>JAOUZG010022948.1:971934-1089040 GCA_026289955.1 Argiope argentata
AATTCCAAATTATTTCGGCACATGTACCTTTTGATGATTGTCACCACGAGTAACTACACAGGGTGGCACATAACCCATTCTGGCGATACCATATGAATGCGCACGATTCGATATCAAAGAAAAGGAAAGTACTGCCGGCACCTAAGCTAGCGGAACGAAATGACAGTCGATATCCAAGCACAACAATGATCTAAATGGCAGAGATCAGAGAAGGGGGAGTTGACTAATTATATTTGTGTTTTTCCAATGTGTTTGGCGGTTTATGACGTACTACCAGACGAGTGAACGCGGAACATGGTGATTCAAAACGAAGACAAAATAGGTCAGGGTGAGATGATATTCTCGCAAAAAGGTGGAACCTGTCTTTCGAGTCGAAGCAGGATTTAAATGAGGACAAATGAAAATGCCTCGATAGCCTCGTTTCCAGTGCTACAAAAGAAACTGGAATGACTTTTTTCCGACCCACCTCGGGTGGAAAAAGTCCTAAAATATACGCCTTTCCTTAGAAACGATTAGTGAGATGGATCATTTCATATGTTTACATCTCCCGGTGATTCTCGGTTGCAACCTGTATGGGAGGGAGGGAAGCATTCATTACCGCCCCTTCCTCTTAATATATGCAAGCCGGCTTCCTGTGCTGAAGGAATCAGCAATTATTTCGATGATGAAAATAATTTCAGATTGGTAATTTAATTCGCGATTGTGTTGGAAGCCAGGAACAGTAAAGAGTGCATCAAATGTTAAGAATGCGAAAAAAGTGAATAACAGAATTTTAAAAAAATAAATAAATAAAAAGTAAAACTGGGAATGGGGTTACGCAAACCTGCTTTCACATCATTAAAATACAGAAAACCGTTTTTTTTATTCGTTTCTCTAACCTTTGCGTTTTGAGTAATGATTTAGATAGGTACTCGCAGACTTGTACTACTTTTACTTAATTGGCTGGAGAAGAGAACCACAAATTAAATAAAAAAAAATTGATTTAAATTCGGAATTTAAAAAAAAAACATGCATGGAAAAAAACTTTTTAAATAAAAATATAATATTTAGGTTAAGTTGTAATTGTTGTTTTTGTCAATTCCCATACATATAATAGCACTATAATTTTATATTTATTGGTCATAATTTAGGTATTGATATATTCTCATTATGCAGAGAATGAGTAATAATTCAAGTATCTATATGCTTTTATCATTATTTTAGTACTATATTCCAACATACTGAATCAATCGATAAAGATTCATAAAAGAATTAAAGTTATTTTAATTACTTAAGACGTTAATGATAATCATAATATTTCTTTCTTTTAGCAGGTATAATGTATCAAATTTAATAATTAATTCATTGGAGCATTAATATCTAAATATACAAGAAAAAATATTTCATTTCGTTTTCAAATTTCTAATATCTGAAAGAGCTTCATTAACTATAGGGCTTCATAATGTATAGGGCTACTTACTATATGTGATCACAGGAGAGTCATTTTAAAATCATCCATATATTTTTAGAAGTTGTGTAAATTAATAAACGCAATCTAAAAATGCAGAATATTTATTTAAGAAACTTAAACATTAAAATTTATTTAAAGAAGCATCAAAATGTATCTGAATTCATTTAAACATAGAAAATTACATATGCATCGATAAAAAAAACAGTTTAGAGTAAAACTATGCTAATTTTATTCAAATCTTACTATTTTTACGACCAATCTTTAAGAGGAAAAATAGAGGTATTTTTTTCCATCTAAGGATTGGTATTTTCAAAAAATAAATTAATAAAATTACTGATGGTAAACTTTTTTTTCACCATCTTTTTTAGAAAATTGTACAGCAACAAATTTTAAATTATTGCTTTAAAATCAGATAAAAAAAATTGTACAAAATTTATGCATCTGATTTGTTTGATATCATCACTCTGTTTGACTGCGTATTCAGTATAACAGTCTTTTAAATTTAACTTAATAGATCAAACCAAGACATAAACTTTAAAACAATATTATTTTTATCTTCAATTATCATTATATGAAACTTTAATCTACACATTTAGCATTCTCAATTTCATCAGAAAGTAAAATAATATAAAAAATTTTTTCAGGTTTCTGCCTTCTTTATATTTTTCATTCTATTTTCGGACTCCTTTTTAATTTATTTCTCTTAATTAATTTACACCAAAAATATTAAGTGTTTGCAGTCCTTTAACTGATAATTAACTGTCTTTTAATTGGTGTACAGATAATTAAGTTCAATCGTTCATAAATATTTACAAGCAAAGGTTATTCGGAAGAATAAATTATGTAGGAAATGCTTTCGAATTTCTTCCCGTCATAAGCAATCGATTAAAAGCCGAATCAGGAAAGCCATGTCCCTAACTTCAGGGCTTTTACACTTCCTGATTACCTTCTAATATCAGGAAGGCAAAAGTTAGGACATACTTTCAACTTATCAGCCTTTAAGCTTGTTTATTTTATCTTTTTTTTTCCTTTACTGATTACATAATTGCGGTTTCAAATTCATCATACAGCTGTAGGTTGTATAAATCAAATTTGATGAAAATAGAAACAATAAAATGAGGAAATGTGCTAGAATTGACTCTTAAACTTTTATTAAATTGAAATCACAGTTGTTTTTTAAGTAACACGAAATAGATGCATTAATACATTTATTTTAATCTTTAAATTTTGTTATATTTTGCATAATTAGAAAAAGTAAGGAAGCTATCAATTCGCTAAAGTAAGTTTTCAAATCTTTCCCGGGCTTCCCCAGACTTTCCCCAATTTTAATGAATAAAAAAAGCAGTTGTATGGTTGAAGTTGAAAGATAGAATGAAGAAATAGAACTAGGATTGTTTTATGCTTGATCCAAGTCAAATATCATCGTTTTAAATACGCACGTGATAATATCTTAGATACAAATAGTAATTTAATTTTTTCTGTTTGTTCCTTTGAAGCTTCATTTTTCTCAAATCTTTAATTATTATTATCAATTACATTCTTTTATGGATACTGCATTTAAAAATTATATTAATTTCTCTGCTAATAAAATAGGTAAAATTCAAGAAATGTACTTTCTAATACAGATCTAAGAATGAGAGAAAGGTATTCTTAACTTTGAAATTAACCTTTATTCATTTTTGAAATTTGATGCTATTTGATATTTATGAATTAATAGTCATGTAAAATTAATTATATTTTAATTTTATGTGAGATTTTTAATACAGCCTCAACACGTAATTTCAACAAATAAATTTCCTTGCGAAAATAAAAGCAATCCCATAAACCTTTCGCAAATTTTTTTTAAAAAACAAACAAACCTCGATTCTATTAACTGCGTGATGTTAAATAAACAGTGAATCTAGGTTAAAGTAAATGCATCTGTTACATCATCGGTCTAAAAAAACGCTTTGTTTACTTCGTAAATTTATTTGGAAAGAAGTATGAATTATTTCACCTTCAACAAAAGAATTGCAAAGAAGTTAATAATCAAATTAAGTATTTGTGTTTTACATTCAAGAATAAGGTCACTTCAGATCTAAATTCAACTCTTTCACGGGCAGTGTCATATGATTAAATCATTCTGAGGCACGAATAAGAAGATAAATAAGATTACGATTGTGATAAAATCTAAAAGAAAATCAAAAATGTACTTTGATTTTATTTGAAAGTTAAATAGCATTTACTGAAGCATCGGTTTTAAGTATTCAAAGCATTTTGAAGATCCTCAGAATACGCACTTTTAATCTTTGAATGAGAATGTGATGCTTCTATAATGTTAGAACAGTCAAGCATCTATAACTTTATGCTCTAGTAACAAATATTTTTTGTGTGTGTTGTTCCTCAAGCTCTTCTGTTTGAAAGTTTAAAAATGATAGAAAGAATATCAAACCAATTATTTTGCTTCTGTTAAGGTAAGTTTTCTATTCTTTATTTTCTAGAAAGTTAGTATTTTTGTTTCAAGTAAAATCTGATAAATTTAATGAATCAAAGTGACTATTATCACAAAAGTATTCATTATTTTCAGAGTACGCCAAATTCATAGAAACAAAGAATTTTTTCTGAATTTGAAAACCAATTCGAAAAATGAGAAATATATATTTGAATTTTAAATATTTTATGTGAAATTTTTTTAATGTTTACATTCATTCCTATGTCAATTTCAACGATTATTTTATTTGTTAGCTCTAGTTGATATTGTATACCTTATGAAATGTATTCTTTGCCACATAATTACAAAAATAATGAATTAAAATAATTAAGAATTATAAAAGTTGCTTATATCACTATGCTGTCATGTTCGTTTTATTTCAGTCAAACTGAATACTTAATTTCAAAATATTATTTTTTTCCTATATGAATAGAATTTTCATTTTTGTAATTTGATTAAATTTTGGTGTTGGAAAATATTCCGAACAATATTTTTTAACGAATTATGTAATATTTGGTGAATAGCTGAAGCGAGATAAATTTGCTACACAATTTAGTTTAGAGAAGAAATGTAAAATTTTTATATCAAAGGTAGGCAATTCTGTTAATAACACCGTTTCTCTCATTATTTTATGTAGCACCTAGTTTTCAAAAATTTGGGGTGCTCTGATTGTCAAATGCTAAAACTTACGTTAATATGCTGACTGCCGCGTAATTTGCACCTACTATCTCATTGTCCCTAACATCAATCTAATTAGATGACCCCATCTGTACTAAAGTTAGATAAGAAATAAGAGCTTATCTAATCAGATAGATAACCCGAATAGCAATCGTCAGTCGTGGAAGTGAAAACTATAATATGTGTTGAAAAAGCATATTTGAAAGAATGTTCTTAAGAACAATAATGAATTGATAACCATTAACATTTCCGTTAATTACGGACTGTTCTTTACGGAATAAAATACCCACAAAATCACGTTGATAAAATTGTTAATCGAGCATTACACAAATATAGGGATTGAAGTTGAAGGTCTTTCATTTTATTTATCGTTCAAAATTAATCCGGATTTTTTCAAAGAAAAAGCAGACGATGGAATGTTATTTTAGAATTACGTGTCTGGTTTGACAACTGCGTCCTTCACATATCATCGTTCGATGAACAAGTTCTACCCAGCAGTAGCAAGTCAGATTTTTCAACTTTACATCTTTCTTTTTTATATTTTACATCCGGCCGCTCATTAATTACATACTTTTATTTTCGAAAGTTAAACTGAAGATTAGCATTCACAGAATTGCTTGTTCGTTGTTTGCTCTTCTGATTATTTATGTATGCATCAGTGCGGGTAAACTTGTATTTTTAAATACAAGTATCTCGAACTTATCCGTGCTTGTAATTTAGGCAATTGAGTATCCTAAGATGAATTTCTTTTTCTATCATGAGTGATACAAAGCATCACTTACTGAATTTTAAAAAAGAAGTATAAATGTGAAGATCATCTTATGTAATGAGCATTAAAAGGACTTAGAAAATGCTTATTTCAGGAGACTATGGTTTTAAAAAGCATTGATAAACTTTTTTAAAAATTTGTTTCCTCCGAATTCAGGATTGAAATATATTCATTGAGCTATGGCCAATCATCTAGCAGTCTTGAAAATTACATCATATTCGATGCAAGTTCATCTGAATCAAATAACACGAGTTATTTTATACTTTTGTCAAGAACTCAAATAAAAAAATACCTTGTAAACGTTACTTTTAAAAATAAGTAAATTATTCACTTGATAAGACTTCTTAAGAATAGGCGACATATTTAAAACTGCAAGAATAATCTGCGTATTATTAAGCTTTATCAATAAATGCAAATTCGAGGAAATTGACTTTATATTAATGAAAAAATATGAACACTTTGGTTTACATGCCAAAGTATCATAATTCAAAGCCTTATGATGAAACTAATTTATGCACTTATATTCATGAAAATGATTTGAGAAAGAGTATGATTGTAATATTATTTCATAAACATGATTTGAATAGTAAGCACTTACAAAAATCATTATAAAATTAAAGTTTTTGGATTAATTAAATTAATTCGTTTTGATGATCGAGTCAATGTTTATTGTTAGTGATAAAAATTTTTATTCGCTTTAAGAGCTATAAAAGATAGACTAAAATAGAATAATAATTATAGTTATTTAAAAAATATTTCTATACAAGCTTTTAAATATAATAAAATATATAATATAGTTATAAAACAATAGATTATCATGGGCTGAAAATGACTTAAATACTAAAGTTTTAGCCTTAAAATATTTCATTCAACTCTAAGATGCGTATAGTAAAAAAAAGCTCAGTTTCTTAGTTCAGGATCGTACAATAAATATAGAAATATTTTTCAGCATTATCAAACACATCTATTGCCATTTAGCCTATAAAATCTTCCGGAGCTTTAGATAATTATTTTCTTCCATTCTCATCATGTCAGTTTGTAAAGATAAGGATTCTCGCCAGAACTTGAATATTTGTTATAAGACACATTTTTCTCATTGAAGTTTCAATTTTAAGATTGTAAATGTCAGTGCTTAAACAATGATCTAGCTTTGAAAGCAATTGTTTTTTACAATAAATTTATAATATGCCTCATAGATCAGCATGCCAAGGAAGATCCTTTTTTAAATGCACGTTTTACTTTATTCTTCAATGCAAACCAATGAAGTTTCACAAATGTCCTTCAAAAATATATTTCATCCATTGAAAAAAGCATTCCAGCAAGGTCAGCATCTTATGTGATTCTTCAAAATCAATAACATAAAGCACGTATAGCATTCACAAAATAGTAACATAAAGCATACATGTAAAATCGCATAATTTTGTTTTAGATAAAAAAAATAGTTCATTGAATATTATTTATTAATTTTAAATAAATGTTAAGGAAAACTCAGCTTCTTTTTCTTGACTATTTTAACTATTTTCCTCTTAACAAGTTTATTTCATCAAAAAAATTGTTATTCGAATCGATTTGGTTATAAATACTGCGAACAAACTATTGTGAAGTGTTAAAACACAGCTTAATAGTTTTAAAGCCACCGCTTTAGAATTCATTGGATTTTACTTTTATGTTGTTTGGGTACTAAGATCATGCTAATTTCATTTAAAACCCAACGTATTTTTTTTAGCTGTATGAAACTTTAATTTACAAAAGATATGTAATTTTTGTAAGTAAATATTGATTGGTGAATTATATATTGATAAATAAAATGTGTATTGATCATCTTGGAAAAGTGCTCATAATCATAAATTTACTTTTTTTAAATTTTTCCAATGTAATAATTTTTTGTTAAAATTTTTCGCTAAAATAGTAATGCTCTTTTCTTGTCTATCCGATCAATACTTTTTGGGTCAAAAATTTAATACTATTTTCTGAATTGATAGACATTTTTTACAACAGCAGATAGATGAAAGGAGTAGCTTGATTAAGAGAAATAATGAGTATAAAAATGCATTGCATTATTGTTGATTTAACACATTAGTGCTTTAGAAACAATTAGTAAATAAAAGAAGAGGCAAACAATTATTTTTGTATTTCCCCATGGTTTAAAAAATTAATCTAGTGTTTCCAATATTGAATTCAAATTTAGAAAGTCATACCTATGAGGAAAACGGTTCTCCAACTCAACATTTCTTTAGATGAATATTTGTTGTTCTGTTCTGAAGTGAGAAGTGGGATTTGTAATTCAAATGCAGTTCGATATGGTTTTTGTAGCTGAACATGATCTGAATCTGTCGTATTAATTTACTCACAGTGACTTTGAGCGTTTAGTTATCGTTAGAACTCGCCATTATTTATCAGTAAATAAATCATATTCCCATAAACTGACAACTCAAATTTATTAAGAATTGGAATGCGTGTCACTTGTTCTTTTTCCCTCATGATCTTTGTGTTGCGGTCATGACTGAATACATATTCCATTCAAACCTAGATTCCACCAAGCTATTCATCACTTTCAGCGTGTAGACGAAATAAAACCAAATAAAATTATAAAACAAATCCTACTGGAGTTTATAAAACACGCAAACCTATCCCATGCTTCATTAGTTTTTAGAAATAAAAGGACAATACTGCTCTATGGGCAAGAATAGTTATCAAGCGATAGATATCTTTCTCCTGGGAAAATCTATTTACGGCATGACAGGAAATAAATTGAGTATGCTATTAGTGTAGGCATTGACAAACAGAATTATGAGCAATTTTCTGGTCGTCGGTTTATAACATGGCCCAAAATAGATCGAGTGTGTTATTATCGTAGGCTTTGACAAACAGACTTATATGCAATTTTCTTATCACTGAGGAAAATAGTTAAAGTGAATTATTTTGTCTATTCGGTGAAATAATATATCACTTATGATAGCGTTTATGTGGGAAGATAGAACTGTGGAAAAAAGAAATATACTTTCTTCGTGTATTTCTTACTTTAGGAAATAAACTATAAAATCCTATGCCTTCAGAAGAATAATCTGAATAAATAAATGATTGAGGAGTTAATGAATAAGGTTTCGGGATTGAAAAGCAAAGAAGGTTCAAATTTTACTTTGAATCCCTCATCATCAACACAATTTTCTTGAATATAAAACGAAGTTCTTTGTCTTAAATTTTGCCTTCAACGAGAGTTAACAATGTTGATTTTCTACTCGCAATTATTATTTTTCTTTCAGCATAAGCTCAAGAACGAAGGAGGAGATTTAAAATGTTTTTACACTTTGGCCACGGCTTCATTAGTATCTAGATATATAAACATGTAATCCATTAAATCTCGAGGAAAACAACAGTGTTATTACGCCCAGTTAAAGATTCCTGAATGTGATCCCAATTTTATTGAAATAATTGAATTGACTTGACTCTGAGAGTCAGTTATTGACGCTTTGTGCTATAAAACTCAACAGTGAAAAAGGGTATAGTAGGAAAATATACATAGGTTCTAAGTAAGCAAATACCGAAGTATACAATTATGTGATAATAGGCTGTTACATACTTGGTAAGAAGTAGGTTGCCACATGGTTTCATTAGTTAAATATCGATAATATTATCCTAGTTTATTTGAAAGTATCTGAATTATTTGATAATAATTTAGTTCTGGCAGCTAGCCATTGATATTCTTTTTAATAAAAGTCTTTATTCAAAACAAATCATTAAAACCACTGTGTTCTTTCCCATTTTCTAGAATGTTTTACAGTATTTATTAGATATTTAGTCTCCTATAGCTGTTAAAATGTTGTCAATTTAAATTATCTGACTATGGTGAAAATCTATGTGTGCTTATAATAGATTTTCTATTTGGAATCATTGTTGTTATTTAAAATAAATCATAAAAAACAGGGAATTACATTATATTTCAACTCAAAGAGCAAGAGGATTATATTTTAAAAAAGGCTAGATACGAATCGATGTCCTTTAGAAATTTAAATTTATAAAAACTGAAGTTTATTTGGGTCGAATAACATTACGTCTCCTACAACTTTCTTGTATTTAAGTCCATTTCTTTCTATAATAAAATTAACTTCTTTTCTTTCAAGAAGCTGTTGTTTTTTCCTTTAAATTTACTGTCTCCAGTTTTTTCAAAATACTAATACATGGATCTAGGGTGAAAAAATAGAAATTTTAGATTTGAAATAGAACCCGAACATCACATGGAATCTGGAATGTGAGAAATAGAAGTAGCTCCATTGTTTCTAAAATCATTCGAGAAGTTATGCATTCAGAAAAAAAAAGTGCTTTTTTCAACTTCCCTGTCTTCAAAGCAACTGTGAGTAACATGAGCCAAAACCGGACACTCGGTTAAAATTTAAATGCATAACCTGTCTGAGAAAATGTTGAAAGCAAATAAGGTTAAAGTTCGCATTTTTTCGAATAAAAGTTCCTATGTAAATGAAATTACAGGTTTCGTGTCCTTATTTTCTTCGAAACAGCTATGAAGAATTTCGTATGATAGGAACCGAAAGTTCTACCGATCCTGTTCAATCATATGACGTTGATTCGATTACCTGTTTATGAAAATGACCTCGAGAATTTCCCATGAACATCACCAGTATCCTCGCTGAATTCAGGGCGTCGCCCTTTCATTCGTTGATGATTTTACCGTATCCTTATGCATAAATTAATGAGCAACATCGAAAAACATGTTCATATAAAATGTGGGCAACTTTGGAAAACATGCTTACGTGAGAAATGTGGCCTTTTAGTGAGCCACCAGTTTCATTAGTTTAAAAAAAAGTATTTTTTTTATTGAGTCCTTGAGTTTTTCTGGATTTTACATTAAGGATTAAATAAATGGGATGTAATTTCTGATTTATTTCCCGTTACGATCGTTGAATTTCGAAAGATATTTCCCCTTAATCCTTCAGTACAAGTTTATTAAAATAAACCTGTTTATTCATCAGTTGATTTAAATTATTTACGATTTCTTGAACTCAACTCATTTAAAAGTTTTTTTTTTAATTTACTATACGGCTTTTGAGTATATATATGTATATAATATAATGGAAAAACAAAGAACGATTAAGTTATCTTTTGAAATAGGCTGGAGTTGTTATATATTATTTTTCAAGCATGTTACTTAATTTTTTTAGAAGACTTTAAGAATTTCACCCGTTCATTGAATAATAAAATCATTCCAAGAAATAATAAAACGTCTTGCTAATTTGATTCAGCCTAATTTAAAAAATCCACACGTTAAACTCATGTTATTTACATTCCAGTATTTTATTTACAAAAATAAAATAAAAATTAATTATTTAGAAGAAGTAAAGATTAATTTGGAAGATTAATTCAGATAGAAGTTTAACCACTTTAATACTGACATGCAAATATAAAAATATTATTTACCTGGTTATTGAATGGTTTATGTTAGCTTTACATCAAAGAATTAATTTTTATGCGCTAATTTTTTTCTAAAAATCAATTTAATATTACTGTTTGAAATTCTATAAAAAATAAGTCAAAAAAAGTTTTTGGGATATTTATGAACTTTTTATTAAAAAATTTATTTTTGTTCACATTTTTCCACATAAAAAACCCCTTTTACTTATTGTTTCAGACTTAGTGTAAATAAAGCAAAACAACAAAGAAATAACATTATTGATAAACATGCACTTTTATAATATAAATTTGCTAAAAAGAGGTAGCAAATTTAACATCTTTTTCCAACATTTAAAAAATACTTCTTCTGTAATGGTCCAATTTTAATATGAAATAAATTTTATTTTACTCGTATGCAACATATTTTATTTTCAAATTGATTTTAATTTTCCATATTAAGATTTTTCTTGCAATATACTTAATAAACAAATCTAATATAACTTATATGAAACATTCTAATATAACTTATATGAAACATTGCTTGAGATGTTTTAAGTATAAGCTATTTGATTGATTTTTTGATTAAAATAGTTTCAAAATTGAATTCAGTCACTGTGTAGACTATTTGTTGTAGGAAGCTAAAAATGCCTTATTATTTCCTAAATTTTAACTCTTTGCAAATATTAGATATTTTTCTTCTAGATCATCTTTTTACAAATAAATATTATTAAATATTAACTTGAAAACATAAAAATGTGAAGGTTGATAAATACTTCAGGGAGTTTTTATCATTGCCCCATTCAAAATATCGATGAATAAAAATTCTTTCCTGCGAACAATTTTAGTAATGTCGAATTGATGATAACTCAGAATCAGATAAAAATTCTTAAAACGCACGTGAGAGTAATATTTGAATTTTTTCAACGATTTATGGAAATTGTTCATTTTTTTATTCCCCTTTCCATTCGCTCGTCTATTTCTTGCAAACAGTTCGAATAAGTTTTCTAATCAGCGGAAAATTAAACGTTGTGCATCAAAAGCATTCATTTTGAAACATTAAATTTACTTTTATTGATGAACAACATTTAAAGAAACCAGACCAATAAGGAATAATTTTACAAACGAGGAATAATCGGGGTTTTTTTTCTGACATAAAAAAGCGAGTTCCGTATCGCTAACAAATATGAAATTCAAATTTATTGATGCATGTTTTCAACCATCAGCTCTCTTGATATATCATCTATTTGGCAACCTCTAAGTTCTAATTCTCACGATAATAAGTCAAAAGTATGCGTATGAAAGTATTTTTTTTTTTTTGCTTTCAGCTTCAATATAAACTAAGCAAATATAAGGTGAACAACTTTCAGGTTGGTCTTGAATTGTACTGATCAATTTTCTCATTGATCAGTACAATTTTCAAGGGTTAATTTCTATTTTAATTAAAGAGCCAATCTCTTATGACGTTTTTTAGATTTTTTGGCAAAAATTATGGACTAGTATATTGATTTCAATTGCTCATACGATTAGTAACTGAGGTAGCTTTATCTTCCTTGATAAACAGCATTTCCATATCATCTTTTGCTTTGATACGACCAATCTTTTACTTATCTCGCAAAAATCTTTATTTAACTTGTTAAACTGATTGGAAAACTTCAATATACCTTCAAAAATTCTTGTGTAAGTCTCTTGTCACATTCTTGTGCGAGTCTTGTGTAATGCGTAGAAACTCTTTCTGATGTACGTCTTACGAGGAATTGACTATACCTGCAATACCTTCTTGAGAGGACATCCACATATAAAGGGGTAAAATTGGATGAGATATAAAGCTGTTTCTTTCGCATTTCTCTCGAGAAAAACTGGTCGATTTTTTCACATTCAGAAAAAAATATTTTAGGATGAAAGGATTTTCTTTAATGAATTGATCTTTCAAAGGATGAATACCAAATGCGTTTTCTTTTGTAGTTTACCTATGCACGATAAAATCCGATTTTTCCATGCAGTTGTTTTCTCAATCCTCGTAATTGATAAAATCAAAACAACACCAAAATACAATTGCTTTTGTGATTGATTTTAGGTTTGGACCAACAGATTTTATCAACAATCTGTTCATTGGTGCATAAGAGAAGCAGCACGTTTGCTTTTGGTAAAAACGAATTAGAGCAAGTTAGTGCCGGTACTGCTGGCTGAGCCTTTTAGAAACAAAGAGGCTTCCTCTGAAGCATGCAAAGCCGGGTTCTAATGAATACCCTCCGGTGATTTTTAAAGTTAACAGACTGCTTCTCTTGAGCTTCGATTTCTAGGACAGTTATTGACCTTCAAATAGAATTCCAGTTTCGTAGAAAGCTCTGGTGGCCTGAAGAGAACCCAAAAACTGTTACTTTCCTTTCTTGGCCTACTCATTAATCTGCCACAGTCAAAAAGTTGCAAAACTTATCAACCTGCCCGGCAATTTTTACCATGACTGTATCGTTAATTTAATAATAATATTCAGCACTAAATCACAGGAGCAAAATTTAAGTTCCTTAATTCTCTATTTAATACCTATTTCAATGAATAAAATCTGTAAAATTTAAAGATGAATCAAACAAACATCTTTACAGACCATTTTAGTAATCTCTAAAAGAAGTTCAGTCGCATTCATTTTACAGTACATTCGAAGCCTAGAAATATCTTAGGAAAATCCAAATTAATGCAAATGTTCTATACTTAATATCCTATTGAAAACCTTTCAATGGCAAATTCTAGCATTTAGATGAAATTCATGAATTAAAAGCCCTTCTCAAATATATCGTTTGATAATACTTAGTCTCATTGCATTAATTGAAATAATCTAATCATAATGAACGTTCACAAAGAATTTAATTCTCTCTGTAATAGGACATCTTAGAAAAATTATAAATCCTTCCATTTCTAATAAAGTTTTAAGAAATTCAATCCATCTGCTAATGCTTAAGTCTTTCTAACATTCTCTAGCTATTATTAAATATGCGAAGTCTATTTAACAATCCAAAAGAAGAGGATAGCAGAAAAGATTTTAAATAAACAATGAAGAAAACAATACAAACAAAGTTCAAGCGCAGCTGTGAAACAATGGTTTTAACCTTCATTCTCAACTGTTGTCTTATTTCCCCCCGTTTAATTATCTTTTCGGTTAAATTGTGCCATGTTTAAAAGCATTGGAAAAATATTCATAAAAATAGCTCGGGGAATAGTTGCTATTTTCTTTTATGTTGCTGACACATGTATCCACAAAATCATTTTAATATACATGTCGTTAGCATGAAAATCAGCCAATAAGTATTAAAACATTAATTAAAGTTATAATTAGCTTTCTCCTTTCGATATCTGTCTCTCATTTTGCATACGAACATTCAAAATCAAAATATTATTCCTTTTAATATTCTAATAACATAACTGATTACAGTAAAAAAACAAATATCTATACTAAAAGCCAATGACTTAAAACAACTTCTTATAAGTAACTCCGGGCATAAAACAGGCGATTGCAAATTCTATGATTTTCAGGAAAAGATTAATAATCTGAACTAATGAAAATATCCTATAATTATAAAAATGCCAAATCAGATTTGAAATTTTATAACATAAAATGAGATCTTAACGGTACTTAAAAGATTTGAAATATTGGTCTTTTAAAAATATTTTTAAACTATGAAGTATTTAAAGGTAATTCATGGGAATGTCCATATTTCGATTACTGATCTTCTGGTTACTGCAACATTCTTAAAAAGTGAAGCATTTAAAGTTTCGTCAATACAATGTAAATTGACCGCATTTAACTTATTGATATGATGTAAAGATTTTTGAAATATGAAATATTTTATATAATAATATTTGTCTATCCATGCCTGTTATAATATTTGACTGATCGTTTTTAAATTACTTGACCTCATAAAACTTTTTATAAAATAGAAATATAAAAAAACTTCGTTATACTGTATTCTCTTGGAATAACCGATCTCTTAAAAGTATTCTTAAATTATGAAACATTTGAAATTTTGTTAATACTACATAAAATGTTCATGTTCCATGTCCATATTTCATTTACGGATATCTTTTATTACTGCAACATTCTTATAATATAAAGTCTTTAAAGTTTCGTCAATACAACATTGATTGTTCGTGGTATTGTCTCCATTTGAACCATAAATCAAATGTGAACACACTCAAAGCCTTAAATAAACTTTTAAAAATAGAATGATATCAATGATATCATCTTATAATATCGTCTAATCTAGAGGTCTAATTTTAGAAAAAAAAACGATGAGTTATAAATTATTGGATAGACCTGGCAAAAGGTGGACTCACCGTTTGAAACGAAGGCGCACAGGAGTAGTCCGATCCACAGCATCTTGGATCCAGGAGAGAAGCTTCGTAAGTGAGCAAGTGACGTACGTGGCCCCTTTTTAAACCGGCCCAAATGAATCTCGTTCCCTTGTTTTTTTACTCCTTCACAGGTTGTTGCTTTCGCTATTCCCATTGGACAAGAGAGAGGTATTTTGGCTGCTTTTTTTCATTGCCTATTCCGAATAGCCGTTTTCCTTAGGATGCGGTTTTTTGAGAACACCAGAGATAACAAACATATTTTGCTATAGAAAGTTCCGCCATTCCAAAAAAAGTTATGAAAAGTGACTTTGTTATGGTCAATAAATATTTTTTTCACGGTTTTGATTACGATGGGCGAGCTTTTTTTTCTTTAAAATAATCTTTTATGAAGTAACATTTTTCTACAAAGCTTTGCTCCATTTGGGAATAGCTCTTAAAGTATTTTGATCTCATGTTGAGCATCTTTTTTGTTAATATATGCCATCAAAGATCAATAAATCCATAATTTCTTCCATAAAAATACTAATTTTTCTGTGTTACTGATTGTTTTTAAAATTATATATGATTTAATTCTGATTTTAAAGTTGTAAATTAATTCACAGATACCACAATATTACTCTTCACTTGTTTCAACTTGTTACCAGCTATTTAATTCTTTAATTTTAATTCTTTATCACATATAAAATGAACTCTTGAAATTCCATTGCTAATTAAAACTATGCATTTCAGAGCAAGCCATTTTAAGATTCGATAATTTCCACATAGTGCAAATATTATACTCAACTTTAGATTGCACATATTCAATTTTTAAACATTTAGGAATTGTTCCACTTTTCAACAATTCGAGGATTTATATATATATATTTTCTGATGAACAGCATTTTTAATAATTAAAAACTTAATTTTAAAGTAATATTCGAATATGTTTAATAAACTTTCATTGATTTATATATCTTCATGAATCCTTTAAAATGGATTTCAGTTTTATTTTTTAGAAAAATTCCAACATAAAGCACCATATAATAATTTTGATATCCAAATTCATTATTATAATATTTCATAAAGTATAAAAATATTTATAATAGTTTATAAAATTATATTAATAATTCAATATGCTTTTCCTTTTTCTCAAAGATTAAACAGTTTGGACATAAAATCCTTTTAAATCAACTTAAATATTATCTGAATTGTCACAAGTGTAATATTTCAAGGAATATTTTACAAATATTCATTAAAAAGTTCCAAAATACTTTGCTTGAAGTTATATTATTTGGATTGAATGATATAACAATCAAATTTGATTATGTACTATATTCATCCTTCAAGAATGATAATCAATCAAAAATCGTTTTAATCAATAATAGCTTTTATAATAATAGATAAAAAAATTTAACCTATCATTAAGCTTAAAATGTGGCATTCAGCTGTTGTTTTAAGCATTTTAATGCTAAGTAAAGATCAGAGCTCCATTCAGTATAATGAACTACAATTTTTGTTTATAGTACTGATAAAATCCCAGGTAAATAGATATTTGAACTTTATTACATAATTTGTAGAATTTTATTTAAATTTTATTATTTGAATGATAATATAAATTAATACCGTAATGGGTTCAAAAAACGTTCTTTTTGAACATCGAGTATTTGCGAATATTTTATGCATAATCTGAGATAAAATATCTTACAATTATTCGAATTTGTATGAATGAAATTGATCCGATTTCTCTGACATATAGTTGGGGCTCAGAAGTCTAGGAAAAAGTCTTCTGAATAATAATATTTATTTTCTAAATCTTCTAAATAATAAAAAATATTACAAATTTTCTAAATTAAAACCCTAATTAATAAGTCTTCAAAATAATAGTATTAATTAAAAAATTCTCTGATTAATATAACAATATAATTATTATTCTTAACTATATTCAATAAAAATATCATGGATGCCTTTCAGAATTCTTTTAAAACCTGAAATACAATCTAGAAATAGCATTTCTCAGATTCCATTCATTAGCAACATTTCAATCTGTTTAAGAAATGCTATTTAGCTGAGTTTATTACGCTATTTTTCAGACACACCTTAGTTTAAATGTGAGTTTTGTTACATTTAAAGAGCAGTAGCTAATTAGTTTCTGTGTGAAGGGAAAAGTTTTTAACGGTTTTTTTTTCCCGTTTAGAAAACACTAATTACACTTGCTTCTAAAAATTTACTAAAACATTTTAAAATTTATAAAATGGATTGATAATTTTGACTAAAACAAAATTGATAATTTTTAATGGTCAAAAAAATTGATTATCAATAAGTGTAAGCAATTTCGTATTTTTAAACTCATTTTACATTAACAGTGATGAGAAGCATGAGATATTCACTATCCACACACACAGTTCCGATAAAGGAAAGTTTGGCATGTGAGTTATAAAAAATTTCTGTGAATTATATTATTCTAAAAGTTTATTAATAAAAAAGTAACCAAAAATTTTTAATCCATACCATTGAACAGCATTTTTTGGTGAATCTGCTACAAGTTTACCTTAAAATTTCTATTACATTCATCATTTATTGTAATTTTGTAAGAAAACATTTATATTTTTGTAAATTCTTCATCAACTGCAGTAACACAGTGGTTTCTTTCTGGAATCTGGTTTCCTTAGCTCCAAATTTTTTCAGGTCCAACATGTAATCCCGATATGAAGATTCTCATGTAAGGAAAATTTTGTATCAAACTGAAGTTGATACAAAATTTTGTATCATAATGTCATCACCACATAAAAACTTTCATGTAATGAACGCATTTTGATATCAAACTGAAGTAATATAATGGTTTCTTTCAAGAACCTGGTTTCCTTAACTCAAAATGTTTTTGGGATCCTCATGCCCTTAAATCATGAAGACTCTCATGTATTGAACTCATCTGTCTCGAATCGATCCGTTTTACTTTTTATTAAAAGATCCATATTAATGGAGACTGTTCCGAATTTAGAATGTCTGTCCATAATTGAGAAAATTTTATATTAATGACCCGGAATATATAGAGTTGTGTTTGAAAGTAAATAACACACATTAAAACAAATGAATTAAGTTTGATTTTCTTAAAATTAGTTGTTAAAAGGTAATTTTGAATGCATGCTTAGAGAAGCTGTACCACAAAAAGAACTATTCCTTGCACAACATTAAGATTTAAAATTAACGATTTTTTTTTTTTATAAAATAAACTTATTTCGAAGTCCTGAAGAAATCTACTTATTTATATATGGGGTTTTAAATTTATGGATATGCTCAGATTTATTAACTTATCATCAATTAAGCAACATTAACTCATTTTTGATGATTAATATACTATACCAGCCACAGAATTAAATATAAATTCAACATTGCTTAAAAGATTATTTATTGTATAATAATTAATATATGCTTTATTTATGTTGTTAGAAACAAAGTACGACAGGTAAAAAAAACATGTTTTACAAAATATTCTTATTTGATTTTTAAGTGCTCGAAATATTTGATTTTTTATGCAAATGATATTATCTTTCAATTTATCATAGTTCAACGTTGATTATTTATTTTTAATAATTCTTCTTCAGATTGTCTGGTTTATATGAAAATCTAAAGCCTTTAGGACGGAAAGAGAAGTTACTGCCTAGTTTTATGCAAAGGACCAATTAATTTTTACATATTAAAAATCAATTTTTGATTGAATAAGGCCAAAAACAAAATGAGTTTATTTAAATTTGTGTAGTGGGACGCTTACACATACATTAAATTTAAAACATTGTCATATTAAAAAGGAATATATTTATATTACAAATGCCATGTCATGATTATCGTATTGCCGAAAAACGAAAAGGATTAAAACTAGAAATTTTCATAAAGAGAGATAATCATTAAAATTATTTTTAAAAATTTAATTTTTAAAAAAAGTTTCAGAAAACTATTCTGCATGTGTTAAAAAATTAAATTTTTTCCTAGGTCTAAAACTCTAAAGAAACCACAATGTACATGAAAATAATTGCATATTTCAATCAGAACAACGTTTTAATGGCGAATAAAAAAATTATACAGAAAACATTCGATGTAAGCATTCTGAATTGTTCTCAAGGCTTAATCCTGGATTTAATTTATTCAAAGTTATTGAAAAAATGTATACAGGCCTTTGATTAATTATTTTACTTATTAACTTCAGCCAATAATGCCGTATTTCTGCTTGGTTTCCTTTTTTCATAACCTTCCGAACGCTCTGATAGTTTCCTCTTTGTAGTTATGTTGTGCAATCATGTGTTGGATATATCTGAATCTTTCGTTTTCGCTCCTCCTTCTCGCTTCTGCTCGATGCAAACGGAAATCGAAATTGACCTTAGTCAATGGCCTTTGACGTTACAAAACCAATAACTTGTTAGATTTCTTTTCTAACGCATTGGAATTGTATTTTTACAGTGCATTATAAACAGACTCCTTGGGAAAAAGGATAGATTTATTTTCCGAAACATTCTTCAACAACGTACACAACAAAACATCAGAAAGAAAAAAATTCGGAACATTAGAAAAAAATGTTTTTCTAATCGGCTTTATTCATGTTCTAATCCTACTTAAAAATTTTCCGTAAAGCGGAAGTTCAAGCTAATAAAATTCTCTCTTACGATAATCATGAATTAAACATGATACTTTTATGTAGCTAATATTTATTTTATGAGTTTATTTTGATCTATAAGATATTAAGAAAAACACTCTATTAATATTTTTTTTAACTAAACATATAGAGAAGATCTCCAGAATTGTATTTTAATTACAGGTTTTTAACCAATTTTTATTATATCCACACCACATTTTTCAAGCTATTCTAGGGATTTTTCGAAACAAATCTCATTTTTTGAATCTCAAGACGAAGAGGACATCATCTGAAGCTTCTCTAACTACATCTCATACTAACCCTTTTTGACCTTCGACGTCAGATACACTGTGCTCGAGGTTTACATACATGGTGAATCCTTCGTTTAATCCGGCTTCGAATTTGGAATCTTTTAATCGGAAGTCGAATACTTGCATCAGGCTAAAACTTATCAGCAAATAATACCAAGAGAGAAAAAATACAGTCTTGACGTAGAATATTTTGGAAATGATATCAATTTTTAGACATGCTGATAAAGTTAATGTTCTGAGCTTTATCTATACAAAGGCTTTTTAAAATTTTTGCTTACATGTTATAACTACGCCATAAATGTGATTTTTTTATGTTTTTTTCATGCTAGAAATTTTATAACAAATATAAATTACGTTCTTTTAAGAAAATAATTTCTCCTCTTATTTTTAATTCTGACAATGATGAAAATAATGAAAATAATTTCTCCTCTTATTTTTAATTCTGACAATGATGCTATAAAACGCTCATTTTTTATTTATTTATAAGCCTTTTTTCATTATGAATAAACGAAAGTTGAGAAGAAAGTAAGCAGCCAATGATACTAAAAAACAGATACGAAAAATATAATTAAAATATTTATCCCAAGAAAGGAAATAAGTGGGTAGAACTACCAGTAGTGTTATTTTTTTCTCTCGACTATGTAATTCCGAAGAAAAATTCCTAATGTATTTTAATACTTCTTCTTTCGATTATAACTTTTAAATATTTATTTTGTTGCAGTCAATAAACCAAGTTTTTCTTCCCTATGAGTTTGCGAACATAATTTGTCATGGTTAATAAAATAAATTTATTCACACTCTTGTAAAAGCGTTAATTTCAACTATAGCAAACGATTCAAGTGTCTTTCAGAGTTTACAAATGCAATTTCTGTTTAAATAATGTACTGATGCTCACTTTTTTTCGTAAAGAATGGATTGTGTAATGTTAGATTCACACGCTAATCAAACCAATGCAAAATCTACATAATTTTAGGCTTGGGTTGATACCTGGTTTATCTGCATCAGGTATAAGTTGATACTGTTATTCACTAGTACATGATACTTTTGCCGGATAAGTTTGTATCTGATACCAACCGGTAATTGATTATTTCCGGTCGGAATGGAGCGTTGTGTTTGTTGTATCGGTTCTCACATTTACGCTGAGACTGGTTACTGATACTGATGCAGATATGATTCCAAATAGAAATTTTGCTTCTTAAAAAGAGGCATTGATGATTATACGCCTATGGTCTTAATTTTGATAGGGATTGACGGATGGGTTAGAAGAGGAAAGGTCTTTACTGATATTTAATATGTAGGAGAAGGCGAGGATTCTTCAGACTAGTATGTATTCCGTTGATTGGGGTAAAGGTCAGTAATGTCTGAAGTGTTCGTAGTTAATGAAACATCCCACATGCTCATAGTGTCGCTGAGACAAGACCAATTAGTAGTATCAATCGAGCCCAACAATTGATACCAAGTACTGACACTCTAAGTCTCTAAGTCTGCACCCAAGTACTGATACTAAGTACTGACACCCTAAGTCTAAGTACTGACACCCTAAGTCTAAGTCTGACACTCTAATCTGACCAATTTTAAGATCCTGATATTCTGTGTATCTGATACAATATATGAAGTTGACAAAGTATACCCCACATAATTTCAATAATCTAATTTCGGGTCATGTATAGTTTTTAGAATGTTTAGGATACGAAGCAAAATTTAACACAAAACTTAAATTTAAGAGTAAAGATACAGCTGTCCACTTGTCATCATTCATATTTGACTTTTTTTTCAAAAATAAAGACCCGATGATAGTCTAACAGTTTCTTCTTGAAAGAAATAGAAAAACCTTTTGAGTTTCCAATTATAGCAAAGACTGATAAACGACAAATAGAATCTCTTCGATTTTTAATTATCGAAATCCCTTGTGGATAAATTTTAAGCAATTTTCGAGTGAGAAAATAAAAATATATACGATGGCTTTGTTCATAAAATTGAGTAAATATTGTGTTTTTATTTCCTTACTTACCTGTTTTATTTAGAAATTAAATTATAAACTTATTTTAGATGAGTGTAAATATCTATTTTTTAATTAAACTTTTATTTATATAACCTGACTTATTTCCTTCTAGCAAAGTTGAAATTTTGTAATTGAATTTCCTCTCATTTTCTGATGTGATAATTTTTAAATCTTACACATTTATGTGTTTTTGTTGCCAAGGCTGTATTTTGATATTTGAATGACTCATTCATCAGTTAATAGATTAATTCAATTAAATTTTGATTTCATGTAGTTGTTGAACGCTAGATTATGAGTCTCAGAAGAAAGTTATTTCAAGATTGTATACTTATAACATCGATTAAACACCCAAAGTTTAAAAATAATTATAATCAAAAATATCTTCTCGTTAGAACACTGATAGAGTTTTGTTTTTAAAAAATTCTTTTTTCATTAAATATATTATTTGTTAGAGTTTAAATTTATTCCAACAACTATTTATATTTGCACTTATTTTTACTGAAACTGAAGCTACTAAGTATCAAAAATAAGAGTGGTTTTTTCTTGAAAAATTTTCCCATTGTTTCTTTGAAAAAATTACTTCCTGCATTTGAATTTCAAAATGTCAACCAACTACAGATAGGCGAAAGCACATAAATCAGAACGAGTTGATTTATTTTTGCTGCCTCTCATGCACTTTCACCGAATAACAGCTTTCAGAATTAAATAAACTTGTTTTAGAGGAAATGTTTTCTCTTAGTATTAGAACCTGATAACAGTTGACAATATTCGTAAATGTGATGTAACGAATCATAAACCGAGTCTTTTTCTTGGAAAGATTAACATATTCAGCAGAGAGTGAGTTGCGATTAAATGAAACAATAGCTGTTATTTAGATATACAATAAAACAAACGGTTTATAAAAATGTTTTATTAGTGTTTTAAATGGTCGGAGCAGATTTTTTTTTCAATTTCTAGTATTAGCTCACACTCTCCCTATATATATATATATATATATATATATCTTGTACAAGTTTTCAAATCGTTAATAAAATACTGTTTATTCATCCAATCAAGTTCAAGTAAATTTTTTTAAAACTTGTAATGGATGACATTTGATGTTAATATAGTTTTTTTTCAAATATTAATTCATTATTTTTTTATTAATTAATTAAAAACTAACTTTCTCGCCAAAAATCTTCATTTCTCCGCCTCTGAATAAGTAACGAATTCAGTTTGTTTTCCCCCATACTAATGAGGTTAGGCTTAACATCTTTTTGTCCAATTATTTTAAACGATTCTGTTTATTTTCATAATGCTTCATGCATTTAAAATCTAACATTGTTAATTAATCGAATTTTCCGAGTCACTATGAAGTATTTTCGAATGAAAATAATATAGAAAATTAGAAATTTCTAATCGGTACTGCGTACGTACCCCAATTTATGTAGAAAAAGGACTCATTTTGCGTCGCCACAAATGGTTTTAAATCCTCAATTGGCATTGAAAATTCAATGCTGGTATCATTTTTTGATCAATTATTTACAGTAATTGTAATCGTTAAGCCGGGATAGTCTGGTTGGTTTGGCTTTGGATTCCCATCCCTTGGATTGCGAGTTCGAATACCATGTACAGAAAGGAGAATGTAAAATTGCCAGGAAACTCTCTTTCTGTTTTGCCGCTTAATATTGGGACTCTGTCATATTTCTATACATAATTTAATTGTAATTATTTAATAAAGAGTAACTGAAATAAAAATTTTCTTTGTTAACCTAAGTAGGAATTGATTTTAAAAAATTTGTTTTTTATATTACTTGTTCAAAAGTATTTTTTACTGTTTTGTAATCTCATAAAAGCGTGTTTTAAAAACTTTAAAAATATTTTTTTTCTTCAAAATTTTTTATTGCACAAAGAAGTAAATGAAAAACCGATTATAAAATTTCATCTTTACAAACATGGAATATGTCGAGTGAATTGAAAGGGGATTAAAAAAGAATCCAATATTTTACTACTGTTAAAAATAATCGTAAATAATTTTTAATTCAAGAATAATTTGAGATTCGTATAGAGCTTACATGATGCAAGATACTTAAATTTGCTAAATGATATTTGGAAAATCAATGAAAATTTTGAATTTGAGACTTTAATGTAATAAAATATTTATATCCCTATGGTTATATAGAAGATATGGGACATAAAGTGTTCTAGCCTTATTTTTATATCATATTTTAAAATATTATTCACTTTGTACTTTAAGCTCAGGCGGTTTTTTTTGAGCCATTACAGTTACAGCTAAATATAACAAGTTTGTGAGTATCTGGCAAAATCAAGAATGTCTTGTTTGAAAATAATGTTAACGTTCGATTCACGTCTACTGAAAATGACAGTTCAAAACTTCTTTTTATACTTGGTAAAGAAAACAGAGAAAATTACTCAGAGTCTATTCATTTGAGAAAGTATGATTAGCAGAGTCTGCGTTGACTACAACGACTACGCCCACTTTTTTGCATAACATGACGCCAGCTTGAAGCTACCGCGAGCATGACCACTACTCCCAGAACAGTTTTTCAGCAACAAGAAAAAAAGCGTAAGAAGTAATTTATTCCTGATTCTGTAAAACACCTGCGTAATGAAATAAGATAAAACGATGAATTTCGAGACCATCAAGCTGGCTCTATGAAAACGAAGGTGATGATAGTGAATAATTATTTGTTTTAACTACTTAACTATATTTAACTACTCTTAACTATGTGTTTGTTTTAATCTAAGGAATTTTAAATTATCAAATAATATTTTAATAAATGTTGCTGAATTAACATCTTTGAATGGAATACAAAAACAAATGTAAGATTTTGTTTTCTTAATTATCTTAATGTAAAGAATCAATTTATTAAGAAAGGAAAGGAGAGAATGTGTGTGTGAGAGAGAGAGAGGATTACCCAGTTATACATAATAACCTATGAAGTACAAAATAGGAAACAGTGATAGGATATTTAAGAATCAATCACAAAATTGCTAGTTTTGGCTGGAAAAAAAATTGTTGTCAAATAGATATTCATGATTACATAATAACAAATCATATTCATGAATCATGATTTCAATTCATGAAATCATGATTCAAATGTTGTCAATTTTAATTTATGCATTGAAATTCCGTAAATTGTTTCCGAGCAGAGAGGTATGAATTTGGTAATGTAACTATTCTAACACTTTCCACATTTTCTGAAAAACTTACCTTACTAGGTTTTTCTTCCATTAATTGAGCTTCAAAGAAAAAATAAATTCACTGCAAGATCGTTTAAAGAGATAGAGCAGAATTAGTTCAGCGGGTTTTGAATTTGCAACTGAACTTTTACTGAAACACGGTAATCGATTCACTTTTCATATAACAATAATAAGCAAAAAAGGGGGAGGAATTCATAAATTAAGAGAAATGAAACAGAATGTCTCAATTCATACACCTGTTCTTTTTGCTGAATATGAGCTGTTTCCAAAGTATCTAACTTATTTGCCTCACAAGAATATTTTTGTGCGATTTCATTATAATCAATCATACAAAAAAATTAAGTCAATTCCTACTTTGGTGAGCAAAGAAAAATTTCCTTTTAGTTACTTTTTACTAAGTAATTACAATTAATACAATTTATCAAAAAACTATTGATTTTCGCAAGAATAGAGCTCGCATTCTTCACATTCACGTGAAAAATACTGAAAATCTTGCATTTTACCGATTGAGCTACTGCCTGTTGATTTAAATTTTCATTATAAATTGCTAGAACTCAATTAAAAGTATTAAAAATAAATAAAATTTAATTTAGGAATTAATATTAACATCAAGTGTAATCCGTCACAAGTTTAACAAAATGTATTTCAACTTGAATAGATGAATAAAAAGTATTTTATTAACGATTGAAAATTTGAACAAGATACATATATTTTAATACAGGGAGAGTGTGAACTTATATTAGGAATTGAAAAAATACTTTTAAACGCAGCTCTTTAATTTATAATTTGGCATGTCCTTTAAAGTTAATAATAACTTATGTATGAAGATATCTCTTCGTAAACTTTATAGGAAGCTTCATGTTTTCAATACTCTTTTTAATATTTATCGATTCTGTCATTTTAACAAATGCATTCATTGATAGTCTAGACTGCCGTCGTTGTAACACAGGTGTTATTCTGGATCATACCCTTTCTGTATTTTCGTGGTTGTAATATTTGTCAGAATATTCATCAATAATCGACTGATGAAAAATCATTCGAAAACGAAATTTTCAATTTCAACCTGAGTTTTTTGAGATCAGTTATAAATATTAAGACCAGTGGCTATGCCTAACACTCTAGTCCTACGATAAAAACTTTCAGAATTTTTTTATGTTCGCAAATATTTTTCGGAAAAAATAAACCTTTATCGCAATCCACTTGTATTGAAATCTTCAATTTAAGCTAAAGATGATTGTTAATTTCTGAAATGAAAAATGAATTTTCTCTCAGTAGTATAGATTATTGGAGGGGAAAATATTCAGATGTCTGGTTATTTGGAGATTTGATGGCTGTGAGCAAGAATTGATGAAGGATTTCTTTTACTTAATCACTTAGGCATTATCATTATGTATTATTACTTATTGTTATTACTTAAACATTATCATTATTATACATTGTTACTTAATATTATCATGTCTTAGAAGTTTCCCATTATTTTTATTTTAATTAAATGGTTATTTATCAAAAAGGTTTTATTTTGCATTAATTAACTCAACTTTTTTCATATTTGGACAGATGTAATTTTGTAATCGATTTTTCCCTCAGATCTAGAATCGATAAAGATATCAAATTTCGTACTCTTGTGAGCTTGTGAAATCATGAAATTTAAAAGATTTTGAAAATTCATTTTAATTTAATCAGTTAACTGATAATTAATTTGAATATAGTGTGAGTGGTCGGGAATTAAAAAAAATGATATTAAATTTCAAAATATTTGTAATAGTTAATAAGTCGTAAAAGCAGAAAATAATAAAAATGAAAAGATTAAAAAAATATGCTCTTATTGTTATTCTAAGAATTTAAGCATATTTTTTTATCAAAAACATGGATATCAAAATAAATCGAAAACGTTTCATGCATTGAAGGATATGCTATAAAAATTTAGCCATAATAAATTTAGAAAAGGAAAAAAATTTCTAAACATTTATATAACAAAGAAATTCTAATGTATTAAAAATTTGAGAAAAATTCCAACTGGATTGGTTTATTTCTAAGAATTCTCTTCCAATCTTATATTGACATGTATATTTTTATTATAAACTACTTCGTTTCATTTTAGTACAGTAATAAAAACGTGTTTTTACGAACTTTTAAACTTTTATTGTATTCTGAGAAAGTTGTATGTTATGAACGTTTTCGGAAAGTCAATATTTTAAACGCATACTCCCATTTGACACCGGGAATTACTGTTTTATGTTCTATGTTTTCTGAATACAGATTAAACACGTTTTGCTTTTGGCAACTATTTTACTACTTTGCAACAGCAAACTGCAACTCAATTCTTTTGGCCGGGATCGTAAAAGAACTTCTGATCTGTTTCAATTAAAAATTATCTCGCAAAGCAAACAATTGTTTAATTTTGTCTTTTGAATATTAAGTAGTCAACGTAACCTTTAAATTGTTTCGTCAATGTACTATCTGTTATGTATGCACCGCTGAAGTGATAAATCGTTTAGGGGCGCAAGGGTAAAAGAAAGAACAAAATGCAAAGTAATAAGAGGAGATCTTATATTATTATTGTCATTATTTTCATTTTTAGATATCATTCTATCATTCATTTTTAGATATCATTCTATCATTCATTTTTAGATATCATTTTATCATTCATTTTTAGATATCATTATCATTCTATAAGTCATCAGAAAAATTCCTCCAATCCTGAAAATTATGAATTTTCTGAATTCTAGAATTGCTTCATAATGGCGGCTTCTTTTTTTCCCCTTCATTTTTCAGATTTACGCTAAGATTCACGAATTCAATTGTACAAATTTTACAATCTTTCAAAGAACCAAAACATTTTTAGCAAGTTACTGAGACCAACTATCGATACTGTAATGCAAACTCTCTTAGCAATATATATAATACTTTGATGTGAAGAATTGTTTTCTCTTAGATTCTATAGCAACATAAACTAATTAAATTCCCTCACTCAAAACTTGCCTTTGTTTAAAAAAACATTTATCACGTTAAAAAATACAGCTTTAGATCTACCTAAAATCCTTCCATTTCATCGCCATAGTTTGGTTTATTTATGAATATACGCTAATAAGGTTTTCAATGTTCAAAAAAGCTTTTTTTTTCCAAAAGGATATAATGCCCCTGAATCGCAATTATTGACAAAAGGCAATATACTTTGAAAAGCCTTTCTGAATCATAAAAGTGCCTTTTTTCCCTTGTCAGTTCAAGACCGTTGTTCGAAATCAAAAAATTATATAAATTGACCTATACAAAATTATTCTGTCTTTAAGAAAGAGACTCCGTAAATCGTAATCCATTAGACAATAATCGTATCTCTATACTATATTTTAAAGTGGAGATCTATACGAAACTGACTGAGACTGGATCTGGTTGATAAGAACCAAGTCACGATAAAAAAAATATTTTCGTTATAAATAAATTTCAAAAATTCAGGAAGAAAAAAAATTTTGATAGTATAACGCCAAAATATATTTCTTTCAACAATTTATTTTTACTTGTAATTTATATTCCAAATAAATGCGTCATTTCCTCAAAGTTTTTCCTTTAATATATTTTGTTATCCTTTCAAAATACCAAAATTTTAAAATTAAGTGCACTTCTCTGAACAGAAAAATTGAAAACATTTCTATCTGAATTTAATGACAGAATTGAATGAGTACAGTGAAGAATTTAAGTACTTTTCTGTCATTTTCAGTGCACAATACGCGTGTGTACAGTGGTGGATTTGGGTATTTTGAGTGATTAGGTAGTGCACATTGGGCAATACTTCTTTTTAATTTAATATTTTAGTACTTTTTTTAACTAGGTAAACTACGTAACTAGTAGACTAGGTTAACTAGGTAAATACACATTTATTTATCTATCATTACTCCAGACTTACCGGTATCTAGGGTTATACGCATCATTATCGAACCAGAATATGGTGATTATAAATATTCTAATACCAGAGCTAATCATACAGATGGCAGTCAATTATACATATGAAAATGTTACTATTATCCTAATATTTTATCATACTTAGAATTTACGCTTTTTACAAACTTTTTTTATTTGGAAACGGGGGAAATAATATTTTTTGTAAATAAATTTATCTTTTGTAGGACCCTCTCTCAGGTTAGTGGCTCAAGGGAACTATTTAGTCAGACTAATTTGAAATCCGCTACTGAATATGTACAAAACTGAATTAAGTAAAAGCAATTTTAGCTTCCTTTCATTTATTTTTGCCAATTTGGATGCTATAAAAATATAATTTTTCGAATTATGTTGAACTTTAATAAAAATTAATTTTGAAAACAAGAAACGAATGCCATGTAAAAATAAATTCTGATTTTCTTCACTGAGTGAAAAGAATTAATCAATGCAATGTTTTCAGCATGTAACAGATGTAGCTTCATGTATAGGTAAACCTGAGGCAAAATATCTTCATTAAATAATATTCATCGACTATAATTAATGAAACATCAAAGATTTTAATTTATTTTAAACGTTTTACAGTATTATATATGTAATCGAACAATAGAAACACATTTGTTCTTGAAACTGGATGAAGAAAGTTTAAGAAAATCGTATCGTTAAGGATTTCCTCTAAAAAACTAATAAAGACTGTAAATCAAATTTGACAGACAGCAAAATTACAAATTTCTTCCAGAAATAAAGAAATTCAATTAAATAAGAAAGAAAAAAATTGGTTGCTTCATAAAACTTAAGTTCTGGATTTTCATCGAATGAAATGATCAAGACTATAAAAAGGTGAAAGCACATTTGTATCCATCCCTTTTGCTATAAACAAAGCAGAAAAAGCACTGAAAGGCTGAAAGTCATCTATTTTTCAAACGCACTTATGTAGAATGATCATGTGGTATTACTTTTTAATCATTACTATGGAGAAGCGTAATCAAATATAGCGTTTTTTATATCTAGTCTAATCTAGTCCTGCAGATTAAACTTCAATAGCAATTTGGGCATGCCGACTTGTGAAAAACCGGCTGTATTCAATTTTCATCCACGCGATACTATAATTATGTTTCTTGAAATAGATTTTTTCCTTGTGTAGGAATGCTCTAGGTATATATGAATCTAATGCATATTAAAATGACATGCCTAAATATTAGTTCCTAAGTTTAATTTTTCTCGTTTCTCATCCTCAAGCTATATTTTTAAATTAATTTAAAATAAAAAGGATTAAGGCATAATGCAGCATTGCTATTCACTCATTCATATTTCAAAATATTTGTCTCACATGCAGTTAAAAAGTAAAGTTCTTGTCTGAACATTCAATTCAATAGGAAAAAAAAACACTGCTGATATATCTTCATCAGAATTCATCTGTATATTATTTATGCTTCATCATAAAGCATAGAAATTTCCAAAATCTTGATACCTGTTCTAAAAGGAATGAGGGGTTAAAAAATCTATATCAATAAAACAACAATTGTTCTCTTCGGATACAGCTCTAAATAAAGAGGCATCGATTTTCTATTAACAAAACTGTTAAAAATTCTTTTAGAAGCATGATATTAGAAATTCATTACATTTATCTATACCTTCATTACATTTATCTATACCTAGTAAGAATTGTATTGAATGGATTTAATTAAAAATTTTAAAAAACTTAGAAAAGCCCATTTTAATACATTTGTAAAATTTAGTTTATTACATCATGTGGTGAGTTTAAAGCCTGATATTCTCAAATATATTTTTATGTGAGGTAACATTCATTTTTGCAAAAAAAAAAAAATAATGTTACCTTAAATAAAAAATAAAATAAAATAAAGTCGTTAAAGAACATAAATAAATAGCTAAAAGGAAATAAATTCGTCTGTCAAAAAGTTCATAATCATACAAAGTCGCGACTAAACTTGAAATATGCAAATAAGAAGCGAATGGGATGGTGTATATTGTGAATTTAAAGAACAGCAGATCAAGAATCTTCGTCGTAGAGTTCAGATGTTGCAAAATTTATTACTGGATTTCTTTTTATTTTTTTGAAATTTATATCTCTTGAGTAAAAGCATTGGTTATATGTTCCGAAAATCTTTATGAAGGAAACTTAACGTAATGTACCCGGAACTTCTCAATCAGATTTCTAGAAGATGCTATATTGACGGATGTTGATATTTTGCAAACTAAATCAATTTTCTATCTCGCCTTTCTTATTAAATAATAACATCTTGGTGAAATTCTTACCTGTGGCGTTTGAAAATATTTCAAACTGTAGAAAATTGTTCGCAACTTTTATAGGTAACTCTGGATTATCCAATGAACTATCAGAATTCAGGAATACACTGCTACTGTAGTAATTCCAAACGAAACCCGAGTAAAATTGACATCCTTTACTCATTTAAGAAAAATAATTTAATCTTGCGAAGTTCGGCCATTTGGCTGCCTTCTTGGCGACCAAGCAGTAATATATTACGGAATATCGGAGCTTTTCAAAACTCCACTTCTTTTTATTATTAAAATTACTGTATTATTTTTATCTATGATGTATATTTTCACAAACTTATTACATTTAGCATAATCGATATTAATGACGTTATTCATATTAGATCATCATGAATTTGAATTCTTATTTTTAAACATTTCTAAGAAACGAAAATAAGTTTACAACGTAATTTAGTCGAATCTAGTCCTTGAACCAAAAAACTACAACTTATAAATTTAAATTTCACGTGCGTATATTGTTTGAGAAGATTCCAATATTTGATTATTTGGATATTTTTTTAATTACCGAGCTTATAGGGGTTTGTATTTTGTTTGTTTGTTAATACATCGTGTTGACACATTGCAAACAAGATTTTCTAAATCGCTCAAAAGAATCAGAATTTTTCAAAATTGTCTTTGGATTTCGATTTCCTTATTTTGGTTGTCTTATCTGAAATAAATAATAATCAAACTCAACAAGTTCCGAAAAAAATGAAGTTTTTTAAAAATTACATTTTTTTTAAAAAAAAAGAAGAGTTGGCAATATTTTAATGATTTGAGAATTTTATGATATCTTAAAACAAATTTCTCTAATATTGAAATAAATAATTTTAAAAAAAGAAAAAGATGAAGAACGAAAACGTAATATTTAAATCCACAGAGGAAATTTCGGGTTAGTTATATTAATTTAGATTATTTACCAGGCAGTTCATTTGAAAATGAATTTTAAGTTCAGTCAACAGATTCTTCTAATGATTACAAAATGCAAATATATTATGTGTTCTATTTCTTGATGTAGAACTGGAGCAATAATATTTTATGTACCTAGGCAAATTAAATTTTATACACACCTTACCAATATGTATTTACATATTTGCATAAATAGCCAAACATAAAATAACACGATGAAAATAAATTTGACGGAAATGAATGTTTTTTAAGTAAAGAAATATTATTTAAATGGAATAAAAACGGGAATAAATTTCGTTAAAGAATCATTAATTCATTAGCTTGTTTGATAATATGCTTACAATGACAGTTAAAAATATTTAATTTCGATATTTATTATTAAAGGCGGAAGTTTAAGATACGACAGATTAGTTTGATGGATTGGTTGTGATGCCTTAAGCAGTCGCCTAGATTCAATTAACGGAAAAATAATGCCTTTCTTGAAAAAACTGATAAAAAAGTGAAAATATTCCAAGATAAATTCATATCTTTAATAGGGAAAATATTCCGCTTAATATTAAATTACATATTTTTTTAATTAAGTATATAAATTTTTGTAATAACATTTGTTGCTAAGATTTTCACTTTCGAAATATCATAATAAGGTATTCAAATCCTTTTTCTTTATTTTTCCGTCTTCATTTTTTTTCCATTTTTATTTATTTTTTAAAAAATAGAATAAAAGGGGAAACGAATATAGATAAAATGAGTGTTTTTTTATTCAAAAGGTAGAATCAAATTTTTAAGAAATAATTCAAATTCATTGCAAGTCACATTTTATTATTCGTGGTATGATTGTTAAACTGATAAGGTCACAATAAACATAAACATTTAAACGACTGCGTTAATTTTATTCAACCTTCGTAAGGGACATTCGTCAATTAATTACTCATTATCATTGAAATCTGGTGTTTTATTGCTAGTTTTTGTTTTCATTATTCCCAACACACTCAATCAAAGGTCTTGTCAGAAAAATGGCGTTTCTGCTTGACAAAGAGTGAGGGGCACAACTTGTATGAGAGGAGGGCAATAATGATGATACTCTCAAATTATCGCCAAATCTTTATTATCTTATAGTTAGAATAGTTCGTTGGGTGAGTTGGGGTTTAAAAACATTATCAAAATCTGTAGAAAATTTATCTTTTGTCTGTAGATTATTATACTGGTTGTACATATTTCAAAAGAAATTATTATTCATAATCACTGATGTAATTAGTTTAAAACCACGTAATTATGTTTTTTTTTATTTAAAGATCTTTTAAATTTGACTCGGGATCAAACAGAATCCGGTGATTAAATGATGGATCTTTCAATGCAGTTATGATACATGTGTTATCTGTAAAAGGAGCTTTTTTAAATGACATTTTTCCCTTTTATATTTGCATTTACTGCATTCATCATTGGGATTTTACATATAAAAATATTAGAGGTATATGTAAATGTAAGGAAAGCAATTAATTTAAATATTCACAACTATGTAAAGTGGTATTTTTTTGTTCATTTTCAGATATCCAGTGCATTACAAAAATACAGCATTTTTAAATTATAATAAATAAATAAATATAGTAATACAAAACAGATTTAGTAAAAAAAAACAACGTTATTATGTTTTATTGGAAAATCATGATTCAAACTCAGTTATAGTACGCTCTAATGATATTTGTTCAGCTGAATTCTTTTTTGGGGTAGAATTTATCATTCTTTATGACTTAAATCTCATTTTATTCATCTACTATTATACACTCTTAAAATCACAAGCATTGAAACTAATTTTGACTGAGTGCATAAATGATTTTAACAATTTTCACCATACTAAACCTCTTTTCGCTTGCGCATGTGTATGCTGACATTCCTAGAATAAATGTAATTTTTATTTGTCTAAATTATTTCGTAAAGGGCTTTAGTAACTCAAGAAATGTACTGCTGAAATTGTAATATCATTGTCGGTATAAATACGATACATATTCTTCAATTCGATTTAACAGCATCTAAGACTCGCTGCGCACAATATATCTCTGATGAGAATAAAGAAAAGCTGCAAAATAAGGAGACAAATCAGATGAGTTTCTTTAAAAGGGAATTTTCTGGGAAAATATTTTTGCTTCATCAAGAGGCATCTCTAGACCCTCCCCCTCCAAGAGCACACAGGTGCTACCCTTGCTTGTCAAATAGTTTCATACTGAATTCCATTGCTTAACAATGGATTGCAATCTGAGTGTGTATTCTTTTCGGCAATATTATTAGTGGCGCTATCTACTGAAGAAGAAATAGATTAATTGGACTACAACTCAAGTCTTAAAAAAATTTAGTCATCTTTTCAAATAGTAGCGAAATTGCTCATAATTTTTTAGGAATTTTATCTCGTATATGTAATTTCGTCTTGCGTTTATAGTTTAAAATAATTTCCCTTTTAAAACATATTCCTTTATTTTTGTTTTAAGGAAAAATTTCAATAAATATGATAGTAAGGAAGCGAAAAATATGAATCGTGTAAAAAAAAATTGTTCACTTCCTTAAAAAAAAAAGGCCTTTATAATAGAATTAATTATATTTGAATCGGTAGTTTAAAGAAAAGGTGGAATTTATAAACAATATTTTATTTTTCATTTTTTTTCATTAGTGATTAACCATGTTTTTTTACAATGAATGTGAATTATAATACTCGTTTTGGATATATTGTGTGCACTTCAATGTTTTTGGTACTTGCTCTCTTTTTCAAATTGCTGATTCACTTGCGATAGTTATTTCATGATTTGAAAAAATGTTATTTTATAAAAATTATTTTAAAGAATATTATAAGGTTGACTTCTAAATGTTCGTCAGCGACAAAACCTGAATATTGTACTTCAAAACATTTTTCCCTTCATTTTAAAAATGATATATAACAAGTTTGATCCTTAAGATACGGATCTGTAATAAACATTATTTTGAAGTAACAAAGTCTATTCTGATAAACTTTGTGCGTAATTTTGAACAACAAAAGTTTGAATTGTGTGCTAGCAACAATGTTTGAATTAAACAATATTTGATTAATAATTACGATTTTTAGTTTTCAGCAGTTATACTTTTTATCTGGATCCTCCTATTTTTATTAAATAGTATATATTTTTAATTCTCATTGATTCTAATAATTAATTAAATAGACATCACTATACAGTAACATAAATAAAAGTATTTGAACGACACAGCTGGAATTTTTTTTAAAGCATCAACGATCTAAATTAAAATTTTAGTATATAAAAAGTAGTTAAAAATATTTAGAAAATTGTATTTTAAATATTCACATATAAATATTAACTATTTAGAATCTTAAAAATATACTACTTCATCTTTTAAATTTCTAAAGTACTATTTTATAAAACTTTGTTTAGATTGAGAAAGGAATTCTTGATTGAAATATCTCTATATTTGCAGGTTTTTAAACGCTTGAAATTTTATGACACAAAAGCTGGATCTGACTATTCTACGCATGACATATTCTGACTTTTACTGCCTAAAAAATGGATTATCTGAAATTTAACTGATTGAAAATGGCCAAAATCTATTATTCATTTTATAAAAGATAAAAACAAAACGTAATTTAGCTAAGACCTAAAAAAAAAGTTTGTTCTAAAAATTGCTATAACGGAATCATCTTTATATGATTTCGAACTTACTACGGGCATTTGAAGTTTTTTTCCACAACCAATTTTCAAGAGTAGCTGATCTACTTTTTTGCTTTTCTAGAATCATAGGACATTTCCTCAATTCTAGAAGATGCGAATTTCCACATGAGGAACTTTAGATAACTTTATCTTTGTGTTACAGGATAAGATAGAAACCAGATTTTAATAAAAACCAAAAAATTTTTAAGTAACTTTATAAGGCATTAGAAGGGAAGCTCGTGATGCTTCATTCAAAGTTTGAAAATTAAAATTTCTATGAAACTTTAATAAAACAGATATTGTTTTTTTCAGTTTCAAATATCGGCATTACTTGCTTTAAAGTATTTAGAAATAGATAAAATATGAAGAACAACTTCCTTTGAATCCTTGCTTGGTTTAGGTTAATTAAATCCCCTTTTTTCCCTAACTGTAGAGGATTCTTTTAGGTCGAACTCAATGACGTAATTAAAAATGGGGAATGATAATATAGAGGCCCCGGTATTCACGGAGACAAAACATTAGAAAGTTTGTTACTTTTTAAAGCTAAATATTGAGAAAGACAAGAAATAATGCAAGCCCTGGGAACTATTTACACTTGCTAAAGCACTGATGATGAATGGCAACAAAGAAGATCACATAATGCCAGGGCAGTATGCACATCGTAATTTTTAAAATTGTCGTCAAATAATGATGACTTTTGAGGTAGCATTCAACTCTCCAAATTACACCAATGTGTGGACTTAAAGCTATGATGACAGATTTAGCATAAATCTTGTTATAAAGTATCTTGAGTGAAATTGTGCATCGCAATCACGATTCTCCTAGAAATGAGTGTTTGATATTGTCATGAAGATGTGCACTTTTTAAATAGGCTATCGTGTAACAGACAATTTTTTTCTAGAAAAAAATGTCTTTCTCTACTTGAATATTCTCTTTTATATAAAACATTTGCGACTTCTCTCTCCACTACTCTCCAAGAATGAATAGATTTTAAAAAGGAAAATATTTAAAGCTCTAATTAATTTTTTTACGGAGGTCAACATTTTTCAAAAGAACACCGTACGTAGTTACACTATTGATTGAGTACTCTTATAGATTTTAGTAACAAAAACCAATGGCCTATCGAGAATTGGTTTTGTTTATTCCTTTGTTGTCATATTCGAACGGAAGAATATCAGATAAAGAAATTAATTTTTTATATTCCTGGCATTCCATCCTTCTCATAAAAAAACTGAGTTAGAGGTATCAATTCATCCACATAACAATGCATATAAATTTTAAAAGAACTTAATGAATTGCATAAAAATTGAAACTAAAATATTAAAAGAAATAACTTTTATGGAAATCCCTACTCTCATAACTACTTTATTTATAGTGATTTTTCTGCCAACAATAAGTAATTTTTGCTTTGTAATGTGAAAGAGGATTCATTACTAAATAGTGGGATTGGAAATCTAGAAGATCAAAATGACGAGCTCAGTTCCCAAAGTAGCCTTCGCTTCAAACCGGGTTGTTAGTACAGTTTCAGTAAAACAACATTAAGTGGTACCGTTATTAAAAGCATCTTGCTATTTCAGAAATCAAGTTGGCATTCATAACTTAAGATAATATGCTGTAATTTTACGGTAAATTTTCAATGTATGTTTTAATTGTGCTCAATGTTATTTTTACTTTGAATAAATTTTAACAAGTAGGCTATTTTCCTACATACGTGATGACGCATCTGAGACTGTAACATTTCACCAATGGAAAAGTACTTGATTATGCAAATATTTTTTTTTATCTACAAGTGAAATATGTGACCAATGCATATCGATTTTTAAAAATAGTAGAGGGGGTAGAAAGAAGATTTGACAACTTAGTAAACATGCATGTCAATTACTGCTAAAATAGACTGGAAACTCCGTAATTCCCTAGATAACCATTATGAATTGCATATTGTACTGCTTTAAAATTTTTATTTATCCTTCAACTTTTTAATGTGAAAATGATCTGGAGAAGTAAATAATACGAATTTTATATGACTATTGTTTTTGAAATTATTTACTTGCAAATGTGAAGGCATTCAGTATGTTTTCGTACAATTAACAGTTCAAATAGTGTGTGGAAAAAAAAAGTTATTTTTTTTTCTGTTTGCGAAAAAGCCGTGGTTAAATTCATAATATAACAACAGTTTTAATCAAAAAGCAACTTTATTACGAATTATGAAGAAACTTTATTTACAACAAAATACAAATATTTACATACATCATAACTACAGCCACTTTTTACTGTGCAGACATTTACCAAACAAGTATTTGTGCATTAAGTTTATAAATATTGCTAAACATATAACTAGAAGATTTGAAGTAAAACATGGTTACATTCACTTAAACATGTCTGGTTCAACAATGCTGTTTCAATTGGAATGTAGTATATATTCCAACAATCAAAAAGACAGCAGGAACTGAAATTACTACAGGTTTTATTAAGCATCCAGAAATAGAGAAAAGTTATGCATTACTCTTTGCAGAGAAATTCAAGCACAAATCATTAAAGGATAAAGAAACCAGTACTTATCCATAACAAAGAGAGCATTTTATGAAAGGAACAAAATATATTGGTTCGTATATAACAATAATATACATTTACATCAGTAAAAAAAATCACAATCTATATTTTAACAACGTAAAGTTTTACAATAAAGTCCTAAATCTAAAAAGATTCATTAAGAGTGAATCAGTTAATATTGAATTAATTCCAAAATGATTCATCATCTAAAGAAGTACATTCAATTTAATAAACAGTGCTTTAAGTTTTATTTCCTAATTTGCGCATGAAATGTTTCACGTCATTTATGTCTTTCTAAAAATAATGATAATCCATGCATGTTGCTGTTACTCAAAAGAATACAAGCACAGTTGCCTTGTTTGGTAATAGCATTTTCCCATAACTGCAAATCCTTTATAGATATAAAATTACGGTATAAAAATTCAAGAATATAAAAAATTTACTTTCAATGTAGCAACTAAAAAAATCACAGATTATAAATTTTCTCTCATAGCAAAGACTATCATGAAGTATTTCCTCACAAAAAATAATTTTCGATTCTCAAATATTTAGTAAATAGCTAAAAATTTTATTGCTTATTTTTATATATAACTGCACAGTTTATTCATCATTCAGAAAAAAATTTCAAAACATGCATTAATACTTAATTTCACGATTACGTAAACAAAAGTAAGGTTCTATCTATTCTAATCTTTAGTAACTATTTATCAACTGAATCTTCTATCTCAGTAAAATTAAGTTTTTAAAAGTATTTTCAAATCAATAAAATTTAAAATATGGCCGCTTTATTTACCAATCCTTTGTTGTAAACATAACATTTTATAGACTTGTTTCCTTGAGTCTCATCATTTTTGAAAATAATGCAAAACTTATAGCAATAACGAAACGAGTTAAATTTTATGGCATAGATTAATACACTTTTTTTTTAATTTCACATGCTTTAGTTTAATTATGCACCTTATTTCATGGATAAATCACTAAATTCAGATCATAAAAAAGCCAACATAAAATTAAACATACAATGCTAAATATTTACATTAATTACACATAGAATTTTCATTGTGCAAAAGATAAAGGGTAGAAAATATATTAGAATATCGGTATGGTGACTCAATAATTATCATACAACTAATTATATTTAAAAACTCGTTAAATTACCAAGTTTATTACATTACTTAATCAACAGGGCATCTTTGTGAGAAAGCTGATAAAGAGGTAAGGCAAAATTTAATTTGATTTTTAATGATGAATGTTCTTAATACTTTTGCTTATATTATATTATCAAAAGTCTTTAATACATACAACTGTCATGCCATTTCTGTTTAAATCTTTTTCATTGTTCACATATGGGTATTTTAAAAGGCAATACTTGGACATTCTAATTTAGATTCATGACTAAAAAGTACGCAATTTCTGCAACCACAAAAATAACTAACTCATCACAGTTAGTGGAATGTGGGATATATTTACAAATACTTTGAGATGGCGAAATATAAAATCATATAAAAGTTAATGAGAATTTTTAGATAAAAAAAAGGTTATTTTGAACAAAATGAAGTGCTCTAAATATGATAACGTAAGCATTTAACTTCCCAAACTTCTTTTTATACCAAATTGCGAAACAAAAATAGGATGGACTTTTTCCTTCTTCACAAATATTGCTTTAACTTGAAATAATGCAAATTTCTATTTTGCTTAATGAAGCACTTTTTTCCCAAGTTTCAACACACTACGCATAAATTTGAAAAACTTCATTTTAAAACAGTAACAACATAAAAATCAATTGAAAGATAATTAAATGGAAGACATCCAATAATATAAAACGTTTTGTCGATTTTAACAAAATATAAATCTAAAAGTAAATTTTGCCCTTATAAGTCATTAAAAAATCTCAAAAGCATTTCCTCCTAGACAATTGGTATATTTAAAAAGATTAAACGCGAGTTCTAGATATATATTTCTTTCAAATCAGCTTAATTATACATTTTTTTTTTCGATTTTCTTAGGAACTATTCAGAGAGTAAAAAAATAAACTTCTTACTTTGGTTTACATCCAAGTCAAGAGGTTCTAGCTTAGGGCCTACACTGAACACTTTTTATGGCAATTTCATTTGTAGAACTTTTAAAAAATACTCAAACAGAATAAAGGCATTTTAAAATTTAACAAAATGAACAGAGTAATTTCTTATATGTGTGATTTCTTTCCTTTCTTCGTATTACATACTTACTCTTAAGATTTAACATACAATTTCAATCAAAATTAAACTGAAAAATAAGTGTCACTGAATAAAAGTTTCATTTTATATTATCAAATTATTAATCATATTTTTCATTTAATTATTGCGAAGTTTTCAAGGATTTCATTTCGTAAAATATTTTACATCATTTATATTGCTTCTTGTGAAGAATTATTATTGAAAACTTAATTGTTAGTATGGGCACAGAAAAAATAAGTTATATAATTGTTTACCTAATTTAATAGATGATTGTTTAAATGAATGCATGTATAATTCTACGGTATTAATGAACAAAATCTTTACAATCATTTTAGAAATATCATCCTAAGCTGATGAGACATTAAAAATTCTTTTTTGAAATTGAAATACCTACAAAAAATTCGATTGCAGTTACAACTTTACACAAGAGAAAAATAAAGGCATCGTCAATAATCTGTCAGAAGGAGGGCAGGAAAAACATAGAATTCGAAGTAATTTTAAAATATATTTTCCAGAAGGAAATAAAAATAATATTACATGACATATGACCCAATTACTTTAACTAAAGAAAATACTCTGAAGAAGAGTTAATACGCAAGGCAGTTTTTAAAAATTCCATCAGTGCGATTTAAAGTTTTCTGCATGTATAAAGACAAATTCTTGGGAAAGATATATCCTTTTTAAATTTATTTGTAAAAAAAAATATTTAATTGATCTTTCAGCTTTGCAATAATTTTAAAAACTGCACTATGACATATATAACTTTATAATGAAACTTTCCAATTCTAATCTAAAGAATAATAACGGTAAAAAAAATGCATAAACAATTGCATGCATTTCAATGAATTATGTTCCAATTATAATTAAATATACTTTTTTGCTCTATTTTTATATTTAAATTGCAGTGAAATTTAAGAAACTATTTATTAATAAGTATTTAAGTATATTTTCACACATATTTCAGAGCAAAAGAAAATCATAACCCACAACTTTTTATTAATTTAACACACATGTTTATTGCACACAGCACTTCAAGGCACTGTTTTTTTTAACATTTCAATCATGTGCTTCTGGTTACTACAGCGTAACACGGTAATATTATTGCTAATTCAATAAATACATCATTATTTTAATGAAAACTGCTTCAATGAAGACATTTCATTTTGGGACTTATACCTGTTCGTTATTTTGATACAGTTCTGTGCTAGATGGATTTTCATAAAGGGATATTTTTTTAGAAATCAAACAATAATGGCACATAATACTTGTATCCCAAATCAAATTATATTTAAAATTTTAAATAAATTGCAGTATCGGATTATATTTCAATTAAAAAAAAGTGACGATTAAAATATTCATCAGTACTGTAAGCTTTGATCTGAAATTTGTCCAGAAATAGCATATCAAACTTTCTAAAAACATAAAACCCTCAAATGCTATCATTTGTCTCTATAAACACACATTAAATGTATAAACAAAGCAATAAGCATCATTTAATAAGTGAGTATTCTGTACAAATAAATACATTTTTTTGACTAGAATAGTTTTTTTTTTTAAATATTAAGTATATAGTTCTTCAAACAAAAGTACAGGGTGGTTATTACTAAAGTGCAAGTGTTTGAAGGACTGTAAAAGAAAAAAATACTTGAAGCATGTTGAAAAAATTTGGTATATATTTGTAACATGGGAAAATGAATTACACAATAAAAAAATAGTTTGCCTTTTTGTCATGGCGATTTTTAATGATATTTTATACATTGTAATCATAACATTTTTTAAAATATGAAATTTAGAATGTATTACAATATTTATTCAATATGGAATCCTTCAAGTCCTATCAAATGCTGTAGACGCAAGACAGCGTGATCCATAGTAGCATCTAATATTTCCGGCTGAATTTCTAGGATATTTCTAGTAACGCGGCTTTTTTAAGCAACTTTTATAAGGTTTGTCTTTATAGACGCAATCTTTTAAATGTCCCTACAACCAGAAATTGCTAGGATTCAAATCAGGTAAGTGAGTTGTTCCAAACATCTGCTAACTTTACGGTCCTCAGTAAAAGTTCGGAAAAGCAGTTGTGTAATATAATGAGCAATGTGATGTGGTGCTCCATCTTGCACGAATATTATTAAATCGAGACAGTTTCTATCTTGCAAAGCAAGAATCACATTACTTTCTAGGATTTGAGTGTAACTATTTCCTGTCACCGTGCAGTGAAACTATCTTTGTTGGTGTAAGATGGAGAAATGGATGGATGGATGTTTCCGAAGAAAAAAATACCAATAATAAAGTCAGCAATCATACCACACCAGCCTGTAGCAAACGCCCTGTCGCGAGTGAAGGTCGCGATACGAACCTGCGACGCTAGTGCCGGTAGCCGCGTAACATAGCCACTACACCAAAAGTCGACTTAGGTATCGTAGATGTTACCTGGCTTATAAGGCTAGCGTCACAGCCCAAAACAGTATGCGGGTTGGATGAGCCCTACAGTTATGAATGTTGATTTCTCCAGATAAATTATAATGCGCTTCATCAGTCCATAAAATCTTTCGAATTCATGATTCCCCTTCATTAATTTTAACAAGAAAGAAGTTGGTATAATCAATTCTTTGTTGTGAATCGTCTGGTTGCAAGTGCTGCAAAATTTTAATTTTATGCGGATAGAATCTTAAAATGTAGCACAAGATTTCGTATACGGTCTCCCATGGTTTTATCAGGCCCTTGCTACAGTTCTCGAGCTTACAGGATGCTGATTCACTAATCTTGAATCAATTCCTTCCCTAGCCTCTTCCACAACTTCTTGATTTCCAGATCTTTTTCCTCTAGTTGCAAGGAGCACTGCAAGTTCTCTTGTAGCTCCAAATTTATTAATCCTTTTCTTTAAGCCATTCACAAACATCTGTCCTTCTCTCAAATCTTTAAGTAGGCGATATTTTTTCAAGGCAGTGCTTTAATAGATATTCTTTTGATAATAACATTCTACAAACAGGGCACGTTCTACCTTTGACAAAAGCATAACTATAGCTTCAAGATATGACTTTTATCATCATAATGATTTTAAAATTGAAATGGTATTCATTTCGCCATAGTACAGAGCAAAAACAATGTTTTATTAATCTACTGGGCTAACTTTTACAAAAAAAAAAACGAACTAAAATTTTTTACTGTGTAATTAATTTTCCCATGCTATAAATATAACATATACCAAGTAGTTTTTTTTACAGCCCTTCAAACACTTGCAGTTGAATTATAACCACCCAGTATAAAACATGATCAATAACATTCACTGCATTTAGATAACATAATTGAAAATGCATATTTGAAACTGCTACACACACAACAAATGCATAAAGACAATAAAACACTCTATTAAACGAATTTAAGTTGTTTAATTCAATATCATAATGTCACTTGAATAGTTATAGTTCTGTGAGCAAACAAAAATAGCATCACAAGCTAATTGTCTCTAAAACACTCAAGATTTCATTGAGTATCAATGTTCTAATATGCAGTTTCCAAACAAATACACTTTCCAAACAGATCTTGAAAAATAATATAGACGAAAGAATACATAAAGCACATGTGATAGGAAAGCAAATTAACATTTTGACTTTAAGTAGTGTTACCGTTTAGTGAAAATTAGAAATGAAAACTTAATTTTTAATGCATTTCTTAGTTGCAAATACATTTTAAGTGAAGTGAAAGAAATCTTTATGAATATTTTGCATTTCAACATAAATTTTTCAAAATTCAGATATAAACTTTTTAATACTTCAATTTAATGAAAATTTCTAATTACTTTGGAAGACCAATTTTAGGGGTATCATGAAATTTCAAGTTAATTATAAATTACAAAAAGAGTATACATTTTTATGAAGTCTAGCCACATTCACATCATTAACAAATGTGATTATTACATTTTCAGTTTACTGAAAAATAGCCCTTAACAGTTACTAATGCAATTAGGTATATCATAATAGCATAATTTATTCTTTTTATTCATTTCAGCTCCTTGAAATAAAGTGATATATAATATAGATGCATAGGTACATTCCAGAAATTAAAATTTAAAGTGAAAGCTATGACAATGTTTCTGAATTTGTCAGTGTAGTAAGTAACTGAAGAAAAGATGGGAAAAGAATAAATTCATTGATAGGAAAAATTAATGCTTAATTTTAATTCATTGATAGGAATTACTTAATTCATTGATAGGATTAAGAAAAATTGATGCTGAGTTTCTGCGGTTATCAATTTAAGTTAGAAATTTCCTTTTTTTAAATAAAAGGAAGGGGGCAAATTGGATGTATAATTTCGGAAAAAAAATAATTGAAAAAGTAACTGTTCAGTTCAAGTATTTGCACCAGATTAGCAACAAGATAATATTGTGATGCAAATACAAAAATGATATGTGTATTATATTTACTTTCTTAAACAGATATACAAAAATGAGACACTTATAAAATGATATTTAGTTCCATTAATCTTTTTTATATAAAAAAACTAGCAATATAAAATTTTAAAAACAACAAATTACGCCAAATGAAAATACTTTGAAATATAAAAGCCAAATGCCTTTTAAATGGAATAAATGTATATTTAGGATAAAAAATTCATATATAAATGATGGTTTGAAAAAATTACAATTGCATTAATTTCAAAATACCATTTTAGTCAATATAAAGTAATAGAATTTTTCCACCATATATAGAAAAAGATAAAGCTATATAAAATTGCAAAGCAACTTACATATAATAGTAATTCACAAGTTATTTAGGGAATCTAAATTGCATTTTAGCATGATCTCACATTATTAATTAACATCTATAAAAACATAGTAAAGCCAAATACAATTATATACCTTTTAACCAAACTCCAAAATTGAGCAAAATTCTATACAGAAATCAACAAAAACGAATAAAGGTAGTTTTTTAGAGGCTGCCGATGTAAGGTTAATGATCTAAATAAGAAAGCATGGAATAGTTTAATACTACGACGAAATTTTAAGGTAAATGGAATGTAGTTTTTAAAGTTAATTATTCATTCAATTCAGTAAATTAATTTAAAAAATAAACTTTTAATATTTAAAAAAATATGTTAATTGCTTTAAAAATAGTATCCAATGTTAACATTCATAAAAGTAGAAAAACGGTTATATGTATTATTATCGTTGAAAACACAAATTAAATTTACAAGCAATTTAATTAAAATAAGGGAAAAAATTATTTGATCAGTAAATAAACAAAATAAAGAGAAACTGTGTATTAATACCATTGAAAATTGAATAATATTTATTCCAGATTTTTAATTATGATATTGATGTAAAAAAACCTATTTTCAGATCTTGAAATTTATCTTCATTAAACTTTTGTTTCCAAAACATTCCTTTCAGCTTCTAGAATTAAGATTCCAAAAAATTTTAACAATTGTTTTGGAAATTTAATTCACAGAGTATAAGAGTATTGACTAACATAAGATAAAAGAGTATTCCTTTTTTGCCATGCAAAATGTACATAGATAAGAGTACATATATTTATACAAATATAATTAAAATCATGCTTTGCTTCATGGATATATACAGATGAATTACTTTTACACATTTTCACAAAAAATGTGAGTTGCCAATAGTAATGAAATGAAAAGTTTGTGAGAAAACTTTCTAAGCATGAACTTCTGTCATCAGCCCAATATTAAAAAGTACACTGAAACAGCATTATTTTTTTTCGAAGTCTGAAATTTGAAGTAAAATTTCATGACACACAAAAAAAAGAGTTTAACTGTTTAGACATAAGTACTTTTTAATTGCTCAGTGTTGCATGTGCATTAAGCTAAGAGCTTGCATAAGGAAAATAATTCATAGCACATTATAAAACATTTAAATGAGAGGACTTCTAGTTCATTACAGTCACTTAGTTGCGAGGGGGTTAATTATACACGGTACAGTAGAAAATCTTATTTATGGGTTGAAAAGTGAATTTTGCTTTCAAATAAATAACTGATGTGCAGTGATTACCAAATGTGCAACAGGGAGGGGGCAAATTGAATTCTTTATTCCACTTTCATATTAAAAGGCAATTATGACTCTTTATTATTAGATCGTCTTGGCAGATTTAAACACAATATTCAAAAGACATTTTTAGGCATGCCCATAAATAGAATGCAGGCGTCCATAAAAATAGAGTTATCCATTTTTAACTGTTATTATATGGAACATCCTTGTACGAATTAAGATTAATAATGCGATTGCATTCTGAAAAATACATAACTAATATTCAAATTTGTATACATGCCAAAAATCCCTATTTTCGGATTTATTTTGTTACATTTTCCAAAGGCTTAAATGTTAATTTTATTTAGAATAGCTAAAATTGCATTAGAATCTGGATGCTAATTCGAACTACAGATTCTTGAAGCAAAACTTTAATTTTGTATATATGTTGCCATAATTGCAATACTATATGGGCCAATAAACTTCATAATACTTTAAATGAGCCAGGGCTACCTATCATTTAATAAATTATTTTATTTCTACAGGATTTCAGAAGTTTTAAAATCTTCTAAAAATGTTATCAGGCTACAAGAGGACCTTATAAATATGAGTATTTTATAAGCCTTGTGCTAAATTTTAAGGAGATTTAAATGCTACACTCTAAAACAGAATCGTATACCACATGGCAGGCTGCCTTAATATACAAATTTACAAATGATGACAATATTTAACCATGTAGTAAAATTAAATAAAGGCAACAAAACACGGGATTATTCAATTAACATGCAACAAAATCCCTAAGGCTCAATTCATAACAAACGTTTTGATTATTCAGCACTGAGCTTTACAAAAAAATTAGACAGCACTTTATATGAACAAGACAATAACAAACAATGGTAGTATTGCACAGTATTATTCTCTCCAAGATACTACAAAATTTATACAGATAGATAATTAAAAATTAAACGCATTTGCAACTTAAACTGACTATAGCTTGAATTTTAATAATTAAAAAAATTATACCAATTTATAACGCATTATTTTGAAAGAAATATATTTTTTTGCCAATTATAACTAATTTAAAAAAATCTCAATGTTTACTGGAATGTTCTGGAGAATGTATGCATCCATGTTAAAATTGTTATTTCTGTATAAATGTTATCATAAATTCAGATAACAATCTGAAACGTTAGTATACCCTGATACATTTCATTACATTGACTGGATTGTCTCCTCCTTTCTATCTAGCTTTGCATAGAAAATATCATATCACATAACAATATACTACACAACATTAGAAACATGACCTCCACATAGTCAAAAAATAGCGAGGTTTTGTTGTCCTGATTGCCACATTTTGTGAGGCACACAAAGAAAGTAGTCAAAAGTCGCTAACTATATTGTAAATAAAAAAGTTTCAAATAACTGGATCCTCTTTTACTGGAAGGGCGTGACCATTAGTTATCGGGTTGTTAAAAGTTGGCATTGCTTCAAGATTGGCAAGCAAACCCTGTTCGACAGCCCTGAACAAGAAACAATAGTCATCCTGAAAAAAAATTTATTTTTTTAAAAATTTTGACCTCTAGACATTTAAAATACATGTCACTACAAAATAAAATAAAAAAATATAAAAGTGTGAAGTGCTGATAAAATTAGCTTTAAAAAACTAGAATCGTAATCGCATTCATATTATATTAAAATTTTTAAACAATGAATGTTTGGGATCTTTTGTTTCATGCTATATTTCCATGGTGGCACAGCCAGCTGTACAATAATGTATAATATTGTGAGCTATTAAATGATATTAAACTATATTCCACAATATAAAACAATATTGAGAATATTGATATATGCCATACAGTATTGTACAATATTTGTGTGCTACTAGGGTTATTATTACTTTATATCTATCTCTTACTTCCTGTTTCTTACAATTTTGTTTTAAACTTCAAAATTTTTGATAAAAAAATTTCCGTTTTAATATACTAATTAAACCACTTTTTAAAATTTTATATTTTCTAGTTTCTATAATTTATTTCTTATAATATTCATTTTGATATTTAGAAAAAGGTATAAGGCATTCAAGTTTTATCTAGAAATGGAGCAGAGTTCATGTTGGCACTGCAATATCAAACGCAAACTACTATAACAAATTGATAGATATTTTTTTCTAATATACATCCATATTTTAATCTGTCATACGAAAAAAAAAGTGGGGGGGATTACTTTCTATTAGTTTTTTTTATTTCTATTAATTAATGTTCTAATTTCGAACAATTTTTTTTTCATTACGCACGTCGCATATGCATATTGCATTTTACTGAGAGTATGGCGTGCTATAACTTTTATGCTCTTCTTTAGTACACTTGCCTTTACAAGAATCTTTCCAATTATTTGAAGAAAATTTATTACAGTTAGAAAGAAGGACCTATCACACTCTTGGAGAGTTTCAATCATTGTCTTTGATTTTCTAATCACATATTCTCTATTATATTAGCCACACAAAAAATTGATAAAGAACATATAAGCACCTCTTAATCGAACTCTTAGTGCCATTCAGTTAATTGTTTGAAGACAAATGAGTTTTCAAGATTACTATGAAATTAAGTTTCTGGTTGACAGTAAGATGACGAGCAATGAAAGAAAACAGATTCCTAAAATGATAACTCATAAGCTAACTTCCATAAGTGATCTTTTTCAGCATAATAAAATGATATTTCATGTGAACTTTTACTGCAGGGAAAACTTAGATCAGTAACAATTAATACTTCTCTTTTATCTATGATTATAAACTTGATTTTATACTTACAAATTTATTTCCAACCGTATGCATATGATCTCATCAAATTTCTACAGAAGAGCATTACAGAACTTTTAGTAATTTGTTAAACTTCATATAATGATTGGGATCAAATACATAGTTTTACAAATAAAAAGATTGGATAATATATGTTTAAAAGAATTTCTTGATTTTGCTATTATAATAATACCAGACAGCCTTCTCTATCAAAAGGAGAGCTCAGAAAGGTTTTGAATTAAAAACTGATTTAATTACATGTATTCAAAATATCTTCAAAAGCTTACTGTTTTAAAAAATCTTTCATTTAAACCAGATTGGGTTGTGAGATTTAAAGGCGCAAGAACTATATCTGACCATACAGATCAGGCATACGGTTAGAAAATAAAAAGCGCGTCTTCATGTAAAAATTCTGTAAAATTAGAAGCTGATTAAAAAAATTTAAATGGCACAGTCTCTTAAAATTAGAAAGAGATAAAAAATTAGCAACAAGATGAAACATTAAATAAGATTATATAAACCAATTGCTTTTAAAAATTTAAAGATATTTTTATGGGGACGTTTCCTCACAAGCATTTGCATGTCCACGTTATACATTAAAAAGTCGTAAACAATGATTATAATCTCGGCATTCAATTAAAAGGTAAAGAAACGTTAAAATAATTTGGCATCTGGAGCAAAAAGGAACTCGATCGCCTAATGAAAGATGTTTGTGTGTTAAAGAAGTGTGACCGATACCGAGTCTATGCAATTTGACTTCGAACTCACGCACTGGAAAAGTAGCCCATAATGAAATTTTGCCTCATAAAATGTAATTTATTGTTATTTTGGCAATCCCGTGATTCCTGCCATTTAGCATGTATACGACACGTACACGTGTTCTTCGTATCGTAGAAGGGTACCTCAAGATGCGAAGAAACCAGAATAAAAGCAAAAAACTGAAAACTTTCTGAGGTTAAAAACAAATGAATCAAAAATATATTTGAATTTTAATATTAATTAAGAAAATAAAGGAAACTGTGTTATCTTACTTTTGATTGCCAAATACCGGGGCGACGCATATGATACAGCTTTGAGAACATATAAATATCAATGCAATTTTCAAATTCCACTTGCTTTTGAAGCGTGCTCAGACAGCAAAATGTTGCTGCTTCTGTGCCACCAAATCTGAAAGAAAAGAATCTCTCTTAGTAAATAATTAAATATTATATACATCATCTTAACATTTGAGAATTGATTTTAAAATAGAATGAAATTTCTATAGCATAGATTGTTTAGAAATATAGTGTCTTTCGATTTTTTTTAAAAAGCGAGTTTATATTTTGAATAACGTACATATTTTTCAATAGACAACCACACTCCACAAGGGATTCCCAAAAATATTTCTAATATATGCTTCATCAAGAACTTTAGCAGCTTTCTTTAATTTATAGCATTTCTGTATTAAAATGATTTTCAAGATGTATGTAATATTAAGCGCAAAAGTATTAAGAATAGAAATATCTTTAAAAACCTTAACCTTGTTCTTACAACGAGAGTTTTAACAATTTGATTAAGAAATTGATTGAAAGAAGATTTGGAGATGACATCATCGCAGCAATTCTTTGCAATTTTTCTAACAAATTCAAAAATTTAAATCTTATAAAATATTTATCTTTAGATTATTTTTAAAATAGCCAAATTTTTCTGATAATGATTTTTTATATGGATAATTCTCGTAAAACTATTAAGATAGTATGCAATACAATTACATACTTTAATAAAAGAAATATGTCAACAATCGTTAATTTGAATCTTATAGCATGATTTTGCAAATAAGAAAACTAAGCTATTTGAAACTAGTCAGTTTGATTTTCAACTATTCAATTTTTACAAACAAAAATAGTCATTTTAATAACATCTTTACTGAATATTTACCACATTCATAAGCCTATTTCAAACCGCTAATAAATGCATAATCGCACAATCTTAGCAAAATGATCGATTATCTTTTAAAATTAAAATAAAATAGAGAATATTTTAAAATTAAGAGAGAGGCATTTTAACTAAAATAAATGTATTTACCTATCAACTACGACCATCGGACCATTCTGATACTCTAAATGCCAATCTTGTACTAAATGAACTAGATCGTAAACGCAGCTGAGAGGTGTACAACATTCTGGCCATCCGGAGCATTCAATAATCCGGCAGATGACTTCATAATCATCTTGGGTAGATTGCAATATAAAGTCACGAGTAACAAAACATCCTTGACTGCATTCTTCACTCAATTTCACTTTGAAAGTTCCGTAGTCATTTTCTTTATCTTCTTCAGGCCAGAAGCAAGGGTATTCCTGGTAAATAAATTAACCTCGTGATTTACCTTAAATATATTTGTAGACATGAGAAAAAGGAATTTTAAAACGTTTATTCTTTACCTTCTCATCCACGAAAGATAACATTACTATTGTTTGACAATTGTGATCCCATATCATCTGCCAGAAGTCTGGTATGGTATCGAACGTCGGATGTTGAGTGATAATAAATTCATTCAATTTATTAAATCCCTATGAGAGAAATTATGATGTAAGTTCAAATTCTTCAGAATTATGTATAAATGAGGAAAATACAAGAAAGAGAATACTTACTTGAAAGAAACTAGCATTTATATAATCAGACCCATCTTTTCCGGGTTTAGGAGTAATGTGAACCCTATAAGATTCTACTGGAATAATATTTTGATTACGATTTTTGACTCTATTACAAGCTTTAGTGGCAGATATTATACTGAAGTCTTTAGCTTTGAAACTAGTGACAAGCTGTAAAAAATGAAAAGAAAACTTACAATTACAAAACTTATAGTTTAACTATCTTGTTTAATTAATGAATAGTTATTAGATACTATTCATTAATTAAACAAGACAGACGCAAAAAAAGTTCAAAATAATCGCTACAAATTGCGCTGAATGACTAGATAGATTTTCAATAAACAATCGAGCACTACCATTTAGTTAACAAATCATATGAGAGGACATTATTTTATATAAAAAAAAGAAAGAATAAAACATCAAAATAACACTTCTCTAGATAAGAATAAACAGACAAACATCAACAACTTTTCTATTTAAACTAAATACGAGGAAATTAGATTTGAAGTCAGGATTAAAATTAGATAGGGATAGCAATTTCTGACTTCAATAACCAGATATAATAGCAATGAAAATGATTACCTTGAATTGTTTTTCTAGAAGAGGAGAATATTCTTTCTCATTATCATTATTGCTCATTTGAAGTTTTTTAACATATTCTGAAAAATCTGCAACCGGAATTTCTGTTTCTCCACTTTCAATAGCTTCGAGTAGTGCATCATGGATGAATATATATTGCTCCTATATTTCAAGAATATACTGATTAATCAATTTAAAGTTACATAAAAGAAGATAAATAATAATTGAAGTTTATAAAAATTAATTTACTGTACAGTTTCAGCTGCTTTACTAATCCTTTCAAAAACTCAAAATTTGTGTAATATTTAATGAAATGAAATCTATAATTAAAAATAGGAGAGAAAAATTTACCTCAGTTTGAACAAGGAAATTTCTTTGCTGTCGAATATGCTTTAAAAATCCGGGGACACTCAAAGAATGTCGGTGCTTTATTTGACGTAACATGGCATCAATTACGATATAAGTCCCAGTTCTTCCAACACCAGCACTATTAAATGAATTAACATCAAAAACATGAATATAACTGCTAGTATTTAAAAATATGTAAATTATGAATGCTAAAATATCGAATTTAAATTTAAATGTATTATTTGTATTAAAAAGGCATTTTAAAAATAAATGCAGTTAACCGAATAAAATTGTATTTGTTATATATACCTCTAAATTTCTTTTTCGCTTACAATTATCTAATGGTAATGAATTTCATATTTTATAACTTAGAGTAAATTATTATATTATCAATTAGTATAATATAAAACAGTTTTCGTATTATAGCAAGATTTTATCGAATATTAAAGTCAAGCATCAACACATCGAAACTAAAAAATGCCGGGAAATAAAATCGATTGAAAGAAATTTTAATAAGCAGAAATAATATTATAAATTTTGTATCCACTCTGCATTGTTAAGCTTTTAAAGTTAAAAAACACCTAAAGATTTAAACTCTGAAAGAAATTTATTTTTAAAAATATGTGTATTTTTTTCCAAAATGGTTCATATTATACTTGGGGTAATTTCATACTTTTTTTACAGTGACTTTATTTCTCCTCATGCTTTTTACGTCTTTTACTAAGCTGAATTTTTCTTTCATACTTAAATGATTAGGAGACGTTTAAGGTTAAGGACTTACTGTAAGAGAAAGGATTCGTGAGGCAGAGGTTCGGCGTATGTTTTATTGCATTTTCGTGTATGATTTCCTGTCTTTTGAGAATTTTTACTGCAGAAAGACGTGATGATAGATTTTTCCTTGTTTAAATTATGCTCTTTTTTAAGAACAACATTAATTATCACATAGCTTTTATATATCATTTTTGTTCGATATATTGAAATTTTATACATACAAAAACCGTTTCGAAGTTGAAAATCCATAGTAACTGGAAACAATTTCAGGCAGATACATTTTCGATTTATATTTATTTGTTATAAGGCGTTTCCACTTTGTTATTGTCAAGTTATTTTATATAAAGGATATGACAGTGTGACTGCATGACAAGAACAAGGTGTAGCGCTAGCCTTATAAGTCAGATAACATCTACGATATCGAAGTCGACTTTTGTATTATGGTCATGTTACTCGACTACTAGTCCTAGCGTCGCGGGTTCGTATGACGACCGTCAATCGGTACACTGATGACCTTGACAACTCAACCTTCCGCAACAGTCCTGGCGCCATCTACCTGCAGCAAAGTCGTCAGACTTACTTGACGACCAAGCAGCAACTCGCCATAACGCTTGGTGCAATACAAAATCGTTCGCTTCTTCGCCGACTCACTGGTGGGGAAGTACTGTAGCGCTAGCCTTAATAGCTAGATAACATCTACGATATCGGTCGACTTTTGTATTATGGTCATGTTACTCGGCTACTAGTCTTAGCGTCGCGGTTTCGTATCGCAACCTTCAATCGCTAGAAAGATTATGTTTACCAAATTTTCCGAACAAATTAAATTGAAAAAGAAAAGAAGCAATTTAATATCTGAAATAAGAATTTAAGATTCATTATACGTTTTCCTCTCTTATATAGATAAATATTTAAGGAAATATTAAATTTGGGATCTTAAAATTATCTTTAACTATAGGATATTACAATCAGGATCGTCAGAATTTACACACTCGATAAGGGATTCAATGCCATAATTATATTTAGATAAAATTACTGGCATAGATTAATCTAAGGATAAGAATAATACAGATTTCATGCATCAAAATACCTAAAACGTCTTAAAGTAGAATAATATAGTAACAATAAGAAAATCAAAGTAAATCGCGGCACTGACCTGCAGTGCACAATGATAGGACCACCTCCTGGAGGGTTTGCAGAAGCAGATTTACGAATAAAACTCAGCACAGGAAGAGGATGCTCCGGAACGCCATGATCAGGCCAATTTGTATAATGATATTGATACACAGTTCTTTCCGATGACGTCTTCTGAAACAAATTATTTTTTGAATACAAGATTATCTTTAAAAGCTATAAAAATATTATAGTAACAATGTTATACGCCATTAGTTTTTTGAAAATAAAACCGTGTTTCAGGAAAACACTTAATATTTTGTGAAATAAAAGTGAAAGATTTGAATCTAAAACTCTTAAAATATTTTCAGTTGATCATATGCAGATATTTCAAAATTCCCTAACTTCATAAAGCGAATTTATCCTATATATTTAGCACCAATTCGTTTCTAATTATTTTTATGTCTTAGGAAAACAGAAAGTAAAAAGGTAAGCATTTATTTTTGTTGAAATACAATGTTGCAGATGAAAAAAGTAATATAAAGACATTGCTACTTGTTATTACGTTCATTGTCATTACATGTCACAAAATTGTTGATTTTTGCCAATTCAAAAACTACTTATGCATGAATACTTCTACTATTTTAGGTGCATAAATTCTGGCCATTACATACATCTGTCTTTCATAAATGTCATAGTGGACATAATAAACTGTATTCTGGAATATATTCAGTGGCGGCTTTCAGCACAGGCGGTGGAGGTGGTCACCTCGTGCATCGAGATCTATACGGGCCTCAAAATCTATTTGGACATATATCATATCAGAAGGCAAATTTAATTGTTCATAATATCTCTTTTGGTGTGATATACAGAATTTTCTTCTTTGCTTACTTTTTAAAAGAAAAAGTGCTAGGTAAAATTCTCACAAAATCAAAACGCAGCATCTGCAAATCCTTTTTTAAAACTTTATAAGTTTAGAATATTCTCTCATAGCCTCTCTTTCCTATTATTTTAATTTTTAGTTCTTCCCCAAGATTTGGACAAATAGTCTTGATATAAAAAACATGAACTTTTTTCTTGAAAGTATGAAGAGCAAAAATCTTTGAGGAACTCAATGACTATGGATTTAATTTATATATAATAAAATGCAACGTTCATTGGTTTTGAAACAATGAAAAAGGAACATTATAAATAAATTGTATCGATTAAAGGTAAAAACTCAGTAAAAAAATTATAAATTCAAGAGGAATTGCTTTACAATTATATTACGATATCACAAAATTAGTATGAAGGTAAAGTAAAATGCCTAAATAAATTCATTCATGTACACTTTCTTGTCATCAATAGTTTACTGAGGAGGACTCTCAAAATATTTCAGCGCTTGTGGCTTTATATTACAAAAATCCGCCACTGAATATATTATACACCTAGTAAATTTCATAAACATTTATAAATCGCTACATATTATCAACAGATTTTGGAACCCTAATTCATCATTTTCTTCCTTTTGTGATTATAGTTAGAACATTTTCAAACAAATACATTATTCATTAATTGGTCATGCAAATTTTTTTTAAAAAATCAAACTCACTTTTTTAACTTTTAAATTTCGAATAACAAAAGTGCGGATAGTGTAGGTGGCAAGTTCGACTTCTTGAGTTAATTTAACTTGAACAATACCATAAAGTTCTGAACCTTCTTTTGGCCAGTACATGTCACATTTCCTCTGAAAAGAAGGCAAATAAATAAATTTTAAATACGTAATATTAAACATTTAAAAATCTCAAGGATTTATTACACATAAAATTGTTTAAACAATAAAGGGCTTTTTCTTGACAGTCTTTCTACTATAAAAAGAATGATTTTTGAAGTTTCATAGAATTACAAAGATTTTTTATGCCTATTATGTTGAAAATTGTTACCATTATTATTTAAAAAAACTATCTTTAATTCTTCCCATTCAGAAAAAAAGAAACCAGTAATATATATAAAAAAATTAAGTCAATTCCTACTTAGGTAAACAAAGAAAAAAATATCATTTTAGTTATTTTTTATTAAATAATTACAATTAATATTAATAATTGATCAAAAAATTATACCTGGCCCCAAAAAAATCAAGTTCATATCCGTTGAAAATAAATCAGAACAGACTCGGAACACACTCAATTGGCGTTGAATTTTCAAAGCTAATTAAGGATTCAACACCAATTGAAGAAACGCAAATGAATGAATTTTCTACGACAGTTAGGGTAACGCAATGCAGATCTGAAATTTTTACTTTTATTTGTTCTGTATTATTTTAATTCGAAAGTACTTCAAAATGAATCCCAAAAATCGATTAATTAACAATATTTAGTTTTAAATACACCAAACATTAAGACAATAAACAGAAACGTTCGAAATAATCGTCCTAAAAACATGTTAAGCCTACCCTTATTAGCTTGAAGAAAAAAACAAACTGAATTCGTTACTTTTTTGGCAGCGGGGAAATGAAGATTTTTGGTGAGAAAGTTAGTTTTTAATTAATTTAAAAAATTAATAGTTTCCCAGATATCAATTAACATCTAATGTCATCCACTATAAGTGAAACAAATTTACTTGAACTTGAGTGGATGAATAAAAAGTACTTTATTAACGATTGAAAATTTGAATAAGATTTTATATATATCTTCTTCCCATTTATATATATATATATATCGAGAGTATGAGCTAATAGTAGAAATTGCAACATTAACATTTTACTTCCCATTTCTATCATTGAATCACTTTTGCTCCTAACTATTAAATCCAACAAATAAATATTATAGAATAAAGCCATTTTTCAGTGCAGGAATAGTTTTATGTGTTCCACTATAGATCTATATTTTGACAGTAATCTACTGAAGAACAGTAGAACTTCTGCTCCTCGAACATTGTGAATTTAATCAAAATAAATTTTCTTCCGAAACTTCAGTTTTTAATCTTAAGCAGTGAACTACATTTTCGCTCAAATTCTAGCAAAATAATAAAGCCCAAAAAACAGCATAAATGGCAAGTTTAATTTACTTTAAGGTGAATACGTTTTCTTTTTTTATCTAGTGACATTTTTAAAACTTTACAATAAATAAATAAATCCTCTAACAATATAAAGAAAAAACTAAATCTTATTTTTTTCTTTGTATCTAATTTGAGTTTGAAAGATTATTTTGAATTTTTCAACAGAATTTTTATAGGAAAAAAATTACTCATAAATTGCTGTATCATATAAAGTTTTTCATTAATTTATTCTTGCATTTTTGACAAGGCTTTTCTCCTTAGTTGATTGTTGTAGGTGAGATTTTATTGATGTTTTGTGTTTAATCATATTTATTTTAAGGAAAATAAGTATTCATTAATGCAGTGAAAATGTTGTAAATAAAGAGATATTATTATTAAGATAGTAATAAAAAATGGCATATTCTAAATGAAACAATCAATAAACTTAAGGCTTCTTAAGTCAAAAACAGTGTTATTAATTTATTTTCAAGGGACATCAAAAAGTATCATGCTACCACTTACTCTTCCTCTTTCCACTAAATTTGTGATCATTATGATAATATAAACTTTTTGCTCCCAAATCATTCTCCAGTAGTCATCAAATGTTGAAGGAAGTGGTCCCTGTGTCCCAATATAAGCATTTGGTTCATTATATCCCTGTATTGAAAAAAAAAGTTATAAAAGAACACACATACTGTTACTATGAATAAAATAAAATTGCTTAGTTTTATTTATATATTATTAAGCTTAATTGAAATTTCACATTTTATTAGAAACAAGACAATTCAAACGATAATACATGAAAGCAGACTTCTAAAATAAAAACCTTTATTAACGATTAATGACAGCAATATTTTTTATTCAATTTGTTGGATATTATCAGTCTCATATCCAAAAGATTATGCTTAATAATACAGATAGGGCATTCAAGATGGTTAAGAATGCTTTCAAAAATATTCTTTATGAAACTGTAGAAATGACAGGCATAATAAGTTTATTTGAAAACTATTTATTTACACTGTTTTATTGTAAATGTAGTTGAATGTGTGAATTGTGCCCTATTATGCAAATATGGAGAGAGAGAAATAAAACGTATGAAATTCTAGTCACAACCTAATTTTAATTTTTTATATAAAATCTATTTAAAAAATACAAAAATTATTAATGAAATCAAAGCAATTATAGTAAAATTCTCGCACAATTAAGTATTGGTATAATATATTAAAATATGACCGCTATAAGTATGTCAAAATTATAATTTAACACTCAAATGTAGTTTAACTGCATACTAAATCTCAAACTTTAAACATTAAAATTCATAGATGATAATGGATAGATTGACTCGAGATGAAAAGAAAAAAATTGAAGGAACTAACTATTAATACACATTGAGTTAAAATTAAAAACTGCATTAGGAAAGGGATTTCAATCATTAAATTTTTGCTTCTGTTCACTATAAAAAAAACCCCTTTTATTTACTTTATTTTAATATTAAAATGGCAATTTTTGTCTATACCCATTTATAAAAAACTTTCAATCGTCGAAGACTTAAAATATGAACACACTTATTAAATTGTCAAATTATTTAAATTAAAAAGTTTGCGAATACAAATTCATAGTATTATTTGGACTGCAAATACAATCTTTTAAAAAATTTGGAGAAAAAAAACTGCATCTTAATTTTTTTTAAGAATTGGAGGTGATATAGTGACAAAAGCATTTTTGTGTTCTAAAACCTTAAAACATTTAACATTATTGTAATTTCAAGATTAAATTCTAGTTCATAATTTATTTTTGAGCTCCCCTTTACTCATATTCCAGTGGTAGAAAAATGCATGCCTTCGTTGGATCAACGATTACATCTTCATTGTATACAAAGTGTGTTTAATTTGTGTAGCCTACTTAGTTTTATTACAATAGAATCCCAATTCAAAAATTGAAATTTTGTCTTCATTTCCTTATTTGGGGTATTAACTTTAATATTTTCCCCAGAAAATTACATATAATACACAGGTACCAAAACAATGTACACGAATACCACCTATGGCATGTTAACACACCCGGAATTCTTTTGGGTGTCATAAAAGTGCTGAATAGAGTTAAGAGGAATATTCTATTCTTGTGTGTGTGTGTGCGTGCGTGCGTGCGAGTGCAAGTGCGTGTGTGTGTGTGTGTGTGTGTGAGAGAGAGAGAGAGATGGTGTATGCGGGTCAAGATGTTTCTCTTCATCAAACCATGATTGAACATGTCCAATTTCATGAATAAACACATTATCACTCTGAAAAATTCCATCTCCTGAAGGAAACGAAGTTTGCACCATAGGATGGACATGGCCAGCTAAAACTTCTCTTTAGTTCTCTCAAATTACCCTTTCTTCCTGGTTCACAATTGGGCCAGCAGAAAACCACAATATAGCTGCCCATAACATAACAAATCCACCTCTATGCCTGACAGTTGGAAGGAGATAATCACGACCAGAGACTTGTGTGGGTGTTCTCCAAATGTATATCCGTCCTGTTGTGGAGGGAAATGCTAGAGGTGATCTCTCCGACCATATAACTGACTTCCGCTTATCAATCGACCAGGTTTTGCGGTTATGGCGTCACTGTAGACGGCGTTTGGCATTAACATCCTTGGCAAGTTGCTTGGGAATTGCTGCTCTACCGTAAATGTTTTGTTTTGTTATGTTATGAAGATTATCTTTGCTGTAAGTATTGAATCTAGAGAATCCAGGTATTGTGGTCATTTTGGCTACCATTGTTTTCTTTTTAAACATTACAATCTACTTCAATGCCAGTATATTTCTTTCACTCAGTTTTTCCTTCCGTTCACTGTTTACTTGTACGCTGCCATGACTTTAAATGTTGTACCTCCAGAAACACCTAAACGCTAGGATATCTTGATCATAGTATCTCCAGGGCTCCTAAAATTGGGCCTCTTTGAAAATCTGTGTTTTAACATTTTAGGTTTTTGACAAAAATCTAAGACGTGCACAACTTTACTAAAGCTACCTCATATTACCGTGATATATACTTTTTATATTAAAAAAATGGAAACTAAGATTATATTTTAATACTCACGGAGTGCAATCATAAATATCTTTTATTCACTGATGTTTTCATTATTTTGATAACTATCTGTATATATATAAAATTCATCAGTTAAATTTTTGTCAGTTCTATATTTCTATAAAAATTTACGAATTTTGAAACAATTGTTTTTAGCATTGGAAGTTTCACTTTAAAAACAAGCAAACAATACAATCATATTTATTTAAATTCCTTCAATAAGCAAAATAATTTTTTCAAAATATACCTACTGTTTAGTCACAAATATCGCTTTGAAAAATTTGGAGGAGATAGGGAAAGGCACCAGCAGTTCCTGTTGCTCGCTTACGGTTCTTGGTTCATAATAGATATTTCATATTGTATTTTTTACGTACATTTGACTTTAAGTTATGCCAACATAAGCCTATGAATTGAACACAAAACTCTCGGCTATTCAAGCATGCTTATAATTTCAACAGCATTTCATTATTCACAAGAAAGTCAGTATCGCAAGAATGTTAACAGCATTTACAGCACAATTCTCTTAGATATAAAAAAAGGCGACGTCAGTACAAATGAAAAGCTTAAGTCCACATAATGAGTGCCTCTGTCGAAAATGAAAAGCATTTCTAGATCCATGACATTCAAATCTCATTTCTTACTAAGCCACATTAATATAAGCATCCCTATTTTTTTATTTTTGCATATATATATATCGAAGAAAAATTCTCTTGTCTAATGCCATAAATCTTGGCGAAAAAAAAAATCCCTTTCATATGGAACCATATTGATGGAATCCGAGGTGTGCTATAATTTATTTATTCTTCTGTCCATTGGAAGTAATTCACGAATGAATTGCAGCTTTTCTTTTCTGCAGGTTGATGATAGCAAGATGAAAGAATGGTAGTAATTATGATTTAACTATAGAATATTTCGAAAATCTTTCATTTAAATTAACCTTGTAAAGAAGTCGTAACCTTGTCTCCTTTTGAAGAGACACATGTTTAAACATTGTTACTTCTGGCCAGCAGTGAGGCGATTCTTCCTTTGTTGCGAATTGTGTTTCTCCATTTTAGTATCGCCCATTGGACTTGAATGGAGTCAGATAATGGAGAACACATGCGATTGCGGACCTTTAAAGAAGGAACCTGTGCCAAAACACCTGATGTTTTTATTCTTTTATGGACCACCCAAACTGGAATAAAGTTCCGATAATGAGCAACATATACGGTTTACGAGCCTTTGAAGAATGAAGTACAGAGATCCCCCTATGCAAATATCTTTCCCATTGGGTGGGTCAGATAAGAGGGTGGATGTTTCGAAAATATTTCCACGGCTGACGGCTGACCAATGGGAGTATTTCTGAAGAATTAATGACAGAGATCCCCCTATGTAAATATCTTTCCCATTGGGTGGGTCAGATAAGAGGGTGGATGTTTCGAAAATATTTCCACGGCTGACGGCTGACCAATGGGAGTATTTCTGAAGAATTAATGAATGATAGGCATCTCCAGCGCGCCAATGGAAGCCTGAGAGGCGGAATTTGACCAAGGTTAAAATGGAAGGTTTTGAGAGGAAGAGACGACGAGACCAACTGATCTGGCTAGAGACTGGACGCGAGCTGAGCTGAAGAGTTGAAAAGATACCACGTGATCTCGAGTTGGATTAAAGATCTATCAGTTATATCCGTAGATCTCTTCGGCTACACGCATTAGCCTGATAGTGCTTTTATTAAATGTGGAACTATCATCCCAGATGTAAATATTTCCCAGTATATTAACCTAGAGAACGTGTTGTTGTTTTTTGATATTGCATAAAGCTGTAAATAAAACTTTTGTGTTTCAAAGCTACCAGTTTATTTGATCGATCAGGATCAAGTCATTACAACCTTAATTCTTCAAATGCATTCCAAATGGGTTTGAAGACATTACAGCTTTTAAGAGTGCATATTTTTGCTTTAATTAATCAATTTACTTTTATAAGAAGCTCGAGAATTATTCCAAATACATTTACAGATTATGTAGCACCTGTGTGATGAACATTTCTAAAAAATAAAAATATCACATGTCCGTCTTTACAAGTATAACACTGAAAACAGTTGAATAAAAGAAACTGTGTGACAGTTATAACAGGAAAGAAAATAAATTCGTATTTTCCAGATTTGAAGGAAGGCTACTATCGATACTTTTTGTCATTAGTGATATTTTTGTATTTTCATGGAATAGGATAAAGAATTAAAAATGGAAGATAAAATAGGTATGTTTATTCAGTATGACTTTGAAAACAGATTAGTGAAAAACTGCTGAGTAAATAACATAAGATTAGAATGTGGTTGTTTGAAACAATATAAAAAAATTATACTGAATAACAAAAATTCCATTTATCTATTTTTCTTGTTCAATGCTGCTTATATTTTTTATAAATTTGTAAAATGTATGCAATAATTAATGCACTTGGACAAATAAATTTTTATTAAATAATTGTTCAATTAAATTTAAAGTAGCGAATTTAGAAATATTAAAAAAAACCTTTAATAAGAAAACAGCAGAAATCACAGGTTTTTTCATAAAAATACGTAAAAAAAGTTTCTTTTGTATCAATTATTGATTATATTTACAGCAGTAACAAAGTATTGTTCGAATTAAAAAGGAAATTCTTAATTTGGTTCACAGATATAATAAATGTGCTAAATATATAGCAATGTAAATAAAAAGCGAGGCTATCCGATTCCATAGAAAAAACAAGAAACAAACAAAAAAAACTTACATCAATGTAATTGGCATTAATGTAATCAGTAGTTTTCTTTTGACCAGGAAGAATTTTCAGTATAACTCTACTATGATCATCTGCAAATAATAAACAAAAGCAATTATAAATTATTCAGAAATTTCTAAATCTTCCAGAAAACATTTCATTTAATACTTTATTAATAGAGATAATTTCTTTTCTATAAAAAATATGAAAGATGAAATTTGAAGATACACTGTAAAACAAACTCCAAAAAGTTAAATTTTATATTAGTCATATAAAAATAAATGTGATAAAATAGATTTGAAAATGTATTTAGTAAAATAAAATTCTTATGATATATTTACTCTTACTAAAAAAAAGTCATTCATAGCAAAACCTGTTTTGAATACTACATTAACAAGCAGTCTCAGTTGAAACATAATATTTGCATTCCTTAATTTCATTTCATATTATGTATAATATTCATTTGTTCAAAATTGGTGATCTCCAAAACTTCAACGATTATTTTGAAATTTTGACATAAAGATGCATTCAAATAAAGGTGCGTTTTTATACATTTATTGCATAGATATTACAACTGTAAAAGGTTACAACACGTTTTTAAAATTATTTTTAATAATGGAGTCGAACAGATAGCGACAGGTAAAACAGTGCTGCTTTAAACGGTGCCATCTGTTGGAGGAAAAAGTAACACATGCTATGCTAATTATTTTAAGATTCCACTTCAAACTTTCAAATTCATAAATTTCAATTTAACTATTTTTTATGTTCTTTCCGTTGGAATTGAGCTGTGTGATTCATCATAGAGTTCATTTCGTGCATTCAGCAAAACCGGGGAAGAAAAAAATGTTACGCGCACATATACAAATCTTATGATATAACAAAATCCTTTCAAAACAAATACCCGAGGCCGACGTTGATGAGAATTTGCATGAAGTTGAGACGAAACATATGATACAGGTAGTTTGGCTACATTAAATCCAATTTCACCATGCACGATAACCGATAAATGTTCAGAGCATCTCTTGAGCATTAAAAACCCAGCATAGTTAACTCATTGCGGTCGTATTAAATTTGGTCGTAAATGCCATACTCGTCGGAATTAATTTACGCAAAGCAAAAAGTGATACTTAGTATACAGGATTATAAATCAATTATTTTACTCTTTTGAATTTAATGAACAAATATTTGAATTTTGTTCTTTAAAGAACAAAATTTATTTATTCTTTTGTTTGGGTAATTAACAAATATTTAAGTTTTGTATGAGTTTAATATTATAAACATAAAAAGTTGTTTTAATGCAATGTTTGATTGTAAAAATCCTAGTTTATAATTCGGCATTTTGTGGTATCTTTCAAAACAGTCCTCAATGTAAAGTCCTAAATTTCGATGACAAGTATTGCAAAAATAATTCGTTTCGTGTCTTCCGCCCTCGATTTTTCTGTTGGAACAGACAGCACAATCTTTATTTTTGACGTCTTGACAGTCCGAACTATATGTAATCTGCCATTGCCTCTCTTCTCTATCTAAGGACGATGGTCTTAATGATCTCGATGAAGCTCTATCCTTAAAATCATTTTTCACAGTACACTTATTTCAGTAACTTTCTTTTTGCAATTTTGGAGTATTACTTTTGAAATATCTTAAAATCCGAGAATGCCAAATTACACGAAAAACAATTTGTAAGATATTATTTCAAATTTTAAGAAGTATCTCCAAAGACGGTCGATTTCTTTACGCTTGAGGCGTAACTGACTCGCTACGGCGTCTTGCATGACGTGTCAGAAGCGGTTCAATTGTCATTAAGGTTTCATTGTCACGAAGTGGTAGACGCAACATTATTAGTTCGAGAGTAAGTTCCAATTCTGTTCTTTCATAAAAAGTATAAACTGATTTATCCCAAATGGAGATTAAGACAAAACGAATACAATATAAGTTTAGTATGTTTCTTTGCTGTGATGGCTGAGAGTATACATATGACCGCAAAGGGTTAAAGTAAACCATGGATATTCTTTACTCAGAGGATCAGCTGAAGATGGCGGTAAAATAAACCACAGAAATGCGAAATAGTTAAATCGAAGTAAATAATTGATGGGTTGTTTCATATTTGCCTTTATTACGATGCAAACGAGAAAAGCATATGGAGGACAATCTAGCTTATTCATAGAAACTACGATAGACGGATTGTATACCGGGAATCCCAATCAAAATGAATGCTTCTTTCTTCGCATGCTGTTAATAAGTCTGCGCAGTCCAACATTCTTTTATTAAATGAGAATTATCAATGGTGTTGCCATGCCAGCTCCTGTAGTTCATGTCTAGAACAGAATTTATTGGAAAACGACCAACATTAGGATATATGTATGAACGACAAGTGCAACACGTCACATCCAAAAAAATAAATAAGTCGGGCATTGTTTGTGGTCATATTGACAGCCTATTCTCCCTCACCTCCTACAGAGTTATAGAAGAAATATAAATAATACATGACTTAAATTATTTTCCATCGAATACACAAGTGAGATTTTGATATGAGCATGATTTTACATCCGAAATATACAACAAAGTAAAGGTAATATTAAAGGCTTGTTTTTAGGAATAGCGGACAGATAACTCTGTCCGCTATTCCCACTACGAAATCGATATGCTAATGCTTCGTAAGATTTAAAAATGTCCCATGAACAAAATTACAACACGGGGGATTTATCATACATGCAATCAAATATTCCTAAGTAAACGTTTGAGTAAAAAACACCTATACAATAAAATAATACAAATTGCCAATAACTCTGGATAATTTTTCTTAGATATGCTAGGAGGAACTGGTGAAAAATTCTTAGTTAAACTGAGTCTGGTAGCAATTGCATACTAAAATGACATAATCTTATCTTTTGCGTCCTGAATATCGGCGACATTGCTATCAGAATGTTTGAAGGTCTGCCAATTGGAAGAACTTCTTATTCCGTTTTGAAATTGCTATTAAACATGAAATTCGTTCATGGACGTTGTCACATACAAGTCTACAGACAACACTATTGTAGAAATAGATGAAGTGGTTAATTATCCTAGAGAAGTTTTTGAATTCACTCTATCAGTTATGCCATTCCCCTAAAATCATGTCACCAAAATCTGTGAATTAATTGTATTGCGAAATAGCAAACAAATAAGGCTTTGCAATAGCTTTTTTACTTTGTAGTAAAAAATTAATGAGCAACGTCGGAGAGATACCAATCTTGACAGGATCTTTCAGTGGTGAAGGTAACTTCATTCTTCTCGTTCCTGCGATTCTAACAAATGTGCCATTTCAATTTAAGATATTGCAATTCCCATTAACGAATGGCGTTTGCAATCACCATCAAAAAGGTTATGGGCTAATATTTAGAAATGTGCGGCTTAGATCTAGATATGGATTCTTCTCACATGGTCAACTTTATAAGTTAAAGGTTCTAGAGTCGGCAAACCAGACAATATGTTTATAATCAATGGAAGAACAAACATTTTGTACGCTCACAAACATTGCAAAATTAACTTATATGAAACATGCATTCTCTTTTTCTTTCTTTCATTTAACCAGACTGAGCTACAGCAACGCGTGGGCATATACAGCTAGTACATATATATAAGCATATAAACAAATATGACAATAGAATTTATAATGCGAAAAGACTTTCGTAAGCTATTCAAAAGCGCTTAATCATGTGTAAGTATTTAATCTTTGTGTTTCAGCTTTTCCCCTCTGTATTCTTAACAATTAATTTTATCTATACTGTCGAGTATTTTTTTTAACTAACTCTAATAATTGAATAAAATGGCGCATTACTTCTATGACAAAAACAAGATTTTTAAAAAATAGGCCAGTAAATATTATCTTTTGCTATGTTTTAATTATCAGTTTTTTTACTATCTTTCCTCTTCCTGTTCAAAGCCTTTCTCTTTAGTTAATTAAGAAATGTTTAAAGAATTGCCTGTTTGATGATTATACTTTCCTGTTATTGTTAGTAAAAGAAGTCAGTTAGTATAAACCACAAGTGCAAAATTATTGAAACTATTAGGAATTAACTATGACGTTTGTTCTAGGGATGAAGGAATTTTGCTAAATTTTGGATAAATATAGATGCTTAATTAATTTATATTCTTCATTCTTCCATATTTTAAATCTAATTAAGAATAATTGGCAGAAAGTTGGGCAGAAAATTAAAAAAATGATTAGTAAAGAAAGTCGACAAAGATAAATAATTTCAATTAATAAAAAAAATTCATGACATACTTTAAACAAAAATTGTTAAAATAGGTACATACATGCTACTATATTAACATATCTATTCTTATTTTTATTTTCAGCAAGCTGGGAGCATTCGGATGATAAGTCCAGATCAGTTGCTTGTTGTATTGTCTAATAATAAATAGAAGAAAAAAAGAGAATTAAAAAAATTATACATCATACCACAAAAAGTATAATACATATGGCTTTCATATATAGTAAAACCTCGTTAAGTCGTCACTCAAGGGACCAAACATTTTTGACAATTTATGTGGTGAGAGATTTTTTTTTAAATAACAAACAAAGACACTGAAATATTTTCATTGATTACTATAAAATTCTATGACAAAAACAAGATTTTCAGAAATATATACATGCAAATGACTGAATGAAACAAATAACTTTTTATAGATTTCAATTTTCTTTTAATTAAGTAGAAAAATTAAAATAACCCAACAACGTTTATTGATAAAAATGCTGATTACTGGATATAACTTTTCCCGAGTATACTTAAGGCTTTAAATTCGTCTGTTGTACCTTGCATGGGTGTTACGTACTGTGGAACTTTCTCCAGGGCTTCGATTATTGGTGGGGTTTGATCCATATTCTTGACATCGGCATCTTCACTTGAAATTTTTCTTTCAAATATTCAGATGTCAATGCTTTCACAATATGCTTGAGAACAAATTGCGATGAAGTTATCAATGGTGACAAACACATTCAAGTTAATGACGCTGCACACTGTTTTATTTGCAATTTGCAGCAAAGCCTCTAATGGTTCTGAGTTCATTCATATCTATGCTGAGGATTTCTTCTGATTCTGTATTTGCTATGAACCCTAGATGTCAGAAATAATTCGAAACTGTTTGTGATGAACAAGAACTATAGTTTTTGTGTGCATAGTTAATAGCATATAAAATCAAAATTTTTAGTGTTTCATTCCTATCCAATGCTTTTATTAGATCTTTTACAAGTAATTTTTGTACTCTCATTTAAAATCACGAATTTTCCTTGGGCCTAAAGGCCGAAGAAAGGCAATTACATTTCGAGGAAGAAACACAATCTCGATCGCTTTTAAATTTTAGGGTTACTTGTGGGCGCCATAGATGCTTGCAATGATGGCAATATTTCTTTTCTGACGCAAAAACTGAGAATCCAGTTTATGAATATGCTGATTTGAAATCATTGTAATTATTCATGCATTTAAATATGCTTTATATTCATTCGGAAGGGGTTTAATTTTTTAAAACAAAGTGGCCTTTTGCTTTTACCAATCTAAATGTTCTTCCTTATTTTTATTCATATTAACCCCAAGCAAAAGTGTTAAGCTTTGCTCCTTGCTTTTCCAGAAATCACCTTTCACCCCTCAATGACGGGATTTTATCAGGAAAAAAACAACAAAACAAGCCAATTTTATCATGATTAAAAAAATTTGAAGCATAAGATCTAAATGCAATGTAACCAAGAACATTACAGTCAACTTTTTTAAGAACATTACAATCTCCCCCATCTCATCAAACTTCAATTTCTTCGTTCGCTTTCTTTGTCTCTACAGTCAACTTCTTCAATGACTTGTTTCAATGAAATAGCATCGTTTAATGTATCTCTGGGAATATGATGTTTTTGTTTCCCTGGAATGTCAAAAACGCAACCGCACCACGATATTGCAAGAGAAAAAAATAATCCTTTTAATGGGCTTATTTGCTAAGAAAGGGAATCATATTCAGGTTCTGTTAAGAAAAACATTTACACTTGACATAGTCACAGCGAAAAGTGTGCTTTAATTAGCTAGCAGCAAGAAATCTGGTACACGCTCACAGAGAAATTCCAAGAGACCTCCCACCAGTGGGTATTGTATGGAAAGGAACGTCTAGCAACAATAGAGAACTACGGGGGTTTTGCTGACTGACACGCGTGATCGAAAATTCCTCGTAAAGGCTTGGCTTTCTTAAATTGAGGGGGGGAGGGCTGGAAAAACAAGATGGCATGCAAAATGGAGAAGAAACATGGTTTGGGCCATTCTTGAGGATGACACATTGTTCAGAGTAGAATTAAATGTGGTGATGGGTAAAGGAGGTTATTTTACCTCCTTTACCCATTTCCTTTCCTCCTTATTGAGGTTTTACTCTATAATTGAACGAAAAAAATTTCAATTTTTATTTTCTAGACAATGAAACTTTATTTAATGTTGTCTTGATTTTTTTTCTTCTTTTTTTTCTCTTAGTGTTTACAACAAATGCTATGGTTAATTTCAAGCATCATTCAATACTTAAATAAATATTTCATCATAAAGATATGTCACTTTCCTGAATATATTCATGTTGCTATTGAAAAAGGCATGAAACTTCATGCAAACATGCTCATGCACGTTAAGTTACGGTAGAATATAAAAATACAGTTGAAAGCTGAAAATAAAATCTTCCGATTAATTTCTGTTTAATGCATCGAAAATCCAATTGTGAAAAGGCAATTTTTTAAAAAATATTAGTCATTATACGGAAAAGAATAAGCAACTTCTTGCCGATAACTAAAAGTTTAAAGCTGGAAAAAAGGCATACTTTTTTATTTGAGGCAGCAAAATGATATAATTCTAAAGACAGTTCAATGAAATTACTTTATTATAGTTTAACTTTTTCACCGGATATAATAATAATAAAAAAAAACTCCAATGGATCTCAGTAAATTACCCTTAAATAATTCTTATTTTGACTGCTACTATTTAAAATGCAATTGCACATGTAAGCGAGTTACAACCGTAAATATCAAAGGGTAATGAAAACTATCAATTGCAGTCAAAGAATATAAGCACTGCTTTGAAAATAATTTTAAAATAATGTGTTTGGAAATGAAATATGATATTTTAGAGTTGTTTCTGAAGAACGTTTTTGGAAGAATTTAAAACTATTATTTAGTAGCAATTTATTTTTAAAAAGTTGTACTGATTGTTGAATCGGACAGAAACTTATAGGGGGACATCACAAACTTATATCGATTAACACTTTTTAGGGTTAGCAACAAATTTTGAATCTCCCAATATTTGTGTAATTACTATTACGACTATTTTTAAAATATGGTATTTTCAATACGGCTATATCATCTGTCATGCATCCTTAAGTAATTTTCATTCATTCGACAATAAAAATAATAAAGTATTAGATATAAAATTTGTCTGTGATGCCAGTGTATTGAATCTACATTATTTTAATATTCATAAAAAGATGATTAGAAAATTGTAAATTACTTATAAACACTACCAATTGAAGCTTTAAAAAATTTAATTTGAAAAAGTTACATTTCAAGTAGCTAACATTCCCTTTTTTATTATATATAAAGCAAGTACACTATAACATATAATTCTGAAATTCCTTATAAATCGATGCTGTTTTAGAAACTACACATATAATTAATAAAACCCAATCTTTTTAAACTACCAACTATTTATCGATTGAAATCTATATAAACTAAATAGTTTTATATTTTAGGTTTACTTTATTACTATGGACTTATATGTCTACAAAAACGTGAACCCGCTTGTACATGTATCACAAAATTTTCCAATAAGAAAATTAAGAAATTTAATGTTCTCACCTCATACTCTTTAGAGAATCCTATATCACCATCTGCATGTAGATTACAAACATGATCAGGCCAAGCTGACACATCAATAGAGCCACCATCACTGTCACCTGTAGTATGCAGAATCACAGAATAAAGTTCAACAAAATAATTATATATTACTTAGAATCTTATTCTAAATATATATTAATTGGAATCTAATATTCTACAACTAAAATGGATCATTTAGAAATAAAATATGAAATGCCAGTAGTATCAAATACCACTGAATTATTTCAAGAAGGAGTACAATTCTTTGTATAATATTAGGCCAATAATTCTTAGAATTAGAAATTTAAAGCAATTTTATGAGTTTAGCCAATTAGTTTTTATTACATAAGACTTTTTTTTTCTATTTAAATGAAATAAGTTAAATTTTGTAAACTGAGAAATTGATTATAATATTATATGCTACTTTTTCCATGAAATATGCCTCTGAAATATCTTATTTTGTCGGCATCAGCAAGATATTAGCCAATTCTTTTGACCGAAAATTTGAAAATTCTTGCTTTAAAAAAAATTAAGATAACTTCAGCAGAATTTGAAGTCATGTAACATTCCAAATTATAGGAAAAGTATAATTAGAATTTTAAAAGAAGCAATGGAATATGTCTCAAAAATAACTAGACAAACCGAAAGTCTTAGAGAGCTCAGATGTTGCACGCTTTCGTGGAGGATCATCCAAATAATAATATGCGGCCTGGAAATATTTCCTGAAAATGAAGATAGGAAAGTTAACACATAATTGTTAAAGGAGCATTTGAAACAATTTACAAATTAACAAAGAAAATTTAAAAATTTTCGGAAAGTCTATTTAAACAGTAGTTGAAAATAAAACTATTTTCTTAAAAGAAGTTTTTAAAAAAACTAAGAAAATGAATTATTTGTGGTAGAAATAAAGATAATTCAGTCAGAGGCAGTAAGGCAATATAAAAATAATATATTGAAGAAACTAATATTCTGAAAGTACCCTTTGTATTTTCAAGGATACATATTAGCCATAAAAAGTTATTCATTTCATATGTAATAAACATTTCTTACATATTCAGACATACAATATACGTATAAAATAGAAAGCAGTGATCAACGTTTCACAATGTTGGTTAATATGTTTAATGAGAAATATTGAGATTTGAAAACCTTCACAATATGTCATGTTTGTACATATTATGTACAATTAACCACATCATGCAATTCCTTTTTAAACATCCGTATGCTACTGATATTTACGTAGTAGCAAGTTAAAAACTATTTTACAGGTTAAGTATGTGAAATCTAAATTTAAAAAATTTAGTACTGGGATCAAATGTGAAGTTCAAGATTAAAAATTGATCACAAAAATTTAGAAAGAAAAAATGTTTTTCTTATAGATTTTGAAATGAGAAAGGAGGACATATAACCAGAAGGAAATAAGAGGGATAATTTTTCTCACCTTAAACCTAATGTACCCTTTTCTCACCTTAACCTTAAAATATTTCGATAGAAGTTAAATAAATACTAAGCTTCCTAGACAGAAATAATTAAAAGTAAGAACTTACATCATGTATTAAATTCATTGGAACTCAGAAATGGAGGAGTATTTTTCTCTTATGCTGATTGTAATTAAGAAAGGTGCAAACAATGTTCGGATTATATCAGAATGGAGATCAAATATAATCCTTAATATGAATTATATTATACAATTCAAGCCTTTTTGATATTGCTAATATCAGGAATATAGCCATGAAGAGTAAATAAGCACTTATTAACGATTGAAAAACTTGATTAACAGTTAATTTACTTTTCAGAACGCATTGCATTCTTAAAGATTATTGAAATAAAAAATACAATTTAGTTAAACTCATTTTTAAATATATGTCAATAAAAATATTCCAAGGAATAGAAAATTTATAACTATGTAGATCAATTCGAATAAATTCAAAACAATAAGTTCTCAAAACGTGTTTACAAAGAAAAAAGGTTTTTAAAGGTATAAATTTTCTGGTAAATTTTTCAAAGAACTTGGGAATATGACATATTACCTCCACAAAACGAAAGCAAGTATGGCAACAAGAAGAACTAATGAGACGGATATAATTCCTGCAATGATTCCAACACCAATGGTAACTTCTTCTAGAGCACTGCTAGTTAAACCTGAAAATATGTAAATAAACACAAATATGAACATTCAATTCAAAATATAATTAGGAAATATTAGTTTCAAAGGCTTAAATGAAAACGCATATCATTATAATAAAGAATATAACTATATAAAATAAAGAGCACTTTGATCTATTTATTTATACAAATATTTTGAAAAATAAACATGGACTCACTTGAACCGAGCAGAAAAAATATCAAATAAAAAATATATAAATCTATACATAGCATAAAATAAAGTCTCCTCAAAGTGTTTGTATGGTGGAACCACAAAAACTCCAGAAATAGGTAATGGATATTGGCGATATTTTTACTATTTTGTAGAGCATTTATTGCGGAAGGTTTTAGTACATTAAAGTTATATCAAAATAGAAAGGGCAGTTTTATAATTGCGGTTTTAACTTATCCGCGAATGTGAGAAAACCTTAAACTGCGCATGTACAAACAGCAAGAGCTGAGGTATGTATATCCGATACATTTCTTTTTTTAACATCTGATTTTAAACAGCGATTCAAATCTCATTATGCACAGAAGAAGGAAATACAACCTTGGTGGGAAACACATTAAATGCCAAAAAGCTTCGTTTGTTGCTCGTTAATGAAGAGGAAAGATACGTCTGGTTAGCGAATATCAGAGAAATAATGTCTACACTTAGGGAAGGAGAGGCTTTTGATGAGCGAAATAGCCGTCATTCTTTAAATTGCAATACAACTGAATTGTGGAGACAGAATGAATCTTTTGAGGAGCGAAATGATCGCCTGTGTATTGTCTGCGGACATATATTTTTACCTTTGTAAATGTCTAAATATTTCTGAATGTTTGCTATATAAACTGTTTTGTAGCTATTTAGGATAATTTCTATTTATATATTTGTTTGTTTGTTTGATCTTACGTAACATGCCCATGTCATATCGAGTGGACGCTAGACTTAAGTTTAAAGATAATTTTTCTTCTTGGTTGTTATACCAAGAGCAACGCCATGCGGATACTGCTAGTATTCTATAAATAATTAAGATTATACAAAACACTTTCGTCTGCATTTATTAAATAAAAAAAGGAATACATACTTTGTAGAAATATTTTCTTTAACTCCGAATATGGACCTTTATATAGCTTTGAATGCTCAACAACACTTCTACTAGCTCCTTGAATTTTAACTTCATACATCATATTTGAAGTTAAATTCGAAATAATCATCTATAAAAAATATTTAAAAAATTATCATTATTAACTTTATAAACTGAACTCTCGTATGTATTAATCTAAACAGTTTAGTATGCAATCAATATAACTAGCATTTTAAAGATAAATAAAAGACTTATAGCTAAGAAAAATCAACATTTTTTTTCTACATACTGCATGACTCTGTCTTTCTTGAGAAGAAGACACGGATATTTCTTCAAAATCCCACGTATTTTCAGACCGATATGCAATAAAATAATAGTCAATACGATGATAAACGATTTTAGGACGATCCCATTGAACATAGATGCTGTCCATCGATTGACAAGTCAAATTTGTAATAAATGGAGCACTAGGATCTGTAAAAAAGTCATTATTATTTATTTTTACCTCACTTAGCATACAGAAACATGCCTTTTTACATTTCAACAATATTTTGAAGAGGGCGAAAGAGAAGAATACAAGTTTTTACGGGATGAGATTTTCTGTTAATGATAGCAAACGTATTACGACATCTTAATTTTTTATGATATATTAATTAACTTGAAATTAATTCGTTAAACTGAATATTTTGAAATGTTTCAATAAATAAAGACACAAAACGTGTATAAGTTGACGCCGAAGATAGGAAGCGCTTTCATTTCCATGCATTAAAATAATAATCAACAATGTTGCGCTCATATATTTTCTCAGATTACAGACTAGCCTAAGTTTGTTAACAGATATAATAATGTTGCCATTTATATATATATATATATATATATTATTGAAAAAACATGTATATAACAAATTAAATGATAAAATTAAATAAATATTTGTTTTTTTATTATAGCCATTGTTAAATTAACTTTAACATATGATTAATATTAAAAAATTACAAATCTTGAAACTTTCATTTTCATTTTGATTACAAAGAAGATTTTCATTTCGGATACTTCAGACAGATGAAACACTTTTTCAATCGACCCTCAAATTAAGAACTTTCTTCAATAAATATTTGACTACAACATTTACTAAATGACATAAATAAAAATATAAATAAAATGTTCTTGCGTATATGAAAGATCCTTTTTGTAATGAAGAGAATTGTACATTATGTGCAGTACTGTAACTTTATAATGTAATTCAATGTTCCAACAACATTAGGTAAACTCACTGTACAGTAAAAAGTCATGAAATACGACAGAAAAGAGAAACTCCCAACTTGCGTATACTGTTGGATATGTAGTTGAAAGATTAAAACTTCTAAATAACACAATATATATTTTTAACAAAGAGAAAAATTCTTAAAATCATTACTTACTTTGAACATCTGTAATGATCTCTAAACTGTTGCTTGCTAATCCTTCATTCTTCCCTGTATAGGCTTTAACCCACACTTTGTATTGAGTATAAGGCTCTGCAAAATGAAATGAAGTAGTTTTTGGAATATATTCACAATTTCTCATATTTTAAAATTCTTAAGACATCAAGATATTTAAACATTTACAAACAAAACTACAGTTATATGATTAATGGCTTATGTTTTGTATATTTTTTACTTACTCAATGAGCCAAGTACATATTCCATAACTTGCTGAGGGTTTTGCACTTTTTTCCTCTCTGTATGATTTGGACCAACATCCAAGTGATAAATATTATACCCTTGAATTATACCGTTGGAATGTTCTGGTTCAAGCCATCTTAGTTTGACTGAGTTATTCGTAATACGAGTGGCTGTCAAGTTTTTCGGTCGACTTGGAGCTAGGAAAAGAAATGGTTATAAATGTAAATATCAAAGAATTAATTCACCAAAATTACTTTTGTTTTTATACTGCATGAAAAAATAAGAAATTATTCAGCATTTATTTATTTATTTATTTTTTGCGTTTTGTGACATCCTTTTTTACGAATACTAAAAGCATTAATATAGAAAAAAGTTTATAAATTTATCGTTGTCATTAAATAATATTGTGCCAGCATTTAAAGGTCAATATGATTCATCAAATATATTCAACGAAACTATTAATATTAGGTTGAGGAAAAGGAATCCATTATTTTGCAGCCATCTACCGAGAAAATAATGGATTTATTTTCATTATTTTCCATATGGAATTTTTGAAAATAATGGAAAAAGAAATCCATTATTTTCTCGGTAGATGGCTGTAAAATAATAATGGATTTCTCCCCCCTCCCACCTGATGTGTATACTTTTGTTTTTAAGAATAAAGTATCATATAATATATGAAGCGTATAATATTGTAGGATATGTTTTACACATTCTAAAATCTTTTTTAGGGATAAAATAAGGGCACTATTGTTCTAGAGTATATTGTGGATGTATATCTTTGTAATTATGAAACCTGCTTCCCCTATTCCTTAGAATTACTCTTCCAGCGAGCCCTGAAAATAGCTGTGTGTACATGATACTAAAAATTCTGTGTAGTCTAGTTTATTCATCTTTATATATATAATAAGTAAACATCTAATTCGTTTTCGGACCAAATTGAAATAATAATATAAAATGTTAAATTATTCATGTTTAGTTAAATACTATGTAGAGATCAATGTATAAATATGATTAAATAGATTACAAATATAATAAAATCACACTTTCATCGCAAAATTTTATCTTTGATAATAACAAAAACAATAAAACAAAGTTTTTTTTTTAAAAAAAATGTTCTTAATATTGATCTTTAGAATTACATAAAAAGAAATATTTTATAAATAAAAATTAAGCTGATATTTGAGAATTTATTTACATTAGAAAATGTTAATAGGCTTAGATATACTTGAAAACAAGTGAGATATAAAAAGAATAGAAAAATATAAATATACCTCCTTCATCTGTCATGACTGCTACTGTAGTAGCTGGTCCTATTCCGGCAGGATTAAACACTTGAAGTGAAATTAAATATTGTGAAAAGGCATTCAGTCCACGGATGGTGAATTCCTAATAAAACATAAGAAAGTTTAGAACGAATTTATAGAAAAAAAAAAGAGTTGAATATTTGACTTTTAAGAAATAAAGATTATTCAAAACCGATATGTCACGGAAATGCCATCACATCAACATATACTATCAAACGTATGCTGAAAGTTATAAAGATAATATTTAATACAAAACGATCAATAAATAGTAAAAAGTAACCAGTAACTAAAACGTAATTCGATAAATAAATATTCAAAGGTAACCAGTAACTAAAGAGTAAATTGATCAATAAATAGTCAAAAAAGTTACCAGTAACTAAAGAGTAAATATTGGGTGACAGCTTATAAAAGCAAAAATACGCAGATAGAAAAAAAAATGTTTGATAAATGCACATAATTAACATTACATAGCCTTTTGCTCTTAGTCGTAAAACTCTTCTGAAATAAATATCCAAAGCATATTAATTATTGATACTACTCTGCTCGTGTAATTTTGTCTATGCACTGGCCAAAGGGCAGCTAACATTTTGCGTAATATAATCTTTTATTTTGATTATCTTTTACAAAATGACCTAGAATGCAATAAACAGTCTTTTGCATAAAACATTAAAATTTTAATAACTAGTTTCGTTTTTACAGTATTAAAAAACACTTATTCAGGAGGAAATACATGATTATTGCTAAATACCGGAATACGTACCCACAATAAATTTTTATTTACCTAATCTGTTTCATATACTCTTTATTTTATTTTCTAGTCAATAAAAGGTATCGAAATAGCTTGCATATAATGCCTGTTTTATTCTATTTAAACTGTCTGGAGAGACTTAAAAGAAAGGAAACAGCGTATCAAAGAACTTATCTCGCGGATTATAATAGTTCATGGATATGGGGAATCTAAGGCACCCAACCGAAATTCTTGGAAACGACTGGAAAAATCTAAATATGGGAATGTAAAGGCAGAGTAATATTTTAATTTATTTCTTTCTTTACTCAATAGCGTGATTAAATTTGATAAAATCAGATTTAAAATTGCAAATGGCGCCTCTCCTTTTATCACTAACTAAATTAGTTTGATATGTAAATCCCACAAAAAAAGTAATAGTGATAAATACACATATGGTTTCCGTAATTATAAATTTATATAAGTGAAATATCTGTAATTATACTTCTAAAACTGTATAATATTAAAAATAATTGAAAATGTCGCTGATAAAACCTCATGTTCTAACAGCAAAAAGTGTGAAAAAATTTGAAAGGCAAATTATCCTCAATTTTTCAAATTCATATATAAGCTTTAATGTTCGTTTACTGCGTTTCATTGAGACATATGTGATAAAAATATTGATATTCAGCATAAAAGGTAAACATATTTATAGCACATTCACCAGTAAATCAAAACTACCAATGTTAATAAAGGTGAATGATCAATCAAGATTTCATAATAAGAAAACTGAATATCCTAAAAATGATTAAAAATGTATCAACTTTCTAAATCAAAATTCTCGCATTGCCAATATTGAAAACAGTTACTGTTAAAAACTCTGATATAAGGTTTTCAGAGGCGATTTTTTTTCTTTTCTTGTGAAGCAGGTAGTTTTTTAAATAATGTCCCTTTTAAATCAAAATGTCATATGTCAATATGAAAAATTATTTTATAGATGCAAAACACTTTCATAGGTTAATTACATCTATTCTCAAATTTTGCATTTTATCACGAAATGCTATAAGTCGATAATAATTCCAGATGTTACATCAAAATTTCACATTTTACCGAGTGTGGTTTTTGATATAACATCAGCCATATACATTTTCCTTTCCTTGATGCTGGAGAATGACATAAACGCCTTAAAAAGTTTCCTTTTATGTTTTAAACTCTAATATCCGTTTTCAACAAACTGCAAGCAAATGTTAAAAAAATAAAATAATGGTCGTCTTGATCATCAGTTTTTATATTTTTCTCCCTCATTTACATAAAATTGTTGTAATTTTCCTACACCATTTGATTTTAAGATTTGAGCACGTTTCGATAGCAACATAACAATCGACAATCAGAATCGATGAAATTAACATTTCCGATTAAAGCCTAGCATGCTGCTTTAGAACACCTGATGGCTCGAAGTTAATCAGGCTTAAAGTAATCGAACCAGTCAGTGACAGCTGTACATCTATTCTGCAACATTTTTCTTTCTTCCTCTTTTCTGTTTTGTCTCCATTGTTTCTTTTGTAAGGTTTCTCCGCTGACATATTCAGAAATAGGCATCGATCTCATGGAACAATCGATTACTTTCTTCCTTTTTTTTTTTTTGCTTTAACGTTGCCTGGAGAAATTAATTGCTTTAATACGAGGAATAAATCATCCATATATTTAAAAATAAAGAACTGATCAATAATTGTATGAAATATAATAAGAATATCTTAAGAGACAGAACTAGTGAGCGAGAAACTTAAGAAAATTGATTGGTGAAACTGCTAGAGTAAAGATTTTAATGTAATACGCTGAAGTTAGCCTAACGAAATTTTATGTGTAAAAGAAAAATTCAAAATTCAAAATTGATTAACAGATGAATAATGATTTGAAAAATAAAAAGATTTTAGTTTCATTTAAAAAAATACAAATGCAAAACCAGCTGTTTGCTTTCTTGGATACAAACATAAAATATAATCGTTAAAAAATTCAACATCCAGATTTTGATATTTGACCATGTTGTAGACTACTCCAAGGCAGAAAAAAATTGTAAAAACCAAGCTTTCTTTACTTAGCAGGCAACTAAGCAAGCTCTGTCTCGTGTGAAATGTAAAGTACTTATGTACTACTAATTTTTTTTAATGCAAATCATTTTCAAAAAATTTTACGCACTATAGTGCATAATATAGTATTTGCATTTCTGAAATGAATAAAATATCAAAAATTGAATAGTAAATATACTCACCGTAGCTAATGGATCTCTTAATGTAATTTCTTTTTCTCCACGAACTCTCTCTCTCAAACGGTAAGTGATACGATAGCCAAGAAATTCACCATGAAGGGTATGTTTAGGCGGTGGTGCCCACTGGATGAGAATCGAACTACTACTGGTGTTGTGGGCATAAGTTATATTGGGTTTTCCATCAGGAACTGGAAGAAAAATAATGAATGATGAAAATTCTGTTTTTTAAATGTTCTCGTCTGTAAATTGATCAAAAGATTATTGAGAACTTGAGTACTTTCTGTCTGTTATTGAAATAACAGGTACCAGCAATTAACAATTTTTGAAAATGATGGCTAATGAAGAAATGTGAACTGATAAAAAGAAACAATTCCAACACTCGAGAAAATTATAAATATATTCGCAGTTAAAAGATGATTAAAAGCTGTCAAGTATGAAAATTATCGTTTATTTCTGATGTTAAACAATAAAAACAATCAAATAAAAAAATCGAATAAATCATCGAAATATGAACACCAATAAACCATTAGGGACAGTACGGTTATAACTGTCATTTGCACATACATGATTTAAATGCACCATAAATATAAATAACGGCAATACCTGTCAATTAGAAAAACTACAAAAAATTTTTTTTAGCTGTCACACCCAAGAAATTATTCTATAAATATTTCGAATGGAATGTGACTATAATCTAGACCATGAAAATATGACATAACTTGTTCTACCTACATTTTAAAACTGTCAGTGAATGTGTTAAGAAGAGCTTAATTTATGTGCTAAAATATTTTACTCAAGCAGGACGTTTCCTATTTTATACAAGCACATTTACTAAGTAAAATCGTTAACAGCGCACATCAACTCAACCTCTTATCCATTAATGTGTCTAATAAATACTAACATCTCCAATGAATGCATGGGAGCGTCTTAAAATAAAATTAAAAGAAAAGTTGTGATAATTCTAATTTCTTTTTTTCCCCCTGGGCACTTTCTTTCTCCCTCCCTCCCTCTCGAGAGGGAAAATTAGCTCTCGTCGTTAAAAATGAAAATCAAGCCTAATGAGCTTTTAAACATTTAAAGCTTAATGAGTCAAAGAAAGACTTCGGGGATATATTATGCGAGTTAAGGACTAGCGTAAAGGTAGTCGATTTAATAATCACAAAAATTAACTCATTTGATTTACTTTTACGTATCAAAAATCCTTTATTTAAAAATATATATATATATTTAAAGCGCAAGTATAAATAATGATGCTCACAGAGTTAACGCTCAGATTATGAGGTAATCAAAAGGAGTCAAACTGGTATAAACACAGAAACCTCATTAGAAAGCATTGTTTTTTCAATAAAATATTCTATCAAAATAATTTAAGGTAGAAAGAATATGGACTGTAAGAAGGATTATATGAGTTACGTAGAAAATGTTATGTTACATTAAAAAAACATTACGTTATTTTTTTTAAATCTTTCCTGATTTTCGAAAATTTTGATGGAATAATAACTATTATTTTTAGTTATCAATTGATTTATATGTTGCTTCGTTTTTTTCACAGTACTATATATAATTCTAATAAATCAATTAATATATTATATTTCAATTAATAATTAATGTATTAAAACATTGAATTTCTCAGTTTGTTTTCTGAATTTAATTATATTGCATTTGAGCGGCTTATATGTATTAATCTCCCTCGATGAAAATAATACAGGGATAGAAATCGGCTAGGAAATATCATGATTTTCAAATTTTAGGTATTTAATTCACAGTCAAGGCTAGGATACTAAATAGGTGATTTAATAAAAATTTTCAAGCATTTCGCGTGATTGTGTTGTTTATTTACATTGGATAACAAATAATTTTTTTTCAATATCTAATAAAATATAACATTAGGATTTAAAAAACTCAATGAAAAGTTATTTATCATGCATTTTCTTAGCATCAATTATTTAAAAAAACATTTATTATGTAAATAACAATAGATTTTTATTTCCGTTGAAAATGATTGAAAGAGAAAATTGTGAGAATCAGATGTATATTTGATAGTTTAGCTGAGCTCGCTATACATTAAGACAAAATTATATATGAAAGTTAAATTTAAATTCTGAACACAATTTTAAAAAATGGTGTTTTCTTGTAAGCTTTAATGCGTAAATCACTGATGATAGCAGCCGTTCTTATATTTTGCTTGCTTTTATATCAATTAATTTGAATACTTTTACAAAGAAATTAGTAAAGAGAAAAGATTCGACTTCGGTATGATATCTTAATTTATCAAAATTTAAAGATAAATTAAGTTCAATTTTAGAATAAGGATAAGAAATGACAGTATTGTAGTTCAGCAATTTATCAAACAGATATATTGTTTTATTAAAATTTTTAACTGCTTATAATTACGTAGAAATCATTGCACATAATATATTGCAGATATTTTGAAAAATAATTTTTAATGCAATTAATGTACCATATAAAGTCTTCATCAAGGGAAAAAGTTAACTAAAAGTTGAAAGTAGTTACTATATAGAGGAAATCTTTCTCTTCGCTTCAGAAATTTTGTTAAAAATCCTTTATTTTTCTATAAATTTAAAATTAAAAAATTGAAACTCTCGGAACTAATTTGGTTTATGGTTTAAAACACTGCATCGATATATTTTTGAAAAAAAAAAGTTTCAAAGTTTTCAGCCCAAGTCTGACATAAAATGTTTCACATAATTTATACCAATGAATTACAAAACCAAATAAACATTTGAAAGCCTTACCTTCGCGAAGGGTGACCATGTAATATGATTCTTTGCTGGGACGAGAAGCTCCAATTGCATTTACAGCGACCACTCTGAAAGAGTAGACTGTATACGGTTGAAGACCTATTACTTGCCAGCTGGTCCCATTACCCGTTGTCATGATGCCATTTGATTCTTCCCACTCTCCCGATTCACCAACTCTGTAAAAAAAGTAATAATAATTAGAATAGACAAAACTAACTTTCTGTTATTCAAAACGAACGTATAAATAACATATAACTTATGCTAATTATGGGTATTGGCGCATACATAAAATAAACATTGTCGAAACTGTTACAGACATTGGTATTTAGTTTAGTTTAAATTAATAGATGCAACTCAAATAAGTACTTAGCAAGCAAGTAATTCTTGAATTTACTGATATACCAAATTACAAGCAGAAATATATTCTTAATTTGTAATTGACTGGATTAACTAACAAACTTATATTATAATTTGGGAATTCATTTTCTTCGTTGGTTATATATATTTGGGAAGGGGGGGGCAATAATTACCTTTTTAAGTCAACTCCTTGGTCATTACAAAGTGAGAAAAGAACCCTATTGTTTTGGATATCAACGGGATATATTCTCTCCCAACGAACAATACTTCGTGATACTAATTACATTTTATGGTTTTTATGTTTTTACCAATATAATTTTAATTTTTAACACTTGGATAAATTCACATTATAATATCTTTCAACGAAAAAAAGTGTCCCTGTTATGACTCATTTTTGGAGTGAAGTTTTCGAAGTAGGAATCAAAACTCGCGTTTATTACTTAAGAGTAATTCATCGATCATTCATATTTCCTACAGTTTTTATTTTATTGCCAACCTTCTTTACGATCATACTCTCAATATAAACTAACACTGCTATTTCCTAATACGGTCTGTTTCATCATCCAAACTTCTCATTCTGACGAAAAATTTCATATCTTTCAATTTGAAACTAAAATGACATGAAGAATATCAACGAACTAATAACCATATCAATTTTTCACCTTCCTTAACGTCAAATATTTTCTATTAACATATAATGCGATTTAGGAAGGTAATTAATGAAACTAATCATTTTAGATATGCATTAAAGAGATAGACAATTCATGTATAATAATGCAGTTGCTATAATTGAATTTATTTGGTTGGATGAATTACCCGCTTGAAACTACTCAGAGCTTTCATGGAAGAAACTCGTAACTTTGAACCTTAGTCAGCTACTGGGTTATGACATGTAAGCTGACACTTCTAAGTCTCATGGCACACTAATGAGAGGAAATTTGACTCGATCACAGAGCTACCGAATTATTTTCCATGAGCGAACTCATTTTTCTTTCTTTTTCCAAAAAGTTATTTCGAGACATGGAAAAGTTAAAATGATCAAGAGAGCGAAGCTTTAAAAGGAACATTCAACTTAAAAGTTATTTAGCTAATGCTAATTAGGTTTTTAACTACGAATGCAATCTCTCTTACATAGGAATAGGAATTTCGGAGGGAATAATACTAATAATAATTTTGACAACAATGCTCAATACAAATTTTTTCCTATTTTTAAATACTTTCATTTGACTTGATTCACGCTTGTAAAGATGGAATTTCTAAGAAATTTTTCATTTACTTCCATTTATATTAGAATTTTAAAACTGTGCAATTTTGTGAATTCAATGAAAATATGTTATTTGAATTTTGCTAATAATTTTGGAATTTAATTATTAGCTATTAAATTAATTTAATTTTAGATTCCATACTAGTGGTGTCACCAAGAAGTTAATTTTAAAAAGAAAAATTATTTCATCTCTCCATAAAATTTAATAAAATAAATTAAAGATTAAAAAGTAAGAAAAAAAAATCTTTTAATGCAATAATAAAAGTGCATTTAAAAAAATTGGTTTGTAATTATTATTTTGGTATCGAAATAAAATAAATGCTGTTTTAAAGAAAAGAACTTATGATTAATTAAAGTCATATATAATCGTTTTCCAAGAAACAATCCTCAATGTATCTCTTACAGATTTGAAGGGAATATACCAGACATTAATGTTACAAAATGTTGAAGAAGGCAGGAAATGAAACATCAAAGTAATAACTCAACATTACTATCGATTAACTCCACCAAAAGTCATTAACACTGAAACTGTCATTTTGTCGCCTTTCAGATTTTTAGACGGAATTTGTAAAATCTATTAACGTGTTTTGGCTATGAATGATACGATCCTTCTCTGAAATGCAATGGTGGTAACACATGTCAATTAATAAGTTATTGGCTGAATCAAATTTGAAGTTCTTTATATGGGAAAATATGATGCACCAAAATCCATGCCTATGATAGTATAACATACAAATATTCTTATTAGATATAGACGTGCGTATCGTACATATATGTAAAGCATTAGTCAGTTGTAAGTGCGGGGATCCTTTAAAAAAGCTGCAGACGTCTAAATTTAATAATATTTAATTTGAATTCTCCAATTTTTCTTATCGATTACGATGTACTTTTATTAACTTCAGAAGATATTTTCTGCGAGACCAAGCTACAACCTTTGTCTACAACCATCTTGCGCACTCAGTAATGCGCAGTGTTTAAAGCACAGAAAGAGAATCAAAAATCCATTGCGAACTTAAATGCTCTCGAAAAGGGAAGAGAACCACCCACATTTTGCTAATTCAGCAGTTTATTGAGGTTCAGAGAAAATGAAGATTGGTTCAGCTCGTTAAGTTAAAGTACTTTGATCTTTGAATTTAAGAAGTGCTTTAACTTAGAATTACAGTAGAAGCGCATTATCTTTGAATTGAAGTGGAAATGCTTTTTCTCTGAATTACAGTATTTTATCTTTAAGTATCAAGGGGAAAAATTTATTTTAAAGGCATGGTTAAACTGAATACACCACACCGTTAAATCATTATATAAAAAATAAATGCGAAATCTGCAACTGCAAATTTTTTTAAAAATATGTATTAAATCTGTGGTCATTGTTAAAAATATGTTCTGAGAGTTTATGAGTTAAATGTTTAATCCAGAAAATGGAAACTGTTTGCACGTAATGCTTTTATTAGTTTATATTAAGAAAGAAAAGTGAGTTATAAAAAGTTTGCAATGTAAATGCTATTTATTCATCCAAACAAATGAACTAAAAATAACAAATAATACTTATTAAATATCTATGCAATTGTCGGATTATCGTACGTATGTATCCAATGGCGGCTATTAAAGTGCTAAGTTGCAGGGTTAATATATATATCATTCTATTATTCAAGATGTCATTTTTTGTGTAAATGGGGTGCAATGTACAGATATTTGGAGTGCATGCAATGAAGAACCTAAAAATAACAATATATCATAATTTTCATCGTTCCCCCCCCCCTCCTATGCATTAGCAGTAAAATCTCTTTAGTATATTGTTCAAGAGTACATTCTGAAGTGACTTACGAGAACTATATACTGTAAATCTTGGATCAGAATGCAATACTTTATTTAAATAAAGTAATATCAGTGTAAAGGTGTATATTAATATTTCATTATTATTTTAGACCATTATTATTGTTATAATATCAGATAATATGAATAATAGTTAAATCAAGTTATTATTAAATTATATTAAAATCAGTAACTCTCATTTTAAAAAAACTGAGCAATACTACGTGATGACCCTTTTATTACAATAACTACTCTGCCAGCATACATATAATTACCGTGATTTTTTTCTCTTATTTTTATCGCAGGACATATAAAAATAATATATAGCTCTTGAGACTTTATTGTGATATTTATTATCCCGTCAATTGAATGTTGCATGAAACGCTATTTACTCTTCATTCTCTGCTAACTACCTTAAATAAAACCGACAAAACCACGAGACATCTCATAAGAATCTGAACTTCGACAGAGTTTATTGTGTAGAAGAAAAAAGGAATGTGAACTTTCGTTTTCTGAATTCGAAAAGGAATGACTGATGAGTTGGAACTTCAGACTAGGTAGCAATAGAATTTCTCTCTCTCTCTCTCTTTTAAGTTTAACTTCATAAGATTAAAAATTATTCGGGGGCAAAGTAAAACGACGTACTGAAATCTTTCTTATGAAAACAGTCTCAATATTCCTTTTCAAAATATGATCATGCGCGGAAAAAAGAATCTATACCCCTGGCATAGATACCAGTGGTACAGATGAACCACTGCAACATGCAGACAAAACATTAGTGCTCATATGCCTCTTCTTAAACCAAAATATGACGAGACGGCGAAAAAATAATAACATAACCGGGTGCCAATCTTAGAGGGCACCATGCAAACAAAACATTAGTGTGCTTACGTCACTTTTTAAAGCAGAACACAACGAGAAGGCGAAAAAATCATAAAATACCCGGGTGCCAGTCTTAAAGAGCACCACATAGACAAACATTAGTGAGCTTATCTTTCTTTTTAAAGCAAAATATGCTCGGAGGCGAAAAATAATGCTATTCCCCTAGTACCATTTATACTAGCTAAGCCATTTATCTCCAAAAGAGAGCGAAGAAAATCTTTCTCTAGATTCCATTTAACCCCACTATAACATGGTTAAAAATGTCTTAATTCAAAATTTTTCATCAGATTCATTCATCATTAACAAAGCATCGCAAAATATAAAATTTAACCTTTATCATTAGCTTTTCATCATCACGAGAAATACAAGAATTCAGATTCCAGGACTAAGATAATTGTCACAGGTCTTTCTTCGTTAGAAGGATATTTCAATCACATTCATGGTTATTGAGTTTTAACCTTCTCCGGAAGGATTTTTTTTTCTTATCGGCAAAGAAACTTTCCCTCCTGGCATTTTTCAAAGGGGGAAAGAACCTAAAACCAAAGGCAGGGGAAAGTGAAGAGATAACTTTTTCCTCAGGGATTTTTTCTTCTTTTTTTGGAGAGATTTTTTTTTTCTCTCCTGGAATTTTTCAAAGAAAACTAAAGAAAAAGGGAGGAAAGAAATAACTCGTAGAAGATAAATGAGTCGTCAAATTAAAACTAGATGCAAAGGAATTGCTACTTAGAAAGAAAATTTTAATACTTGAACTCTTATTTCCTTAATGAGAACGACGGATGCTGTCGTGTTAAAACCAACTACATTTATCTGATGCAAGGTAATTGGAAAACTTCGAAAGAGGATGAAAAAACACGGCTCCTGTTGAAAATCTTTCGTTTCTGTGTGCATTAGCTAAGCAAGTAATGTAAACGACTTAGAAAAACACTCTGAAAACAAAAATTAAAGAAATGTGCCTTGGATCAGTTTTAGGGTGCCTTTACCTATATATAATTTTTTTTTTCGTTTACGGATATGCATGGGTAACTGAAAAGAAAAAAAAAGAAAATATAAATGACATTTTCTTTCCTTTCACATTCTAGTTAATATCAAATTAATACTTTCATTTACAAGTGTCGTAAAGCATATCTGATGGAAGACGCAAGTAGATATTTTTAGTTATTCTGCTCCTTATGACGAGAGACGCCTATTCATGGCTTCAGCCAGCTCACATAGTATTTTGTAAAACAATAAAAATCAGATTTAAAAAATGTTTTAGATTTAGTAATAACGTTTGCAATATCGACACTTTATTATACATTTGCTATATCGGAGTATATATATATATATATATATATATATATATATATATATATATATATACCAACGGTGAGAATGAAAATTTAACTACAAAATATCAGTTTTAGAAATAGGAAACAAACAGGTGGGGTGAAATAAAAGCGTTAAAAAAATAAGTATATGTTATGCTTTATTGCACTTGTTTTTTATAGTTTTGTTATATTTTAGCAAATTTTATGTGTCCATAAAACAGCTCAAAAACTTATAAATATATTTTGCTACTTTTCTTATAGTTGAAGGCGGAAGTAAAAATGCAATAAATGCATGATGGAAGTTTCATCGTCATTTTACGAAACTTGATGAATGCTGTTTGGAAAGTCATTCCATCCTTAAAATATAAAATAGTAACAATGTAAAGAATGCATTAACCATTTGATTTATTTTTCGAAAGTCCCCAATGAGTCAAAATAATTTATTTTTAAATTTACAAAGCAAAAATTAAATCCTTTATAAAGGTTTAATTTCAAAAAAATTACGTAGAAGTCATACCTTTCATATGAGGAATCTCAATTGAATCAAAACAGATTCCCTCCCCAAAAATATATATTTAAAATAATCGAGAAAACTAAGGGTTTTAAACTAATATGATTCGATTTTCTGAAATTTAATCTGAAACGCGTCCAGATTTCGAGGACTCAACCCAAGATGCTAGTTAGTGGAGAGTTATTGAATAAAATCTTTTTTTATATAAAAGAGACCCGAAAACAGTTAAATTAAAAATATATATAATGAATTATCCCCAAATATCCAATAATATATTTTGTTCTCTTTTTAATAAACAAGATTAGAAGAGAGTATGACTTATTTCGTGCTTATAAAGATGTATTCGATTTTTCACTCATTTCTGGATGTACTTAAGGATTTAAAATTACAGTTGTGTGTTTTTGACGACAGTAGGCTATTTCAATATTTTCAGAGCTTTTTTTAATCAGTTATTCATTAAATAAATAAAATTCTGTTGCCGTATATACTGCATTATCTGATTATGAATTTATAAAAAAAAACCGCCATCAAGATTTTTTAATATAATAATTATTAATGAAAGAATAAAAAGCAGAAAATAAATGAATATTCTATATTTTAATGCATTAAATACTGTTCCTTAGATTTATTTATTCATTAGTAAATAATAAACATTAAAGTAAGACTAGCTGCATTCAATCTTATTATTATAGAAAAAAAGCTTATGAAAAATTATTTGTGCTATAAGCAGATGAGATCATTCTTTTTCTATTAATGTCAATGAAAGAGACTGAAGTATTTATTTAAAGAAAAAAAACATTTATCAGTGTATTAAACAGCAAAAACAATTTTGTTTGCATTCTTTCTTACATTATAATGATGATGTCTTTTGTAAGATACCGAAAGAACTGGAATTTCCAAGTTGCAGTTATTGCCGAGATTAAATAATGACAGAAGCATTCATTTCCACGCATTGTTAGCATTTAATTATAAATAGAAGAATTTCCCCAAATCGATTAATAAACCCTGAAAAATAGCGCTTCTGTCTTGAGCAGTGCTTAATTGACCTCGATTCGCAGAAGATAAATTGAGATGGTTGAATAATGGGTGTAGTGGTGGAGATTCCGAAGTTTTCTCTCAGCACGCGTGTTGATGAAGTGACAGTAACGTCTGAATTTCCAAGAAAGCCGAAATCCAATCCTCGCAAATCGTCAACGACTCACTGCGTTCAACGGCACAGGATGCTAGTTCCGTAATGTGATGCAAAGGGGGAAAAAATCACTGCGAGGATTGTTTAACGCAGGTTGCTATGGCGACATCAGCGCGCGCTCTTAATTATAAGAGGAAAAAGAAGTTAAAGTAGCAGAGGAACAACCTCACTTAAGACGTAGAAAAAAAGTATAATAAATAAACAAAATAAGAAATGCGCAATTGTTTCTTTCTTTTTACCCTTTTATCACAGTTAGCCCACAACTCCACTTTCTTTTTTCAATACTTTTTTTTTTCTTCTAAACATCAAAGAATAAAGATCGATCATTCCCAACAGTCTTCTTAGCAAAAAAACTTAATCAAGAACAGTAAAAAAACTTGTTCTTTGGTTTAAAAGAATGTCAAGGTAGTAATTTCGGTCGTTGTCATGTTTTATTGTTTCTTTCGATTTTCGGCATTTTACAGAATGTTCGTAGAAAACGCCTTTATTTTCAAGAATGATAGATGAAGAGGCTTCAAAAAGTAAATGCTTCATTTTTAGAAGCTGTTGTTAAATATTGTACAACAATTTATAACCACTTTTAGTTCCATCATTGATAATACTTGCTTGATTGTGTGTGTGTGTGTGTTAAATTTAGTTGACTAGAAATTTAATATATCAGAGTATATTCTATTTCGATTGAATACATGATCAGAAGCATTCAGCGAGATGAAAAAATTATCATTTTCCTAATAAATAAAGATATAAAAAAAGGCATTTAGGAATATTTGAGAAAATTGCAGCAATAATTATATTTATCATAAGTCGTATTATTTTGTTTGTTAACTAGTTCTAACATATATAATAATAAATAAAAGATCGACATAATAAGCATTGGTTGAACTTTGAGCCTTGCACAAAGTAATCATAAAAATTAAACATGCCTAGGTCTTTCAGTACTTTGTACTCCCCTTCCCCATTTCTCGAAAAAAGAATAAAATACATAAGTTCCATCGTCTTTAAAATATTTGGTAATCATTTATTTTTTCAGTTGTTTTAAACAAAATCGGAACAAGCATTTAAAACACATTCAGCGAGGCAATGCAAACACAGAGTGGCCATTGAAATTTCCAAGTTAGAGCCGTCTGCAACTAAAACTAATGAACGGGATAAAACTAAATAACATACACAAGTTGTTGGAGACATGAAAAAAAAAGTTACAAAAGTCACAGACGACACTTGATGCCGTCGGAACGAAAGCACTGAAATCAATAATTAAAGGACCGAACGGGAAATGTATTATGCAAAATATAATTAATGTTCGAATAATAAATAATTCACATACAAAAATGAATGCCTTGCTATGTGACTCACAGAAAATAGTCCTTTATTAATCCCTATTAAGGTAACATTTTCAGGTATACTGATCCAACCTTCGGGAAGAAAAAATTACATCGGGAACTTTTTTTCCCCTATTTCATTCCGTCGATTAGTTTTATCTGAAGATGCCGCAAAACAGAGAAAATTATTTCACGGCCACGCTGTATTAATCGCCTTACAATACATTTAAATGCAATATAGAAACAAATAAAACAGCTTTAAATTTTAAAAATAAAAGAAAGAAAATGCATGCATCTAATCAGTAGTTATTAAATTTCCATTACAAACAACATAACCAGGAACTTTTGTCTTTATAAATACCTCTGTATAAGACTAATATCATGGAATATCCTATTTAAGAAGTTTTAAATTTTTATGGACTAAAAAATTCCCATCTTTTGCGTACTTTTAGAAAATTCTATTTGTTTTACTGATTTATGCTTTTTGGAGGATTGATTTGTGACTGTTTTAGAAATTCGCATTTTCAAAGGATCAAACAACTTGTTTCATATTATGTTTTAGTTGAAGAATAATATTTTATTTCTCTAATTTGCAGCAAACAGAATGCAATTTCGATATATGAATATAGACTTGTTAATAGTCTATTAAAATCGAGATTTATAAAATAGATTGAAATGTGTAGAATATCATCAGAAATATTTTTAAAGTGATTAAAGAAGTGCATTTATTGTAGCCAAAAAGCTATTCATACAAGCAAATTACAAAATATTTTTATAAACTTAATATATATAAAACTGTCTATCTTATTATGGCTATTAAATGAAATATGTCACTTCAATAATCTGAAAACATGTTATGTATCAAGGTCAGAGAATTATTCAGTTTTATTTGTCAGAATATTACCAATCATACAGTGCTGGAAGAAATACACTTCTTTATCAAAGGCATTGGAAAGCACAGTTAAACATATTGACATTGTGTCTTTATTACGCAAGGTGCGAAGAAAAAAATTAAAACAAGTAGGGATGGTTGATAATTATTTTTTAAAAATCCGTCAGTGAGTTTGACATTTTCTTAGATTAAATGAAAACAACTATCAACTTACTATAAAATGAAATTATATAGATAAGCTGAATTAGTAGATTCCATTCCAAGCTAGATGCTAGAGTAATAGAATACTGGTTTCGACACTTCCCATTATTTTCTCACCCAACCAAACGTAGCTGACATCAATACCCCAATAGTCAATTAGTTCTATTGAGAAAGGATTTAAATAACTGAATAATTGATGTATAACTGTCCAGTTAATTTTGCTTATCTAAACAAATTTTCAAGCAGAAAATCAGATGCCAAATAATTTACAATCATATCTCGTAGAAGTACAATTTAAAACCCAACTTAATGAATAAAGCACGCTACTGAACAATATTTCTTGGGAAGTTTTTTACATTAACAAGAACTGTGGTTAATTAGCATTTGAAAATTAATATTACAGGAATGAACTCTTTAGACAGACAAATTACACCGAGAAAATAAAAAAAAATATATAATAAATATAGAGCTCATATTTAGATAATGTAACATCGCTATGTTCTCATCGCTAATCCATCTCATCGCAATCCACGCAAGAGTTTTATTAAAATTACACGAGATTATTTCCAGAAGTCATTTTACTATTCAATAGAGACAGGCTCATTTCGAAAATAAAAAGGTTAATAATTCCTTTAAAATCCCTCCATCGATTTTCTCATATGTCGTGCATGAATAGATTTAAAGCATTTTTACACTTCTTAAGTTAAGAATTTATAAATTTTAAATAAAAAATAAATAGAATTCATAGATACCTCAAGTATTTGAGAATTCTCATTTGAATAAAAACGACAGAGCATTCTCAGAAAGTGATAAAAAAATTTTTTGTCCATTCCTACTTAGATCAACAAAGAGAAATTTTTATTTTGGTTACTTTTTATTAAATAATTACAACTGATATAAATAATTTATTAAAAAATTATAGATTTTTGTAAGAATTGAACTCGCATTCTTCACTTTCACGTGAAAAATACTGAAATTCTTCTATTTTACCGATTTAACTACAGCCTGTTGATTTCACTTTTTATTACAAACTGCTAAAACTATATTTAAAGTATTAAAAATTAATTAAATTTAATTAAAGAATTATTATTTGAAAAAACTGTATTAGCATTAAGTGCCATCCACTATCAATTTTTAAAAATGTATTTGAAATTGAGTGGATAAATAAAAATTATTTTATTAACGATTGAAAATTTGAAGATATATATAAGGAGAGTGTGAAATAATATTAGGAATTGAAAATAGAAGGTGTCTTCTAATTCGATAGAAATTAATCCAGTTTAAGGGGTCAAAAAAATTAGAAATACAGATCTCTGCATATTTATTTTATACAAAGAAACAAGCGTTGAAAAGTATGATGAATATAATTGCATTCCTCTCTCTAATTTTCTTTGTAAAAACTAATAATTTAATTTGATAACAATTTTAAGCACTAGTATATCGCATCTAAAACATTCATAACCAGAAAACTAATAACTTGATTTAAATCAATATGTTTTTATGTATCAACGTATAATATTAACCAGACAACAACGAGCAGTAATATCTGAATAGAAATTACATCAGTATACATATTAAAACTTTTACTGAAGCATTAAAGTATTTGAAAAGCAGTTTTATAGAAGAAGAGAAATATAATAGTTTTAAATCCTTTTATTATAAGATCTTTTATTTTCTTCATGTAGGAAAAATTCTTTGCATCGAATGCAATAATGGATTGAAAGGTAAGCTCACAAACATCTGTTCGTCTTTATCTTGAACAAAACCCTATTTGAACTTTGACATTTCACCTTTTACCTTGTTGACATCTAACATTTCTATCTATAAGTATTTGGTATTGAGTAAGAAGCTCTCGAGACATCAGTTTTGAATACCATGCTCTTCCTATCAAACAGCTGTAATATAATGCCTCAGTTGTTAAAAAAAGGTCAAACGAGGGGAGGTAATCGTTTTTGACAAGATTAGGCTGTTGATGAAAATTGATCAATATAAATACTTAAGATTTCTCAGATGGATATATAACAAAGCTATGTGAATAGAAAAGCAAAGTAAACTGAATTCCAATAGGAGATATTGAAAGATGCTCGCCTACTTTTATTTTTTCGTATATAAAGTGCACAATGAGAAAGTACCGAGATTGTCAAAATGTCGATATTTTAGACTTCCGTCCCAAAAATTTATTTAGAATTATTTTCTGAGAACAACTACAATTATCATTAAAAAAAAGAAGACAAATGCAAAAATGCTTGTCTCCTAGACCTTCCTAAACACTGGCACTGGTGGGAGAACAGAGGGGGTATGGAAACCACATCAACTCCCAATCAGCTTATAATGCTACGCTGTTGCGATCGAGAATAGCATTTTCCGAATTTTATTTTTTAAAGAATTGAGAAATCACTTAAAAAGTAAAAGATTAATAATTATTTCAATTATTATTCATTCACTTTTTAAGTGATAAAATTGAAGATATACGAAATAAACATACATAGAATATTTTTATTGAAATAGATAGCTAATATTAAGATACACAAGGTGTCGAAAATATTCTGAAAATATAAAATTCGTAAAAAAATTACTACGGAAATTAGCGTTTTTTCTTATGTCAAGTATTGCTAACGCAATTCTTATAATTTTGTTTAAGAGTATTGTTTATTTCTAGAATTCAATAGAGGGCGCTATGTGTTGCCTAATGAGGTTTGTATGAAAATGTTCAGTCAGTTATGTCATCTGATCATGGAGAATTATGTAGAAGATTCTGCAATAGAGGAATATTGGTATATGTTGTTGTTGCTACTTATGGCACTTGCCAATGGACAAGCCCCTCCACTTATACAGCAGCAGATTTAAGCCGAAAGGAGCGTCTCTTGTTTTTGAAGTAGCACCAACTAGGGCCAAGAATACGACTTAGCTACACACTCACCACATTTGCTCGCACAGCCCCTTTTTACAGGGGGCCACAGTCACACATCTCACAGATAGCATACAGAAGAACAACCATGCCCGAACTGGGACTCGAACCCGTGACCCCCAGTGCACGAGGAAGACGCCCTATACTGTGCCAGAGAGCCGGCATATTGGTATATATTTGCAGGAATTGAAGCAATTTTCACAATTGATTTTCTATTCATAACTCCTTAGATGTTTCAAATATATGACATTAAATCGAGTATCGCTTGGACATATTATGAGCAACAAATGGATCTCTATCAGAATTTATTACATTTACTAGCTATTGTTAGTAAAGTCAATTTGTTTCTATACCTTTCAGTGTTATATAAGACTTCTTGGAAAAACCGAATTAAAAAATCAAGTAGTATACAATATAAATTTTCTTTTTGGTTATTGTCTGTGTTACATGATAAATAAATGGGAATGGATCTGAAATTTTCAAATGACAAGAGAGGAATATTATCATGCGAGTCTTTCCCCAGAGCTTTACTCCAAAGACTTTGAAAGTATTTGAACCTCCATGAATTTATTCAACGTAAAGGCAACGAGAGATAGGAGCATGGAAATCAAAATCTGAATATTTCATAAGCAAAGATGAGATTTTCACCTAGACACTATAACCTCGTAATGATTGCAAACTGCATTTTTGGTTGTTGCGCGAAAATTTACAGACATAGAGAGTTAGGATTCCTCATAAATAAAATGCAATATTAACTTTATATTTAAAGAGCAGTTTTTTTAAGCGTAGACAGAAAAGAGCATATTTTCAGTGACTGTTACATCAAAATGATGTATATCAAATTTTCCAAAATATTTTGCCAATGCAAAACAGATATAGTTTAGCTGCATATATTCTCGTTATACGCGATATACGATTTTTGGGGGTTTGTTATTATATGCCGTGTATCGCTAGTGGTTCCAGCTGTTACAGCAAAATTTCGTATGCCTTGCTATGAGTGGTATTCGACTTACGATATTTGGATATAACTTACTTGGTTTAAGTTAGAAAAAAAGTCAATCGAATGAAAAATTTATGTGCTTCATACTTTTAATCCGTTTTGCTCGAAAGAATTCTGCAGGTTTGAAATTCTAAACAGAATAAAAACATCTAAGTAAGAAACTAAGACAAATCTTTTTTTTTATATATATAAACTGTCTAATAAGATGACAAGCTCTATTTCAGGAATATGCTTTACAGATTCAAGTTGTAGAATAGTTGAAAGGGTTTAAATATTATATATAAGGGTTAAAAATTAAAATCATTTATTGAAAGTTTTATTTCCTTTATAAGTTTTATTTCATTTGATAAGTTTGAGAATCAATAACTCAACTAAGTATTATTCACAACAATGAAGTTTAAGGGATTAAATCTTCCAGGTAAATTTTTTCTCACATTTTACTGATTACCTTAAAAAAGTGCTTATTTAGATTATATATACGTTAATTTCAGTCATAACATCCACTCTTAATTAAATAATAATTATATCATTTAGAATATCCATTTTCAATTGAAAATTTCATTCAAAGTATTCATTAACGTTTTTATATTAAATTATCAGATAAATTGTTCTCTGTAATGTGGAAAATATGAAAGTGCGTGTTAGTCCTCTAAGCAGTTTAAAAGATCTTGTAGTTTACTTTAATCATTAAAGAGTCCTATTTTAGTTATTTAGGGAGGGACCTCAATTTTGAACAACGGTCCGAAGACGAGAATGATATTTGAGTTTTAAACTTATGTACAACAAAAGCAGTAGAATTTGATCATCAACTTTATATTAAATGGTTACAGATCCACATACACATGATGGATCTTTAACGGAATCAAATTTCGGGCCTAGAGTAATCCAGTATCAAAACTGGGACTAAAATTAGGTCACAGCGGCTTAAAAAAACTTATAAAGAAAGAGATGGCGAATGTGATGTTTCAATGGTCTAATTGGTCTAGTTGCTTTTATTACATTTGAAAAATTATAACCCTTGTAATCTAAAATTCAACCTTTAAAATTTTGAAGACGTTCAACCTTCGTTTTACAGATTTAAAAATTTAATTTCTTCCTATTTCAAGTCGGGTACTTTTTAAAAAGTATATTCATCTCATTGATACTGTTTATCTTACGTCATCATTAACGGCATTTTTAATCTTCTTGGTCGTATGTCTCCTCCGGCAAATTTACTTCAATAAAAATAAAATTTGACTAACTAGCTGCTGATTTGTAAACCAATTTCGAACAAAGATCCAAAAAAGTTATTCGCATTACGAGACTTCTTTCTTTGTCAGAACAGAAAGCGCTGCTTTTTATTCTTTTCAGAAACTGAGTTAATTAGTGAAAGAAAGACCAAAGTAATTACAGTGCGAAAAACGCTTACAAGGGCATTCATTAAAGCCGTACATTTGGAAACTAAAATAATTCCAATATTCTTTAACTTGTTTTAAAAGGGAGAATTCTAAACATTTTCCAATGTAATGAGATGACACAAAAGTTAAAATCTTTCATTTGATAATTGAGAACAGACAATTATGTTAAATAAATGGGATTATGTAGGTAAATTTATATAAAGAATTACTAATTGATGATTAAAATCTTTAGCGCTCAACTGAAAAGAATCAGATTCTCATAAAATATTTTTAGAAATAAAGATTTTTAGATTTTCCAAGGAAATTCCCCATGGCTTTCTTGAAGCTGGTAAATTTTTTACAGAAAATGTCAAAGGTTTAATAGGTATAAAAGCAAGTAAAAAATGTTCGGAATTATCATTTATTCGTTAATTATTGTACTTATCGAAAGAATAAAGAAAAGAAATTCTCAAAATAATTATTTCATTTCATCATTAAAATAAAATCATATTTGACTGAGATTTTCTAGTAAAATATGGCAATTAATTATATTTAATAATTATATTACACCAATATTAATTTTTCAAGGATGTAGTTTTATTTTAACAATGTGTTTTGACTGTAAAAAAATTGTTCTATTATATGCTTTTTCTTGTTCAATTTTGCTTCTTGACATAACTTGTAGAATCCTAGTTCAAGGGTTTGATTATTAGCAATTATATTCCTTTTAAAATTAAAATAAAAAGAATTCAAGCAATTTTGATTGACTTGTGCCTGTTCAAAGACAATATGTCTTTAAAATAAAAATTTCTATAATGCATATGACCTTATTATACATACGATAAAAATAATTTAATCAGCTTGTGTCTAAAATATATTGTCAAAAATAAGTAGAATATGTTATCAAAGCTCTGTTTAACTGGTTTAAATACATTCTATTCAAAAGTTACATTTCATTTATTATTTTTACTGAGTAAAACAGACAATTTATGTTCGATTCTATGTCATTGATAATTTATGGCTGCTATTCAACTTTTATTAATTTGAATACTTAATAGCTCCACTTAGCTAGAGTGAATTAATTCTTTTTATCTATAAAATTATTTTGAATTTAAAAATTTACCTCAACTAAGAAAATAATATTTCAACCACATATTTGGAAAATCCCAGCCTTTGTAACATCTAGTTTGCAGAAGTATATTTCCTTTAGAAATTCAATCGAAATTTAACCCTTTATCCTCTCTCTTTATTTTCCTATTTTAACAATAAATGCCAATAGACACGAATCTGCTCTGTTTTAACCAAGTCCACACACTTTTGATTTCAAAAATAGCCTCTTCATACAATGGAAATTCTCGCAAATATAATTGGCTTTGTTGATACAGTTCAATTTGATTTAAATATTCTACCTTTAAAGATCATTATTAACAATTCAAAATGACTGCTCTAACAGTAGTCGACTCATTTTATAGATATTTATTCAATAGAAACTGTATTTTCTAAAATTAAAACTGTATTCACTTTTAGTATTATTCGCTTTATAAATTTTCAAATCCACTCAAACATTTTGAAGTTTTAGAGTTATATCAAGGTATGCTATTCATTCACAATTCCGTCTATGGTACTTTTAGTTATATTTTTATAGATACTTATCATCCACTCAAATTCCATTCACTTCCAGGATTTTCCCTTTAACTTGTTTTCGAATCTATTCAATTCGCACATTTTGCATTTATAGAGGAATATTTCGGGATGCTATTTATTCAAAATCCTGACTATGGAACATTTAGATATATGTTATAGAAATTTATCATCCTACTCAAATACTCCATTTACTTCCTGGCTTTTTCTTTTCACAAGTTTGCTATACAAGTTTTCGAGTCTAAAGCCAACTCGTTATGAATTGCGATGAAATTAAAAAGGACTATTTCGCAGCTTTGGAATGCTCCATTCAACTACCATAAATATTAATGTTTCAGAGGCGCCTGTATCTAATCCTACTTATTAATTTCCTGACTAAGCACATAGTTCAGGTCACAGCGGACCCATTCTCACAGCTCCAGTTGGAAATCTGAGCTTCTATTACCAGTCTATATCCCCCCTACACTCCTTACCGGATGCATCGCCTCTCTCTCGCTAACTGCAACCGCCACACAAGATATATCCGGGCGAAACAGTTTCAGCAACGGCGAGCTCGGATTTGGAAAGACAATATCAGTTATTTAACTGCCACATTAAAAAATTTCTTTTCATTTTAGTTTGTAAAGGATGTCGTTTTGAAGAGTATTCATTATTGTTTGAGATTTCCATCTAATGTTAATTATTTCCCTGTTTCGGAAAGGGGCTGATATTTCCCCCGGTGTTTTAATGTTTCAACTCTTTTTTATTTTTCTCTGGAGTTAAATAATTTAAATCATAGAGAAAAGAAAAACTGGATGTGAAGGTTTTGTTTCGAGAGGAACAGGAAATAAATCCGCAAAATAGAAAAAGGAAACGCCCTCATTGGACGGAAAAACAATTCGGAATTTATGAAATAAATGAGTTTTCCAGAAAACAGCAATAATAATAATATTTTCAATTTAAGATAAAATTGATCCACTTGTCAGTTGTTCTTTTTGTTTGAAACGCCGGTTTAAAGAACAGGAAATACATCATGCATGGCTTCATTTCAAAAGATGCTTTTGAAAAAAGTTAAAACATTTATCAAATGTAATTTTTATTTAAAGAACTGTTATTCTACTTTCACTTTTAATATGAAATGGACATTTGTTCTGAGCTGATGCAAAAATTACTTTAAAAATGTATCACAATCGCTGTATGACAATCAAAATACAAAGTATAAATAACAAACTAATACCAGAATTACCAGCATCGTAAGCATATTTTTGTGCCCAAACCTCAGTTATATAAACGACTAGAATTAGGAGCAAAGCGATGGTTAAAACTATTATGTTAGTATCCAATTAGTTCTAATGTCTGGCATACATCAAACCATCTTTTTCTCTATTCATATTTTTGTGCTTTTATTTAATTTAACTTGTTTCATGTTTGCACTGATGGAATTTTATAGTCGATTTATCAGCAATTTTTCTAATTTTGTAGGGCTCTATTTCACTCTTATTCGTTCTCTAAGGATTCCAAACAATCTTATTATTTTCAGAATTTAATTATCAGTTTATCCACTAATGTAATAGCATTTTGATTTCATACTAGTGGCGTCATCTAATAGTAAATTTGAGAGAAAAAATGATATCAGGATAACTTACGATTTATGAAAATTAATCATAAAAAGAAACTGAACAATATTATAAAAAAGTATTGCTAAAAGTGTACTTTTCAAGGAGTTTTTATTAAATTTTTCTTATCATCACTGTTTAATCAAAATCCCTCGTGTCAAATTTGCCAAAACATTTTATTGATGCAAAAAAGCCACCTGCTCCGAAATTGCTGCATATACAATGAAATTATTGTATGTGGCTAGAAAATGCTAATTGATTCAGTTATAACATCCAAAATTTTGTACGTTTAGCTGTGGATGAGTTTTGAGAAAAGCATTTGAAATATGAGAACGTTCTAAATATTGCTCCTTTGCATATAAATGGAATGTTTATGTATTATACAGTATTATTCTAAATTCAGTACTTATTACTATTTCATAGTACACGTATTCCATGCATTTTTATATTATGTATGTTTTTCTAATGTTTCCTGCTGGTTTAGAAGAATCTTACACCCTTTTGGGTTAGTGCAACAGACAAGATTTAAATAAACAAGAATTTGTTTATTAAATCTTGTTTTTACAATTTGCAATCGTAAAAGTGCTGGAATTTGCAATTGTAAAAGTGCTGGAATCAAACGTTATTCCAACACTTTTACGATTGCAAACTGCAAAATTAACAGCCAGTCTTTGCATCGTCGCTTAATAAAGAGGTGTTAATGAAAAATTAGAATCTATCTATCAAGCATGCCTTAAATCATATTTTATTAAACTTTTATATTTACCTGTTTTCAATTATATTTTTACTTTTTCGTATATAAATTATAGAGGAATTATTTCAATTGAAAAAAATCGGACTTAAGATTTTAATGAATCTTCATGTTTCACTGAGTAAAAAAAAACGTTTTTGGCATTATGTTTGTAGTCTGAATACGATGACTCAAAAAGGCTTTGAATTAGACTGCTGAAATCTGTTATGTAGAATAACGTCCAAATTTATGGATTTCTATCAAATTTCTAAAGACATTCATTCACAGGAAGTCTGTCTGTCTGGCTTTTCGAGCGAACTCTATTACTTCAGCACGGAAACAGCAAGACATATGAAAATTGGCACACAGGTTTAGTAACTAAAATAGAGATTCTTATCAAATTTTGAATCAAGTTTATCAATCGATTGACGTGTGAAGGTCTGTAATTTGTACTTAATACAAATGCAATGACTTAAATCAACGAAATTATGTATGTTATCTGTGACAACAACTGTAGTTTTGTGTCAAATTTTGATGCCAATTGTCGGGGAAAATAATGTCCAAAATACAGCTCTAATGATTCATTCACCAAAAATTCTTGATTCACATGAAAGATCTATATTTCAAAACGATTGTTCACAAAAGTCATGCGAGGTGTTTACCATCTTACCCAAGGTCCTCAATTTTAAGCGGAGAAAAAGGAATAAGACATTTATTCAAGACTACGCGAGTAAGTTTAGAACAGATAACTCTTACTGGTTTCAATGAGATATAACTTTAGATTTACATATTTATTTCGGTACTTAAAATAAATCAGGGAATTGTTATTTTTCACGTATTATGTTTAAGATAAAATTAGACTATTTCCAAATCCATTTTGTTTTTCATGTAGCAACTTTAAAAAACACTTTTTCTTTGCTAGATAATAAAAAAAGAAGAGCCGCCATAATAAAAATAATGAGTTCCATCTTTCTTCAGAACTTCTAATTTCAGTTTCACAGTACTCATTACGCTTTGAATGGCTCATAGCGGATTTCTTTTCAATGCAACCCCAAGAAACAGCGAATAGCGTCTTTTTAGTACTGAAAGCACTGAATCTTACAAATGTTACACTGGACAAGTGCCAAATGCTTTAGATATAAAAGAAAAGTGCTCTTTCAGTATCAAAATGATCTTTCCATTGCCTTAAATCTTTTCTATCAAAATGATTGTCCGTTTTTAAAGAAACAATATTTTACTCTTCCGCTGGTCGTTTTTTTTCTTTCTATTTTTTTTCCAGGACACAAGAAAAAAAGTTTAAGCTACATTAGGCTACAACATTTATTTTTCAAAAAATGTTTCACAAACTGCATCACTGAATTCCTCGGTACAAGAAAAAGCGATTGAAATCTGTGTTGAGAACGAAGAGATGTACACAATGCATCGCATGGCTTGGTGTAAGGTCAAGGAAATACCATGCAATGTTTCAATTTCCAACTCGTTGAACGAAGAAATGTGAAGTTTAATTCATGTTGGCAAGTGCTGTATAATATACGCATAAAAGCATTTGCTACTAAGAAAATGAATTAGAAATTTGTGTCTGGATCAAAGGAATGTAACACAATGCTTGGATTAATGAAAAATCAAGAAAAATTTTTGTTTCTGAGGAGACACTCTTCGAGTGAAATATATACTCAAATGTTAACTTCATCTAGAGCTTATATTCCTTCGTATAGAAGCATTTGTCGTTTAATAAAAGCTATTAAAATTAGTCTTGGTTTCGAAGAGACCCCATACAGAGCACATCATGGCTTGGTATAGAATTAAAAGCACGTAATTTAACTTTTCAGAATGTGTATTTCGATCTATAACTGTAAATGTATATTCATATTATACAGCTTGTGTACATAGAAACATTAAATATTTTGTGACAGACCTTTAAAATTGTTGTTGAGATCGAAGAAACAATGAACTGTAGAACTTGATATAAGATCAAAAAGATAACGAATTAACATTACGAAGGAAGACGAAACAACCTGGATTAAGTTGAAAATTTTCGGCTTCACGCTTTAGAATTTGGATGATATTCGCATGACATATTAGCTGTATATGTATTGTAAAAAGGTTTGTAAATGGATTCAATTTATATGATGTCAAAGTCTCATGACAAATATTGCTAAACAAGTCATCTAACAACTAAATTCACATTGTTTCATTCTGAATCGAGACATCATATGCATTTTCCATCTACCAGGTAAGCAATGGAGTTTAAAATTCAATTTGTGACGGTAATCAAATTATGAATTGTTTCAAATTGTACTGTTAATATGTATCAACTTGCTTAAATGTGTAATTTTTTTCCCCGACTCGTCATATTCAGTACTTTGTTAATACTTGGAAATCTCAATACTGAAATCCTTTAGGGATATATCTAAAAGTGCATTCTTTTCATAAGGCCTAAAACTACATTTTTTTTAAATCCATAGAGCAATAATTAAATTCTTCTTTAAAACTTTTACAATGAAATAATTGAAATAAAAATTAAAATGAAACCTGCTATGCATATTTCAATGTATCATATCAGAACATCATTTCTTAAACAGCCAAGCACCAAATGCTCGTGCAAGTTAAATTATATTTTTATTCATTTTAATTGTTTCACTGAATGAATTCCTTTAGTATTGCAAATGATAAAAAAAACTTTGCCTCGCATATAGTGCTTTAAAAAATATCACATTTTCTATTTATTTCATTTCATATAATCACGGGCTCAAAATTACATTCTTCTAGGTTTTATTTACTGTAGTAATTAACTTATTTTTTATCAGAGTTTTTGTAAATGCAATGACAACACGTTATTAAAAGCTGATTTTTTTTTAGATTTGCGGATTTTTGTTATCGCCAAAAACCTCATCCCCAAAACAACAACATGTTCTGACATGATAAAAATGTGTTTTGTGTTTTCTAATGACATGAAAACAAATGTAGTGCTCATTGTTAATCAGAATTAATAATAAATTACAAGCAAGAGTTAAAAATAGTTTTGCTTTATTTTTGTTGCTTAATAATTTTCATCTAGAGTCAATTTTTTTACATGGTGACACCCTAAACTCAAATTTGAGAATAGAATTTATTAATACCGATTTGATTGTCCATGAGATTGAAATGACACAAAATGATCATTATTATTATAACTTCATCCTTCATTACTCTTAGCAATAACAGATAGTATCTTCTATAAACCTGTTTGATTTTCTTTTAGGCATCTTTAAATTAGTAGAAATAAAACAATCACTAAGATTTCTGAAAGGAGTAATTCAATTATTAATCATCAGCTTAAAAGGATATTTCGAATAAATTTGTTATGAAAATTCCAAGTGTATTTTCATCGAAAATGTCCCAATTTTCCCATCAATTCCGCCAAGAATATGCAAAAATAAAAAAAAGAAGTATCCTAACATTTTATGGACATTGTTTTACTGATTCTAGCACATTAAACAGTATTTTAATGATAGACTATTCAACGGAGCTGAATTTTTATTTAAAGCTCATTCTCCCAATGCATTCATAAACTAAATTCCTAAAATTGAATTAGAAAATTATGTCAGTTAATGCGAGAAAATTCGATGCTTGGAATTCGAATAAAATTATAAAGGGCGAAAGAAAGAAAAAGGAACGGAATAACAAGCAGCCTGCTGTCAGATGACAAGTAAAAGCCTTGTGCAATCCGCTTTGAAAGGGCCATTCTACTCCTTATCACAATCATCAAAAGAAGTTCGGATCGTACGTGCTATATTTCTTCTTTAGCGATTTCCTTTCCATCAACGGAGTTATTTGATCGCAGTAGTAAGGACAATGCCATGCTCCCATCTCTCACAGATTCGTTAATTTCGTCAAACATTTTACTGACTCAAATCTCCGACGAAATTATTTTATCTGCGTGCATAAAATTTAAAACCTTGCGTTGTAATTTGCATAAAAATGTGCATTGTCTATAATGCAAAGAGGGTGGGGGGGACCCGTGTTTGTGTGTTTTTTTTAAATCTTAAAATAGGATAATAATATTTTATCACAGCAAAAAAAAGTAAGCAAATACTTTTTTTTTTCGAATATCAGTTATCAAAAAAGGGAAATGGTAACTTAATATATGAATATATTTTTTTCATTAAAATGCTCGTTCCAAAAACTTTCATTTACGCTTCGTTTTATGTTCAAATTCAAGAACATTCAATTTTAATTCATATTATATATATGAAAAAAGACTATTACATTTGTTGTGACAATACTTTGATTTGTTGTATTATTTTTGTGATAAATTTTATGCTCGTTTTAAGAAATATGTGGAATTTGGTTAAAAGATCATATTCTTTTCTATTGACTGAGTTATTCGATCGCTCTGGTAAGAACAAGCTGTCAGAGATGAATGTTATGCTCTGCTTTCGGACAGCTTTATCAACAATTTAAGCATGTCAAATCTGCGACGAAATTATTAAATCTCCAAGAATAAAATTTAAAAACTGCATTATGAATAATATAAAATTGAGTACCAGTTTTAAATCAAAGGAGAGAAAATCCGTGTTTGTGTTTTTAGTCGTAGGCATTATCAATGAAAAATGTGCGAATAATTTATTTTTCTTTCAAAAACTGTTTAAAGAATGGGAAACAGTGAACCAAATATAAAAATATTTCGTGTACAGAGATGTACACGAAAAAAAATTCCTTTATCGCTTTGTTCATAAAAAATCTAGGAAACCCCCCCCCCCAAAAAAAAACCCCTGAAAATTTATTGCAATAATTGTAACAATATTTTGACTTGTTATACACCTATTGTAATGACACTCATTCTGATGAAATTGTGAAATTTGATACCATCATTTATTCCTATTTAGAAATCATCAACCATTTGTTCTTATATTTCTGTCAGACGAGATAAATCGTCCAACGCTGCGTGCTAAAACAAAAAAAATCTATCCATTCTCTTTTCGTTTTACTGTCGTTAAAATAAAAAGAAATGACAAAATGTTTCAACCTTTAATACTTTCTGGGGTAATTTTGTCTTCCATTTTCAAAAAGTTGCCGTTTTTTTTAATAATAAAACATTTTTTTCCATTCTTCTGGAAACGATTTAGATTAAAAGTCGCTGATCTTGTTCGATTCGACCACAATACATTAATCAATCGAACGAGAACAATAATCTAAAAGGTATTTTTTTATTCCCTTTAAATTTACAAAGCATCTAAACGTAGCTGTGCTGCGTTTAGCAGAAAAGAAGCTATTCGTATTTAATAAAATTTCGTCATTTTAATTCCTTTGTAACATTGACATAATTCATAAATCCAGAAAAGAAAAAAAAAATCCAAAATCCGTTCTTTTGTTTTAAATGACTTCATGCGTAAACGTGTATTCAATGGAAGAAGGAAATTGCACAAAAATAATTACCGCTCTTTCTAAAATTCGCAAATAGAAATACAAAGTATCCTTTAAAACTGAGATTTTGTAATTGTTTTGAACAATTAAGCCGTATCTAAACTTTTGGAACAAATCTTCGTTATGAAAAGAATGTAATTAAATTGAACAAAGGCGGACCAGAAAATGCAAGAAATCACGTAAATAAAGAGAATTAACGGATGACGTTGGTGACGAGTTTCCCGAAAGTTTACTGGATAAAAATAAAACAGCAAATCTCGAAATTGCTTATGAAAATTAGTAAAGCCTAGAAACTGAATAAAATATTGTTTCATTTATTTAAATCTCCTTCCGTTCAGATTTTGGAAAACTTTGCAACAAAACTAACTCCAGAACAACTCTTAATTCTTAATCTTGATAAGAATTAAGAGTTTCCAAAAACTGATTTCCAAATCTACACAATAAACACATCAAATGCATCAAAACTAACAGAATCAGATCAAAAGATCAAGTACATTTTGGTATGTTATTAATTAACCAGTGATTCCATAGACTCCCCTTATTGTATATGACATTAAAAAAGAAATTTTTAATGGTGTAGACTTTTTCGGGAATGATTATTTGATTTTGTCGGCTAAATGATACCATGCTTGGTTGGACATTACGATATTGACTTAATTGTCAAAGAAATCGGCTTTGAAATTGACAAATTTTCAATATCCTCTTTTGTTCCCAAACAAAAAAAAATCCTTATAACTATTCCTGCTTTTGTTTTGGATGTAGTATCGCTTTGAGTGGAGCTTGGTATATTGCCTTAACCCCCAAATAGGAGACATAGTTCCAAGGATAGCAAAGATTTTAAACAAAATTAGCTCTGTGAAAGTCCAAACGAGGTAATTTAATAACTTGCGATTATAATATTATATCTATAAGTTAATTTTGAGCTTCAACTATGAAACAGAGTGATAGAAAAGCTCATGAGGATCATAAACTATGACATCATGTCCTATCGGTTGCAAGTTATGGTGGATAAAGTGATTATATAACTAATCAAGAAAAATCTTAATTTGAAAAGTTGGATAGATCTACACATTAAATATGTACATGTTTTGAAAGAGCAGAAAATGCCTTTTATAATGGAACCTTTTTCCATTAAAATATCTATATTTAATGCCGAGATTCAAGCAGCCGAAACCTTGACGAAATACAAAATCGGATTGCTCTGAAATTTTTAATGTTAAATGAATACTGCAAAAACCATTCTAGCTGCAATATGTTAAATTTACCAAAAACCTGTTAATTCCATCAGTTTTTTAATATACCTAATATAAATCATATCAGCGTTCTAGTTCAGCGTTCCAGCAGAAATAAAAGGATGTCGAATAAGTAGAATGAGAGCAATCCGCCAGTATCAACTCTTTCGGATATGAATATATTTGTTAGTTTCATTTTGTTAATAAAAATGTTAATCTTCTTATATCATATTGCCTTATGTAAATTATTTAAAACTTGCCTTCTAAAGGAATAAGCCTGAGGTGGACAGCAAATTAAAATCAGGAATGTCAATAGCATCTTACATAATTTCTAATTTGATGAAAACCGATTTCATTGATGTATTGCAAAAGAAAATTCACCTGGACCAGAGCACTGATGATTTATTTAGACTCATTCAAAAGCTGGCGGAATATGTAAATTTTTCATAAATTTCTTCCAGTACAACTAGAATGGTATTTGCGGTACTCAACAGTAAGACTTTGAAGACAATTCGATTTCTGCATTTTGTCAGACATTGGCGCAGATAGCTCAGCCCAAATTCGGATGGAAATGGTCACCAAATTTGAATTTTCAGGCTCTTTCAAAGTATATTATTTTACATGCAAATTTTTAAAAATCGTTTTAAATTGAGATTTTTTTAAACTGACAGTATAATTACTTTTTTGCCTTAATTTGCAAATGGTAAGAGATGTGACACGGTTGATATAATGCTTTATGATCCGCATGGACTCTTCTACCATTCTCATTTGATAAATTAGGTCAAAATTACCCTATCTATTTCTAACAAAATATCTAATTTTATGATTTAAAGACGTTCCGTTAAAGCTCTAAAGCAGGCTTTGTTCCTTTCCCCATCAGGAAACGAAGTGAAGGAATTGAGTTACCTTTCAATCGAGTAAATAATTGGCGCTAACATTATTTTTCGAAATATCGTAACTATATCTATATTTCAAAAAGAAAAAAAATCCAAAGAGCATTTTTTATTTATGATTAGAAAAAATAAACGCATTCATTAATTACTTTCTAATGTATGTAATATACAAAAAGAATGTGTTGTAATCGTTAAAAGAGATTTTGACGATTCTCCAAATTCCAATTCACTTTGAATCCAAAAAACATTTTTAGAATTATGTTTATCTGTGGGCAGTATAACTCAAAAAGACCTTCAGCTAGATGCTTGAAATTTAGTATATGGACTTTATATCAGTTTTGTGGATTTCTGTCAAATTTCGAAAGAAATTTATTCAGAGGAACTCCGGCTGTCTGAGAACAAACAAGGACATGATAACTACAAAATGTAAAGAACTAAAGACATAACATTTAGTACACAGGTTTAGCATTTATAATGTATATCCATATAACATTTGGAACCAAAGGCTTGGCCATCTCTCAGTCTGTACTTTCTCATACATGTAAACGTGATCACTCAGAAACGCAGTGACTTAAAGAAATGAAATTTGGTATGAGGTCTTGCGGGTACAGTTATAGTTATATGCCAAATTGATTCCAATCGGTTTGGTGGACGTCCAAAATATATATTCGATTTTCTGGTACTTATATACTAACCACAAGTGATTAAATGCCAAAAATGTTTCGAGAAACAAAGCTAGATTCAGTAAAAGGCCAAGATTCATTTGAAAAATCGATGTTTTGTAACTATTGCTCGCCAATAGTATACAGTTATTACATAAGTATTTTCTTAGTATATTGCTTTCTTTACTATACTAATAAGTATACAAGTCTCACTAATAAAAACAAAAATCTGAGCTTTCATGACGTTCACTATCATGCCCAATTTATACAAATTAACATTAAACAATTATAAAAAAAATTATCAGAGAATGTGCGAGAAAGTTTCACAGAATCATTCCCGTTGGCTTTTTTAAAAAAATAAATCTGCAAGGTGATATTTAAAACATAGGACAGACTTTGAAAGATTGTTCTACTCACTAGGCACAAACATTTTCATTGTACCGATAAAGATGAGCGGAAGTGACCGTTGAGGCACAAGTACAAAAAAAAGACAAAAAATGAACCCAAAATTATTGCTTACTGCATCGGATACAGAAGTTTCTTCACGGCAGTGCTTTGAGTAATTACTTAAAATTGCGTCCACCAATAGTTATAAGCATGGAAGCGCCAGTGAAGCAATGCATGCACATTGTCAAAGATACCAGGTATTTCCCAGAAGCATTCAACCTTAACGGATATCCGAGTGATGCAGCTCTCTACTGACTTCGTCCAAAAACAAATAACAAGCATTCCATACAAGAATCCAAGCTTGTATTACTGTTGATATTCCAAGCTTGTATTATTGTTAATAGACTACTTATTCAAAGGATTACTGTTAAGAAACTCTTAGATATAATTCTGTAAGGTAACAATTTAGATTTCATTTTATGTATATTCCTTGTGTTAGTGCCTCTACGCGTCATTTTCACTCATGCATTTCTATATTAATAGTTGTACCATCCCTCATAGTTTGTGCCGTGATTTTACAATCAGGGATAATCTTGGATATGTATACTACATTACTTTTAGTCAGACATTACATAATTCTGGCTTTACTTTCATAAGCTAAAGGATGGATTTTATGATCAATGGCTTAATGATAGAGTTAACGCAGAGGAGCATAATGGAGTTGTATTAGAAGAATAGACAAATGTTAGCTTTATAAAATAATAAATACTTTATATGCACTAGGAGAATTGATTGATCAGGGTCCGTGTCTTGTCTAAAAATTGAGAGTTATGAAGTACAATATTCTGATACGTACCGTTCACGTGACAATAAATTTGAACTTTTACCATTGTTCAGATCTAAAATTTACAAATCGATCCGTTTGGATATGAATTTATTAGATCATTGAAACCCCCCACCCCCCAAAAAAAGTATGTGATGAATCAAACAGTATGTCTGGCGAGATGTATTATTTTACTGTAAGCAGTCAACTCAATTCAGAACATGAAAGCATTACACCAACATATTTCGTCCTCCAATCTGTAGGAGTATTTATGAGATGAAAAGGTAAATCTGATTCTTTACACGATCAGGCTAATTCAGAAATTTCATTTTCATGTAGTAATCATATGATAACTCTGTTTTGTAATTTTTTTTTCAACGGAATTTCCTCAAAAATCGCTTATTTCATAAAAATAATAACAATAATCAAATATCGAGGTTTTCACGATTCTCCTCAAAGGAAAACCTCATTTTTTTTCTCCTCCGATGAAAGGATCCAATTATCCCCTCGGATGCCGAAATTCGCGCTTCCTTTTTTCCTAAATTCTGAAGTACATCAAAGGAAGAAAAAAATATTGGATTTTTCTATTCTCCAATGATGTAAGCGAAGTTATCTTCTAGATCTGCCCCTGAGGATGTATCCAAATAATTGGGCAGTTTTCTCTTTCAGCTCTCAGGAGCCATTCTGATGTAATTGCGGGGCTCGATAAGGTGAACACTACGATCGCTGCTTCATACGCCCTTTCATACATCAGGTGCACTCCTATCGATTGCCAAATCTTTTAGAACCGAGACACGCTTCTTCCAGTTATCCCTCTGTTCGTTCCTTTTTTTCCATTTCATGGCGAATGCGAAGAGTGCTAAAGATTCAGATAATGGAATGCTGGTCTTTTCAATTTCTTGTCCAGAGAAAGCATGTGTCAGCGGTATGTCAACCATGTGACATATCATTACTTTGCACATTTCATTTCTTAATATTATCAGAAGGTGGGGAAAATGATAAAATTGAAAGATGGGGGGGGGAGTTCATATCGTATCTGAATTAACTGTCAGAGGTTTTAGATATTTAAAAAATTAAACTTCTTTTCGAATTTTAAAATTACGTTTCCAGATAATTTACTTTGATTAATTCCTGATATTTATTGAAGATTCAAGTTCGCATACTAATCTATGTCTGTAAAAGGAGTATAGGGTTTTACGTCCACAGAAATTTCGACTTTCTAGACATTCAATTGAAAATTAATTTTGGAGTTGCCAGACAGTTGGAGATAATGCCCAGACATTGTAAGTTGTAAATTTTTACTGGATTACTTGGTCTATTAGGAAACAGAAAATGGCTAATATCACATGAAAATATCGTATGACGGCATACATTACATGCGGCGATAATCTATAACTTGCTTAGAGGGGAACATCTGTGAATTAGAAAAGGCAGAATGATTGCAATAATAAAAGCTCTTCTTGAAATTGGCGTATCAGAGAATCAAACTTGAAACATTTAAATATTCCTCGGCGTACTACGGACATTTTGATGATATTTCTGTGTCAATAAGGTAGAGGATAGGTTTCATAGTAGAGATAGAGAATGTTGTGACTTCATATCATTATAAAATGGATTAAATAAAGAACAATGATCTGATACTCTAATATGCAGAACAGATCTTGTCCTACACCCACCCCTTATTTTTAAATTAAATGGATCCACTAACAAAAAAATCAGATATTAATTTTTTTTTAATTTGGATTTTCTAAACTGATTTTATAACAATTAGCTTGAAATTTCTAAACTAGTTTTATAATAATTAGTTTGGAATTTCTTAACTGATTTTATAATAATTAGTGTGGAATTTTTAAGCTGATTTTATAATAATTAGTGTGGAATTTTTAAGCTGATTTTATAATAATTAGTTTGGAATTTCTAAACTAATTTTATAATATGTACAACGGATTGTGCGTGGTCATTTTCAAAGAAGGTACAAATGCAATTTAACACAGCTTATAGAGCATATATCAATTAAACACGTTATAAAAGTAGAATGTAACAAATAAGAACAATGACTTAATTTTTTTTCTAGTTAAAAAAAAATAGAATTTTTTTTAGAATGTATTCTTTTTCCAAAAACATGTAATAGCGATCAAATTCTCACTATAGTTTCACTTTTTTCTTAGTTTCATTTTAAGAGAAGTAAGGATTTTTAAAAGTGTAAAAACAAATCTGACTTCGAAAAATGAAATCGAGGAAGAAAGCAGCGAAAGAAAAAGAGTAAAAGAGTTCACTGCATCTCAAATGACTGCATACACGTGAAAGATACAATTGTGCGATATAGGCAGTTGAAAAACTTCTAGTGTTTGTGTGTAGTTTATAACGCAGTATTAGATACCATTTAATGGTGAAAGTTATGTAAGGAAAGAGATTGAAAAAGAGATAATAGCAAAACTTGCTCGATACACTAATGACGATTGAGAATTCTCGGTGGTTAACAATTTCCTTAGCATATTATTAATATAGAAGTCAATATATATTGCTTAACTAACATTTTTCATCGGAGGCAATGCTTACAACAATTTAACTAAAAAGTGACACGATATTTATATTAAAATGGAATAAAGCGTTGCCTATAAATGAGAATAATTAAATTAATGGAGTAAAGCGTTGCCTATAAATGAGAATATTTAAATCAAAGAAATAGAATTCGATGCCAGAATATCTGAAGAAGTTAGATGCAAGGATGTTGTGAAGAAACCTCCAAGTAGAGCCCTTCGTGAACTTAATCATTCAAAACCAGCCAATCCAGTCTGAATTTAAGATATTTTAAATCAATGTCTTTAACTCAAAGTTCATTTAACTCGTTTCTTAAAATGAAAATAAAAATGAATAAGTCACACAAATTGCCATTTTTAATTTTCATTTTATTCGTAGAAAATAGAGAAAAACGCAGTGTCTTGTCTTGGTTGCTTTAAATATAGTAAAAAAGCCTCTTATTTCTTCTATTAGTTCATAAACATTATCATATAACATGTTTTTGTAAGAATGTGGGATTTCCAGTGATATTTTAGTTTTTACATCCGTAAATATCTGATTCCTACTTTTAATATTAATACTTTGAAAGGAGCACCAACAGAAATTACAGAATCATGTTGATTTAGCTGATCATAATAATATCTTAAAGCGTCATTTATTTCTTTTTAAAAGTATTCACGTTAATACGCATCATCCGAAAAATCTTGACTTCTAAATTCATAAGATGAAACACGAAAAAGTATTAACGTTTCATATACACCTTTAAAGTCTTGTAAATATTTTTTTTCTACATTATAGTTTGAATTTTCATGAAGAATTATTGATGTACAAATTCTTAGCTTCCTACCTCTTTTATACAAATAAAAAAAAGAGATTAGATAGTTGGGATAAAACAGGAAATGGTATTGTGATGAATCATACGTGTATATGTAGCGTATTCAGGTGACAAGGAACATGCTCAAAATTCAATCTAAGATAAATATTTATCTACATAAAATTACAAGGGCATTATTTACGATTTGCAAATAAGGCTTCAAGTTCAGGGATTTGAAAACTTAGAAAATCTCGCGGGTGATGGTCCGCTGGACATATGTTTAGTTAGAATCTCTGTCGGGATCTGTTTGAAGTCTTCACGTCGAGTCACAGTTACCAAAATTACCACATAAACACCTGCTACGTCAGTAACCACATCTGGTTAATTGTGCCATCAGTGTCTACCTGCGTATCTGGACCACAACTGCGAAAACAATAAAAATACCTTTCCCACCTGCGGAGGTTCTCTAAATGAATATGTTATAACATATTCGCCTAATATGTTTTTTTTAAAAAAAAATCCCATTTTATTTGAGGGTATACGTAAAAAAACGGCCTTCGTTAATAAAGCTTAATACGTACAAAACATTTTTGTGAGCACATATCTGAAATTCATTTAATTTGAATTATCTCAGCGTCTTTACTTTTGCTAGGTATGAAAGGTTCTGTGAAATATGTTAATTCAAACATTTGTCTAGTTTTTAACTGATCTGCATGTATAATTAAGAATCTCTTGCAAAGAAAGCTGCATATCCAAAGATCTGGCGATGGAAAATAACATAACATTCATTTGTAAATTATATGCCCATCTTTCATTACCATACTAATACCAATCCCTCTAAAGTACATCATTTATCCAGAAACTTTTGCTTTTAATTTTCTGTATTAAACTCTTCGAGATCCATGTAAAGCAGCTAAGCTCTGAAGGTTCTCAAAGGGGGAGTGAGGCACGGCAATAAAGGCTTAAAACACGTCTACACCCAATGTTCATTGATGGTGGTGGAGGAATGATCGATTGTTACCGCAGGTATTCATTAGAAACTTCACAGGGGGTGAGAAACATGCATTGACGGAAAGGGTAAATAGATTCCGTAATGCAAATCCCTCCCTTTCATCTCGAAATTGGAAGTGATGTATCTTTATTACGGCAGCTGCCTGCACGCTGTGCCTATATTTAGTTCATTTGCTTTGGTTTTATTAATTTACAGCGATTCTGTAATTTGCATAACTTTTCATGTTTCATGAAGAAATCCTTTTCATGATTTCAAAAATTCTTCATTAAGAATTTTTGAAATGACTTATAGTGGTACGCTTGACTAATTCGAAATTGGCTGGAAGAAAATAAAAATTTGATTTATTCAAATATTCGAATTAAGCCTAACAAGAACTAAAATGAGTAAAAATGAGTAAATGAGTAAAATGAGTGAAAATGTCAATTTTTAAGCTAGAAAGGACAATAAGTATTTATTTTTTTAACTAATTTTAATACGTACATACATATAATAAATAAATAACAGAGCACATAAGTTTTATAAATAGTGTGGCAATAATTATAATCAAGCCTTTTTGATAATTTAAAAATAATTTTGATAAATAAGAAATTTTAAAAAACAAGTAACGCTCTGTGCTTTGAATACGATTCGGAACCATAGAATTTCAAAATAAACTGTACGTTTTACATCTAACATTTTCACTAAATTATATATATATATATATATATATATATATATATATAT
>JAOUZG010022948.1:1089140-1236876 GCA_026289955.1 Argiope argentata
ATATATATATATATATATATATAAACGAATTTTAGGTTCTATGTAAAATAATAGACATCGTGAGCATGAAAAAATTGATGAAAATAATCCAATAATATAATAATTGATCCAATAATCCAATAATAATTGATGAAAATAATCCAAACATCTTGTAATTTTTAGTTTTAATTTCAAATTGATTAAAATATTAGACGATATTTCAACACTATATTAGTAGAAACTTTAAGGAATCAAATAGGAAATACAATTTCAATCAAATTAGCCAGTTCCACTATATTTAGTTCACTTATATGACTTTATGGATTTACCATGTTCTATGCTTTTCTTTATGGATCCTAGTTTCATGATGCATTCTATATACTTAAAAGTTTTCCACTAGAGGTTTAGTTACAAAGTTTTTTGGTAACAAAAAGAAAAGCAATATACTTAGAGTACTTTCATACTATTGGAGTTCCAGTGCCTAAGAACGTTCTACATTTCAGCTTATTTTTTTATTTTGAATAGTTTTGTAATCATTAATTACTTGCCATGTGATTACTTGAATGAAAAAAAAATCTTTGGAAAATCTTTTTTCTGTATATGAAAAGAAAATATTCTATCAATACAGAAAATTATTTTAGATTCGAAAAAAATTTTAGATTTCCAGTTTTATTCCTTATTTATCAAAGTAATTTTTTTATCCCTCTCTGAAAACAAATAAGGTATCTGAGAGTGTTTATGGTTATTAGTACCAAATATTAAGTTAAAATAATTCAATCAAGAAGAGAATGGAAATTTTGTAAGTCAGTTCATAAAAGTAATTTTCTAATTCTAAAAATATCATTGATATAATTGTCATATCGTCACCATTTCAGAACAAATGTCACAATACTCATACAGTACTATTTTGTGTCTATTTTGCGATACGTTTTTTTATACCAAGACTTTTTTTTCTTTTTAATTTTTAAATTATAGTTAGATGAGATTTTGTTTTTGAATGAGATTTAAATTTTTCGGAGAATGGGATATCATGAATAATTTTCTAATCGAGTACAATTTGTAACATAAAAACATGAAGATAAGTTAAAAATTCCCAGAAAAATCTTTAATGATATTTTTAAAATTAAATTTGCACAGAAATCAGACTCCAATATTTTGCTCGTAGCAAACATCGTAGTAGCTTACAGTAGTAGATTAATATCAAAAATAACTATCGTGTTTAGTTTTGATTAAATAATGTTATTAAAATCATTTCCGTACTTGATTTTCAAAAAGAGTATTATCTAGTTTAGGTAGATTCTCTGCAACAGTTCACAGTAGGTGAAACATTTTTCTGATAAAAATCTATTTTACTTATTCGAAAAGAATAAAGAATTTTCAATGGAAACAAAAAACACTATGAAAGAATTAATGAAAATAATTAATTAATGTTCTTCAGTAAAAAAAATAAGGAAAATATAGAGCAAATTCTAAAATCCTTTCAACTCTATGAAAATAAATAAAAAGCTTGACAAACTCACGATCAGTTTGAAATGCGTAGTCATCGCCTAAAATAGATTGAAATTTAACGAAAAAATATTTACAAAGGAATAGTTACCGCGATTACTTTTCCATTGCATCTACTTCAAGGACTTTTAAATGCAGCCGTTTCAAACTGCAGTGCATCTCAGTTAAATTCAAGAGAAAGCGGTTTTAGGTCCCATAAGGTCAATTTGAGCGCCATTTCCCGTTTGCATCGTTTCCATCCTGGTAGGAATGATGCGGGCTTCAGAGCCTGCGGGGATTCGTAGAGTAGACCCCAGCAAAGTGGCTCAGCCAGGCCACCTCTCTCCCTTACAGGTGTCTAGGCAACCTTCGCTCAAAGAAGTCGACTGCCTCAGGTTACTTAATGACAAAGACAAATTACCCTCTAATACCACTACTCTTGCCGAATATTCATAATAGTGCACATCGTTTGAAAGAAAGGCAACAGCACAATGCCTTTAAGGTTTATTATTGTAGTCGTCAGAGAGTGTGATGAAGAACGATTTTGTTTCCAGGTGTTTATCAAAGAAAATGTAGATTAAAGTACAAAACTCCTTGGGAAGTTTATAACTGCATTTTATACAAGTTTAAGTTATTATCGGGTATTGTATTAAAAGAGACGAGTAGCAATTTACATTTTTGTTAGTCCCTATGCAGGCTTCTAGAAACATATTTATAACATTCTTTATAGTTTTTAGAAGCATAATTATGACATTCAAAAGCAAAAGAATTTTAGATATTTCCACTTTACGCTTAGCAAAGAATATCCACAGCTGTTTTCTTTAAAATTAATTTATTCAAATCAATCTTGCCGATCTACTAAAAATATTTGTCGCTTTTAGTAATTTGTTTTTATTGCTAATGGAAAAAAAAATCTTTCATTTAGCTATTTTAAGTATACAGTTAGTACCTCGTTCATTTAATTGAAATTCAAGTTACAAAAAATACAAAAAAGATTAATATAAATCGGAAAAATTCACAAAATAAATAATAAATTTAGAAAGGAAGAATAAAAGTTATCAAGATGTTCACTCTATATCGAATCGTCACTGTCTTAAAAAATAAAACATTTATTGAAAGAGGAATGAAAAACTCTTCGAATCTCTTTTCTTAAATTCTATTCAAGGTGTTTTAGAACAAGAAATAACACCAATGGATTTTGGGCACAGTGAAAATCCCATCATTGGTGCAATGGGAGGGTCATTCGCACGCAATAATATCATTAAAGCGTCATAATAAATTACGACGACTAACAAATTGTGAAAGTCAATTCTTGTATTGAATCTACCGCTATTTTTGTTAACACGACTGCAGTCAATGAATCACTTTACCTTAATTAGGGCCTAACGTTAATGAGGGTTAAATTCCACGCGAACAACTTAATATTTTCCAGAAAATAAGAGAACTAAAACATACTTTAGCTTCAATTTCTCGCATGATGAAAGTGATAAAATATAAATTATTTATTACTCACTTATATCTTCTCAATGAATTCATGTTCACCGGCAATAAATGTTTCTCATAACAGGCAATGAAAAAGGTATTAAACAGTAAAAGTGCATGCGGAATGCCAAATTCGTATCTCTTGTAAAAGAGTTTATTGCTCGATTTATGATGAAAATAAAGGTTTCGATTTTTTGTAAAATCATTACAAAAAAATGCTTGATTCATCCACATTTTTTAAATGAAAGAATAACAACATTTTGTGGATTATGTTAACAACATTTTCATTCGTTAAATGTGTTTAAAAAATATTCTAGACAAATTAATTATGACATTAAAATAATAACTGCAAAAGTTTATGAAAAACAGACAAAGAAAGAAAACTAATAATTAGAAAAAAAACCGTTTAGGAAACCTTATATTTCCTCTAGTTTGGTTGCTAAAATATAAAATAAAATGCAGTTGTAAAACCTTTTGATAAGTGAAAATAAAACTAAAATAAATTTTTAAATATTGATTCCGAATAGTTATTTAACGGAATTCAAAAACCAAACTAAGATTTAAAGGAGAAAGCATGAACTGTCTTTTCATCTATTACTACGCGCAAGAAATGTTTATCTGAATATCAAAGAAGGATCGCGGATGTTTATGTTCTAAATGCCAACGCACGATATTGGCGTTGAAATTTCAAGAATTTATGTTGTTTGGACACATAACACATCGTCTAGATCTACTGATTTCTTTCTCTTTGAATTCTCCGTTTGTTTTTCAGTATTCTGAAGCTCTTATCTCATTGGTTGAAATTTCTACAAAAATGGAATATATAATCTTTAATTAACTGTCGGTGATTCAACTTCTACTCACAGTTTTGGGTGTGGAAATTTCCAAGAATATAACAAAGACCGCTTTGTGTTAGCATTCGGCCATTTTCTTTGAGAAAAACATAATTATTATAACACTCCTCAATTTGAACATATGGTACGGCGCTTTATGTGTGGAAAAGGGAAGTACGCTATTTATAAATCGTAAATGTTTTTTTATGATGAAATGAAAGTGGAGAGTTACAGAAAGAACGATATGATCTCGGTATCTCTTTAGAAATCATTAGTCTTTAAATGTAGGGTGGGGGAATCCAAGAATTATGTAAATGATTCAAACCCAGCTGCAAAATCGAGAAACAGAATACATTATTTTTTAGTCAGAAAAGGCAAAACCAAGAATCTCCTAAGCGACTTATTTGACTAAAATGAAAGAAACAGGATTTTCTAAAACTTCACTTCAGGACATTCTAGAATCTAACTTATCAGCTCAAGGCACTGAGTTCAGAATAGGGAAAGGGTAAATTCAAAAAAGAATTATTTTTTTAAAAAATCAAAAACAATAAAAAACAAATTGAAATTAAAAAAAAAACAAAAAAATATTTTAAAAAATTGTAACATTTAAAGAAACATTAATATAATATTTTGCTATTATTTTTAACATCTTTCCTTTAAGTTGATTAATTCCCTTAACATATATTTAATTCGATTTTCTTCACGCTTATACCAATGGAAATTTGTAAGGGACTTTTACTCATTTCTTGCAATGCTAAAGTTCAGAAATTTTGAACAACTTTGTAATCTCAATTACAATATATTGTTTTAATATTTTCTGAATGTAATTATTAATCAATTTTGATTTCAAACGAGTGGAGCACCAGGTAGCGAATTTGTAAATAATAGGGATTTTTTTTTAATGTTAATAAATATTTGGAAAGCCGATATTTTCTCCGCCATTTTTTCACATACCGATTACATATGTATACTTTTTAATTTTATCTCATCTCACAAAATTTTGAGGTACCAGTAGCTTATCATCCTATGCCAACAATGCAAGTACCACAAAAAATTACAAGATGGCGCTATCTAACACTGTAAGCATGAAAGCAGGTAGAAAAAGACTAGAAAAAGTTATTATTTTTGCGTGTGTGTGCGCGCGTGCGTAAAATCGCATTTTCTCAGGAAAGACATCTATATAGATAAATTTAAAAAGCAAAACCATACCTAAATATAAAACTTGAACCAAATCGTTAAAGCCGTGTCCAAGATATACGAAATAAATTTATATAAATACATGAATTGCTCGCTTAAAGTTACAAGATAAATTAATAATTAAAAAGCAAATAAATAAAATAAATTAAATATTTACTTTTTTACACACAAATATAAAAGTGGATGTTTTAAAAACTGTTTTGTTACATTCGGGGCACCGTACTTTATGTATACTAATAGCTTGGAAGCAGGATTCTCGAGAAACTTATTTAGTTTTAATATAGTAAAACTTTTTACGAACCTTTTACTAAAAAACAGACAAAAATATGAATACTAACAGCCAAATAATGAACTAATACTATTATGATATAAAACTAGACAATCCATACTATTTAATTCAAATGTAAAATTTTTAATCAGACAATTTTTTTACGAGACAAAGATCCCAAAACCTGGAATGTTTTAGTATATAGCAAACGTTCAAAAGCAGAATTCATTTTTACTTTATTTAAAATTAAACAATTTGACTTTTTAAAAATTAAATATAATCTTTTCCAATAAGAGCAATTAATTGAAAAATCCAAGATTCCCCAATGCGGAATAAACAGTTTCTGAAATCGATCAACACAATTTATTTAATCTCTAAAATAAAATTCATTATTGCATATTAGGTGGCAGTGAAATAATCTATAAAATGCTAGGATCTATGCAATGAAGTACGTGCAAAATTCTTAAAGCATCAAATTTAGTGCTTTAAATGTTGTGACAGCATTAAGTTATGGTTTGTAAAATGATATCCTGGTTTTAAGAGATTCTTTGGTTGTACTGAAATATGCACAAAAAAAAAGATCCATAAGATTTCTATTGAAATCTAATCCATTTCACGGTTACTCAATAAAACGTGATGCAAATACATATTTTTTGGGGGGGGGGGATGTTTGAATAACTGAATAAACAGCAACAAATTTTCTTAGGAATTCTTCTGAGAATTTTAATATAAAAAATTGAAGCTTCCACCATTTTAAAGAGAGTTCGAATAAGAAATTCTCAGGATTCATCGGAAAAGAGAAAAAAAAATAGTTTTCAAAAAATATTAAATAGGAAAATTTTCATAAGAAAGGATGAATAATAATTTTTATATACATTCTTGGTACATTTTTATGACAAATAATTTTAACATCTTAATAAAAAAAATGTAATTGCTTATTATTGTACTATATCTATTTCTTAAGCATTTGAAACGTCAACAACTTGATTAAACACAGCTGTTTTGCACTCACAGTGTCTGCTTAATAATTACTGCAATAATTACTGATGCATTTAGCTGAACTCAAAAGCAGTAACAAAAACTGTATGTTTCCTAAAGTTTGACAAAATTATTTAAAGAATTTAAATATTCTAATAAATCTTTAAAGCTCATAATATAAATTTTTAAAAACAAATTATGAAAAATTGTAATTAAATCATAGCTTTTCTCACAAAAATATTATCAAACACAGTCTGAAAGTAGAACTTTTGTTTTTATAAAATCATTTCGGTTAAATACTTAGAACATTTAATGTTAAGTTAAACTAAAGTTTATAGAAATTATATAGTTTCAAATTTTATAAAGAATTGTCGTTAAATAATTGTGATTTTGCTATGATATTGGTTTCGAAAGGTAAAAAATTAGGAAAAATTTACTTTTAAATTATTTTACTTTATATTTCTTTCAATTAGAGGTTTATCAAGTTTTAAGTCACTTATTTAAAATATATAACATTAAAATATAAAACAATTCATTAACTATACTGAAAATCGAAAAAAACATATGATTTGTTTTGTGAAAATACATGCTGTAAATTCTTTCTGGAGTAGTTTCAAGTCAATTATTCAGATATTCGAACTTCAATCATATTCAAAATTAGTTCAATTTATCATTTAGCTAAGTATAAAAATTAATATAGGTTAATCAAATTCATCAGGATAAATAAAGAAAAAACTAATATGAACAAATTCAAATTATCAGAATAAGTACGAAAGCATATTTTTAGTATTTCCTTTAAAAAAATTCAAATTGAATACTTTTCAGTTAATATAAGAAGTAAAAAATACTGTTTCTAAATTACTGTTTAATATTTCAAGACTTTTATTAAGAAACCAGAAATGAGAGTGAGTGTGTCTGTATAGATTCCCAAGTTCAAATTAGCCCTCGATTTTTTTTTTCGACTACAGAACTTTGGAAATCAACAGGAGAAATGACTTTTTTTCCCCTTTCTTTCATCATTCTAATTGAAGTCGAAGGAGTGCTTTTTTTTTTTATTTTAACTGAAATCCCATGTTTTTGCTCGGGATAAAAATCAATTGCTCTGCATTCCACTTTACTAAGCTAGGATCTCCCATTACCAAAGAAGAAAGATAACGGTAAAAAAAAGTAAATTAATAATAAATAGGAGTGCTAGGAGAGGAAAGTATTTCTCGTCTCATTTTGATCGAGTTGATGAGGATTGCTTTCACCATTTCCTTGGCGAACTATTCAGGCGACCAGACTAGTAATTAAATTCCAACCATTTCAAACTATTCCTGATTTAGTCAGATTAAAAAGGAAGCAGTTAATGGGAATAGCAGCCGTCGTACATTCCGATGAATAATTTCTAAAAAAGGAAGCAGTTAATGGGAATAGCAGCCGTCGTACATTCCGATGAATAATTTCTAAATAAAGCAGATATCAAATAAACTAAAACTGATATAACATCACGAATATATTCGCTTTTTAAGAAATTATAAAATGTATACATTGTTTCTTTTTTCATAATTTATAGAAAGCTGGAAGTTTAATTAAAAAATAGTTAGGAGGTAGATGCAAATTTTATAAACCAATCATATAGTTTGATACGAAATTTTAACCCACTTTAAATTATTATTTGTTAGGAAAAAAAGCGAAAAACTAGAAATATTTAATCGTTAATTTTAATAAACTAATATGTAAATTTTTTTAATATAGATTATTTTCCTAATTAATTAAAAAATTCTTTCTGAAAAATAAAATTCTCCTTAATATACTTTCAAATATTTAGCAAGTTTTGCGTTGAAACAGAATTGAATATGAATTTGGTTATTTGACAGATTAAGACCAATGTTTAATATAGATATATAATCTCAAAACTAATACCACATAAAGTTTTATTTTATTATCAAGATTGTTGTGTTCTAACGTATTATTACTCACATATAGACAATCAACTATAAATATAATGATATTCAACTAATTTGACATAGAATTTAATACATAATTTGACACTATCATTCTGGTAATAGAGCTGTATGTGAAATTCATGTAATTCCTTCTTCTTTTAAGTTAATCATGTTTATATGAGTAATGACAATTGGACAGGCAGGTTTCTTTTTTGAAGAATTCGTTCAAAATTTGGTACAAATCAATTTTTGTGTTACCACTAATCAAGTTTACTTCATACGGTTCTCTCTGTTTTTGATTTATCACGTTTAAAGATAGACAGACAGAAAAGGTGGTTTTCATATTCAAAGAGCTGCGAAACGAGGAAATTCTTTAAAAATTTAAGATCGAATTTTTGACAATTAAATTATATATAATTTTATAGTTATCCTACCAAAATGGGGAATATTTTATCCTTTTTTAAAATTTTGATTTCCTTATTGTAAATAATGCTTGTTTATTTTGCTACGCAGAATTGAACCAATTACCATATATTGTACAATCCTTTAATAATAATGTAGCAACCAATTTCTGAAAAATGCTACATTAGATCCCCCCTTTCACTATTTTACGAAAAAAATTGTATCTAAAAATGTGTATTTTGGAGAACACGAAATACCAAATTCAGTCAAATATACACGCATACTTAGATTAACGTCTCATTTTAAAGCCATACATGGACTGTTTGGGGAAGAAGCTAATAATTTTGAATCACGGTAAGAGGATGGGAACACAATTTAAGCCAGCATGCTTCTCCTCTACAAACAAATAAACTGCACCCACAGGAAGTTTGATTTCAACAGATTTAACGTGTATTGCATTCTTCGGATCTTTGAAGATTTTGAGTTCAGATTCCACGATTTTAATATCATATTACCAAGATTTTAATCCCAGGTAACAAAATCTTCATACACGTGAGCATATGAAACGTCAGTAATACTTACCTAACATGAATTACGTAATGCAGAATAGGACTGTGGTGGTTGTCAATGCTTGGGGCCCAAGACAGATTGACAGACCGGGAGGTGAAACTGATGATCAAAGGCATTCCAGGTGGATCGGGAACATCTAGGAAAAATGAAGCGTTTAAGTATTTGTTAAAAAAAAATTTAAGATTTCAGCAATTCTAATATAATTATAGAATGACATAATATGAAAATCTATGAAAATTGAAAATCATTTATGAAAAATTCTAATTAGATAACAAAATTACCACAGCAAGAAGTAACAGGTATGTTTCAAAATTCTAATTTAGATGTTATTATTGTCATTAATCAAAATTTAAGAATTGTCTGAAGTATTTCTAAAAGCTAAAGAACAGCTGTATTTTGAAACAGAACTTTCCTGCCGTTAAAAACTATGAAGAGGAAAGAATAAGCTTTGTTACTGCGCTTGGCCAGAGGATAAGTGATCTCTTTGGGCAGCTCTTTTCCTTCACCAACGGTAAAGTGGAAAGAATGTGCTTTGTTCATGTGCGTACACAGATGTGGATTTTTTTTTTTTGTAATTTTTTTTTCTATGAGAAGAGATACGTATTGTTATCGTTTATTACCCCATATTGCCTCAACACTGAAAGGTTTAAAAGAAATGTTTTTAAATCGTTGAAAACTGTTGATGGATTTAGATATGAAATACAAAATTAAGTAAACCAGAGAATGGTATTTATACACTGAAAATAACTATAGGCGCTACACCTTCTACAGATCATATTAATGAGCCGCCCTTTTTTTGTGAAAGCGGAATGGTACGTATTACGCTTTACAATGGGCAGAAAAATATGAATTAGATGAGGAAAAGAGTTCATTATTAAAGTAATCCCGAAGTAAAAATAATTGAATGAACTTTCATTTTAACACACCATTTTGAAAATGAAAACAGAAAAAGAAAAATACAGCTAATTTTACACAACATACCAAATTTACGAAAACGCGCACAAAGTATCAAATAATCAGAAAAAGAGCCAGAAAAACTGTCTAATGGCAGCAAAAGATCTGAAGCTACTTTTAATGATATTACGGATCCTTTTTCCACCGTGGTGTTTTTTAATGAACTCTGGGACAGTTCCGTTAATGATGCCTTTTTTTACGCTTTCGCGACAATTTTTTCAGACTTTTTTTTGGTTACTTGCATATTCTTATTAAAATTAGGATGGTGGATTTTTTAATGCAACTTTAGGACAAGAAAAATATAAACGAAGAGAAGAAAAATCCAACACCCCTTAAATAATACAAAAAAAAAAAGAATCCATGATATAATTATGAAGTCGGATATGTCCAACTATAAGCCCGATATTGTTTAACAGAGATTATACTTTTTTTGAAAGATATTTTGCATTGCTATTAAAGATGAATTAATACTTTTATAATTTTTTTCATTGACTTATTTCATGTTTATAACCATGGAATCGATTTTCAACCATTTCCTAATGTACTAGAGTTTTGAAATTCTGTCAACAGGTATGTTCCCGATGATAATACATTACTTTTACATTCTGTGGGTTGAATTAGCAAGTAATCATAACTTAATTCTATTTCTATATGAAAAACTCCAAATACTAAGGAGTTTGAGGGAAACCATGTACAAGGGTTCACAGTTAATTTTCAATTATCAGCAATTGTTAATCCTCGAATTTAAACAATACAAAACACCTCAGTTATAAGTATTAAAAAATGCCTTTCAGAACAAAAACAAATGACTGAAATCTTTTGTGAAGATAAAATTAAACCAAAAACTTTGTAATCTGCTGTTTATTCATTCATAATTATTTGCCTAATTACTTATTGTAAATAAAAATATTATTCGGAAGACTTTTCATATACATTGCAACTGATTTGAAGAATATTTTACAGATTATTCCCTATTGAATCACACCCAACGCCGTAAGCAGAAGTTTATAGTAGTTATGATAATGAATTGCATTAGACTAAAACGTAATTTTTTTAAAAAATCTTAAAATTGCGTTTTTATTAGCATACAAAAAAAAAGAAGGCAGAAATTAATTTTTCTTAATCAAGAATCAGGAGGTCGAAAATAAAAAAGTAAAAATATGTATCGTCGAAAACAATGCTATCAGAAAATTAAACCACAATTATATTATTTCAAAATTATTTCCCTATTCCTTTTTATTAAAAATCCTATTTGTTTAGAACGTACATCAAAGCTTTCGGCTTTGACCATCAGACTTTTGAAAAAGAATATATATATATATATTTCCTTTTTGATTACTGCTTTAACAAATGACGTTTTTTAAAACTTTTGTTTATTATTAATGGTTATTTTTATACATTCATTGCACCAATTTGTTTACATCTCCATCTAAAATAATTTTGAGGTTTGACGCGGCAAATAAAAGAAAGGAAGGGGGAGGCAAATTTGCTTTAAAATCATAACAATACACAAGCATAGAAAGAACTAACTCGATGCAAAAATAACGCCTTTCACTAACTCAGACAACCTCAATAGTGAATCACTTCAGAATTGCATTTGGTCACCTTGAAGAGTCAAGATAAATTAAACCATGAAGATTAAAATGCAGAAATATACGTTTAAATAAACACAAAAGTTGACTACTTGCATCTACCAATTACAAGATGAAAAGAACAATAATAAGCAGAGAAGCTTTTTTTGGTACCCTATGGGGTAATTGTAATAATCTTGGTAAATAACATTTTCAGCCGAGTAAAGTAAAAACAAGTGTACTGTAATAAACTAATAAGTATTTATTTTTATTTTCTAACTGAATGAAAAAAGAAATTCGAATTTTAAAAAAATACACCGGTACAGAAGTTAGCTTAAATTTCGATGGATTTCATAGTTTAAATATACATAGTAGCATTTAAACACTCTGAAATGAAATTTCGAATCTCTGAAGGTAAGAATCTATGGATTTCCTTAAGAAATCCATGAAATATGAAAACCTCTCAACGGAAATTTAAGGCAGATCGAGGGAAAAAAACAATCGAAATTTAACCTTACAGGAAATTTAAAATGGAAGGAAATATTCGAAATAAAGTCACGAAATCTGTAATATGACGCAATTTTACAATAACTTAACAAAATCTACATTTTAAAAACTGGTTTTGTCGGTTATTTTTAAATGAGGTAAAATTATTGGCAGAATAAAGGAAGAAATATAATGGAAATAACCCTTTATATGATCTGAAAAATTGAGTTAAACAGATTTTATCAACACAAAGTGTTGTTCAAAATTTATAAAAAATTAGACTAACTTTTCTAGGTTTAAGAGGAAGAAAAGTTTTTTTTAATGTACATTCAGATGATAAAACTGAATTCAAAGACTATACTGAAATGCTATAAATCGCTATATAATCTCAGAAAATGTTATTTCATTATTTTTTGTCGCGAAAATTCAAAAATATGAAATTGAATAAACACAAACTAAAAAATAATTTCCTGTTTTTTTCAAATGGTTTTAAATAATTTTTTGACATAAATTAATTTTTTAAAAGTTTTCTATGATATTCAAAATATTTTTGAGCATAATTAGTTTATTTAATTGGTTTCAAAGCTAAAATGCGGAAACATATCTTTAATATTACAAAATCAAGTTCTGCGTTCCCTCCTTCTTATTCTTTTCTCCCTCTTTCGATTTTCTTACCTTTTATAGCGAATTCTATTTTCTGTTTGATGGGGGTTGAAGCGGAAAATAGGAATGCAAATTATATCTTTTATTCAAAATTCTTAAGAAAATAAATTTTCCAGCAGTTATTTCTATAGTGAATTTCTTTCCGAATTGAAAATAACTCCTCCAAATGTTTCTTTTTTTCCTTTTTAGACATTCATCTCAATTTTATGTGGATGAATAATATACAAGAAACTATAAAAGAACGTGTATGTTTTAGATCTGCAATTCATACATCCTTTGTGTACGCTATTCCTTTCAAAATATTTTCGAAAACTAATATTTATTCTTAGAAGCATTCTTGTACTTTAAAAAAAAATAATAATAAACATTTCCAAAACTTTTCTTTGCTAAGAGTACCCGATACCAGAATAACTCCCGTGGGCCGCAAAATAATAATACAGTAGAAAATTTCCTTGCAAAACATATCATTATTATTTTAAAAAAAATATTTTTGGCATTAAAATGTATATTTATGAGAAAATGTTTAGAAAAAGGAATTGCGATACCAAAACTTGCCAACTCAGAGTTATGCAAATATACAAACAACAAAATAGTATGGCTTAATTACTTCTTTCATAAAATATTATTCATTCCCATGCCTAAATATACTTAAAATATCATACATATGACCCAAGTCACTTTTTCGTCTTTTCCTATTTTTGTGAATCATTTATTATTTGCATTAAATTTTCCCAAGTTTAACAGGTTTCATACGATATGCATCCCTAGTCTATTTTTTACTCTAAAGGTGAATTTATTTTTCAAGGTAAAAAAAAAAATAGTTGTTTTCTCAGATTTTAAAACTCCACGCAATATTTTAAAATTCTACCACCATTAATAATAATACTAAAAAAGACGATTTATTCATACCTCGGAGGCAACATATTCTCATAAATCTTCATACTAAGCTTTATTCTGACACATATTGGGCGTTTCTTCATTCTGAGAAAAACTTCAAGAAATTTTCAAATCTTTGGTGTATTATTATGTGCAGTAATGGAGGGGTGGGGGATGGGCCAGTGAGAGAAAATAGATTATTTCAGCGGTGGAGTTTAACGCAAAATGGTTTTAAACATTAAAATACAGGTTTAAAAGTTTAATGCAAGTTTTTTTTTTTTTTTTGCTATAACAAAAACAGAAGAAAAGTTATCATTTCAACGAAAGATGCACGTGTTCTTTCAAGCGTAAACTTGTGTAGTTTATTCGAACAAAAAGTGTCATTAAAATGTATATAAACAAAGAAACCTGCTTCCCCAACTGACAGTTACAGTTGAGTGTGTATGGGAGGGGAGGGGAAGAGGAATAAAAAATACCCGTAATAGTAGATTTAAGAACAAAAACGTTAACTTCTTTTTCCCAATCGGCGGCTGCGGTTTGAGAGCGGTGGGAGAGAAAAAAAAACTTAATGGCTCATTTTCCCTTAAAATGCTATTAAAGCCAGAAATTGGAGTTTTGATAAAAGCACCTGAATGTTAAGAAAAAGACCAAATAAAGGAGAAAAGACGATTTTCTTTATTTAATCGAATGACATCAAAAAGAACTTCGAAACAATTGTGCCATCCGATCAAAATAGGCACTGAAACCAAGCTAGAATTGCTTACTGTGAAGTAAATGAACACAGATGGTGAAAGGCAGAAACAAGGCATTACACAAGAAGCATCTACAACGCATTTCAATTGAATATCATAAATTTTTCAAAAGAGAACAAGCTCTTCCTTACACTACGCCGCAACAAAAGACAATGATACGAGAAGAAACTGGCATATAATGCACAGTGGGATTTCTACTGAATGAAGCAGTTTCGCAAAAGCGAGTACAGTAACAGAGATTTATTTATTGGGCAGACGTCCACCCTTGTTATCAATCTTTTTGAGACTTCACTTAGCAGGAACATCCGCTAGGCAGCCACTCCGGCAAGATCTTTGGTGTGCGTGATGCTTGCTTCGGAAAGTCCATTGATCTATCTGGCCAGTCCTCGCCTGACCCCCCCCCCCCGCCTTACCACGAAAGGAAGGGAGGGAGGAGTATAACGCCAATCAATTACGATCGATCGAACCTACCTTAAAGAGATATTTTCGTGCAAGACGCAGGTTTTTTTCCCCCCCTTCCTTTTTTTTCCGATGGAGTTTCTTGTTCAAACCGTTAAAATCTAAAATGCTCCATCGATTGGTTTTTGGTCCCGAAAGAAACTATTTTGTAGCTGATTTCTTTTTTAACTATTCATTCGAGGTTAAATGCAGGTTGGAGAAGAAGTATTATAAAATGCATTTTTTTCCTGCCAATTATTTTGGAGTTTTCTGGTGCTTAAGAAATGTTTTAAATTGAAGTAATATTTTTTATGCAATTTAAACTGATTAGTTGGCAGCTGCCTTTCTTTGATTTATGAGTAGATTTTGTATAAAAAGTAAGATGAGAAGCTCTAAATTAATAGTAAAATTAATAGTAATCTGATTATCCAAGTGATAAGATTAGAGATTAATTCCTTCACTTATTTCGTGAATTACTCGAATGATCAAATTAATAATTATTAATTTTTAACGATTAATATCTTCTCTCTTTGATTTGAGATGACAAAATATAAAATGAAGTAAAAGAAAAAGGACAGATTTCTCTTTTTTGCTCTGTTTTCTGGTTATTAATTTATTGTTTGAATACTAACACAAATACAACATATTTTTTTCATAAATTTAAAGTGACTAGAATAGAGCTGCTTTTATTTTAACTTACTAACCGGTTTTGTATTTAAGGCGAGATGTTCCATAGTCTTTTTCTCTTTATTTATTTAGCGAATAACTTTTCAGTCATTAATTTCATTTTCGCAAAATTAGTGGCACCATTTTTATTTAGTGACTTAATTGTCCGTTGATAATTACACCTTTGATAATCGGGTACGTGAATATCTCATTAATAAATAGAGGAAGGCCAGATGGTTTAGAGGGCCAGCTACAAAACGCACCGTTTTTATACAAAGTTTTTTAAACTGCTATAGTTATACAGGTAACTATAGAGATTACTAAAATTTTAAAAAGATATACTTTTGTAAATTATTTTGAATTTAGGAAGATATTGCGATATAAAACATTTAACATCAATTTAGTGAATGGCTGCATAAAAATGTCTTTTCTCCATCCTCAATTCTTCATTTATTTCCATAATGTACACCAACGTTCGGGGACCCCAAAAGTTTTAGAAGAGGGATAATTTTCTTCTTCCTTGTCTTTCCAACGTAATTACTTGAAATCCAAAAGGCTTCATCAATCATATTTTTTCTCCGGCAAAATCTTCTGGGGAGCATAATTTTTTGCCAAATTCATGGGATGGAATACTGATTGGAGACGATATAAAACAAATAATTAGCACTCTGTTATTCGCAAGCTCCCGAGAGACATCCGAGTGGAAATCTAATCTCATTAATTTAGCAATGATATCATCAATATTTATTGAATAAATTTTACTCGGTTGTAACTTTCTTGCTTTTGATATGTGAGAATAGGGGGATATTGTAAACCTATTGGAAAGCTCATGATCTTAAGTTTAATCCATCTAACACGAAAGTGGTGACATTAAAGTCATATTTTTAAATTATTTGTCAAATCAATTCTAGAATGAAGATATTCGCAAAGAAAAATGTAAATAATCGCAGAGGTTCGGATTCTGATATCAGTCAACTGTCACTATCAAAGAAATGATTTGGAAAGAGGGGAGGATTTGACTTAGTCAGTGGTGGAGGGGTGGACAGATGTACATAAAAAGTCACGAAGTTCTATATAAAGAGTAGTAAACCAACATACAAATTCACCAGTAGGCTTATTCTCCCCTCACTTTTATGTAAACGAATACAACATGACACTTTGAATGTTTCGTATTAAAGTACAGAAAACCAACTTTGGATATATCTCTTTGAATCGATTGATACAAAATTTGGTACAGATGTATAATTTTAGTAAAAATATTGCTTGCTAAATTTCATATAACTAAGTAATTACGTTTTTTAGGTAATTGCATTTTCCTACGCACGAATATACGTACAAACAGAAGATCAAATATCTGGCCGATTTAATGCATAACTGCAATTTTGATAGTAAAAAACCAAATACTAAATTCCATCTCTGATTATGTTTCTTAGTTATCATGTTCATATGCAAACGGATGGACAATCAGATTACTTTTGGACGGATTTTGTGCAAAATTTCATGCAGATTTACAATTATGGTGTAGAGATCACACACCAAATTTCATACCTCTAACTCATTGCATTTTTATGTTCGTAGACAAATAGACCGATATGTAGAGATAATTACAAAAATGTTTTCCAGAAGGTAAAACATAGATTAATTGAAATCTCGAAATCGATTTTTAAAAATAACAATAATACATAATATGTCTTTGAATACTTCGCTAAAGGGGATATAAAAATCTCACCCGCATAGCACATTACTTTTTTGCATTGTAAAAGTTTTTAAGAGCTTTTAATTATGTTTATGTATTCCAAATTTGTATAAATGAAATTTCTCATTAATTTCATCATGAGCAAAAGTCGTGGAAATTTGATACAGTTATTGGATTTGAATGATTTGCGACCTCCAGATTTTTGCATAAAGGTTTCTTTCCCTTAATAGACTAATAAAAGTGTTTTCCCATTTTTCTAAAAAAAAAAAAGGGAAGGTATATTTATTTGAAAATTAGTTTCAATTTCAAAGTAAATAAGTTAATATTGTAACTAAAGCAGTAAATAATTTTGAAATATCATTCAATCCTAATTGGCGATTTTTAGAATTTTGCTCCCAAGTTGTGAGAGAAACTGAATTGTTGCGCGGATTTCTAGAATAAGTACAACAGCAACAAAAAAGGGAGGGAGAGGAGGCAAAAAGCAATAAAGAATTTCACCATTTCCCCATTTATCAAGCAAATTCGTTATCCCCTTCCCTTTGTTCGTACATTGAGTTTCGCTTGTATTGAATGGGACCAGGTTATAAACAACCATCAATTTTAGAAGTTTCCTGAAATTTTCTAAAAAGTTTTTGTGAAAAGGGAGAAAGATTAGATGAATAGAATTTATTCTTAAAGCAATGGAGAAAAAGATTGTTCTTTTAAAGAAAGAGAATATACGAACAGTCAAAATTATCTCAACGAAAATCGTAGATCATAGATACTAATCTTTTCAGACATTTTTTTAAAATCATTAATTTCCAATAAAACTATGGTATTTACCTTAAAATATAAAAGGCATAAATGTAAAAAGACAACAATAAGTTGAAAGAAGTTTAACCGGGATTTTCTGGTTTCTAGAATCTTCACATAGCGTAAGTAATTTCTAAAAAAATATTTAAAAACCAAATATTTGAATTTGTGTGAAGAACACAAAATCTGTAGTTTTCAATTTGATATTACCAAATTTTTAAGTTTGGATATGTATACTATACATCAAAGAAATTTAAAACACGCCTGCTACCAATGAATAGCGGTTGGTAGAATATTACTGTCACACTTAAATGTTTAGATCAATATTCATCGAATCAATTCATACAGAAAATGACGGAATTCAGATTTGTACTCTTCCTCTTCTTACGGATTCAGTTAATAAGTTGAAATTAAATAAGAAGTAAACTACATCAATGATAATTTTCTTCAAAGATTGGTAGCGAATCTCGTACTTCCCGCCAATTATAAATTTAAAAGTGGTGGTTTCCGATGTAACTCGTTCTAATGTTCCACAAACAGCAGCAATTCTAATACTTTCAACCAATTATGGACTTAAAACAAGTAATTCACGATGTAACTTCCAAAATTGCTGACTGTCATAAAGTTTCCCAAATTTAATAAAATTCCCCAAAATCTTTCTAGCGAAGTCTACAGAATGGGCAACAACATATGGGGATGGGTTAAGTAATTTACAACAAAATTCTGTTCTAATTCGAATTCAAAAGTAATAATTAAAAAAAATGTTTTAGTTTTTTTTAATGTTTTTTTAAAGTTAAATACATCCACACAGTTTTATTTTATATGACAAAGCAAATCAATCTAAATAGTGACATCAAATTTCTCTTTCTAGAAAGCTTTGAACACGATGCGAAATACCTTACATATAGTACCTTACCAACATATAGTACCTTAAATGCAACAATTGCATTTTAAAATGCAATTGTTGCATTTAAGGTACTATATGTTGGTAATTAATTACAATTATTTATTTTTATATTATTAGTATTTAAAGCAATAATAATTATTTATTTACTTATTGAAAATACTTAAAAGTTCATTTAACCATTAAGTACTATTTATTAAAACTTAAATATTAAAAATAAATCTTTTGTTTCCTTTTTAGTTTAAAAATTTCCTATTTTCCCCCCTGCTCTACTTTACAGAAGCGGTTTTTTTTTAACAGTCTTGATTAAAATGAATTTTATTGTAGTGCCCGCCAAGTTGAAATTAACGGACTTTCACATTATTTTAGAAGCAAATTCAATTAAATATATTAAAAGCGATGAGTTTTCCGGCATTATTAATGTAACAAACTGATTAGTTTTTTATTTCTCTAGTAAACAAATAGCGAAAAAAAAAAACACGCCGTTCATGCAAAACTGCAATGTCATATACTAATGAGAGGCGGACACTATTTTGAAAAAGAGAGCTCAAGTCCGTTGACCCCATTCAAGGTCAGAAGCAGTCTTTTGTTGGGTTGGAAGTAAGTCAGGGGTAGAAAAACGGTACAATGTGGGCTTCTAAAGCTGTTGCTATTTTCTAGCTTCGATTCAGTATTGATTTTCGGATTTGAAGCTATTCATCTATGTGGGATCTTTTAATTCTTAACTTTTAGTAGATGCTAAGGATAAGCTACTAAATTTTTATAACAACACGCATATTAACGGATAGAATTAACGTTCAATTGTTTCATATGCAGTAAAATTTCTTTGACATATTGTTCAAGGGACTGCATCAAAACCATGTGAAAGACGTACAGTCGAATATCATTTTCAAATGAGAAATTACTTATTTCAGTAATAAAATATAATAGCATAGATCCACTTTCTAAAGCGATTTCATAATCTTTTAGTACGTTATTATGCTTATAATTCAGGAAATATTAATTCAATTTAAAAATGATTTAAAAATTACAAAATTCGAAATAATTGAACACGTAATATTAAATGTAACACTTTCATAACAATAATCCTATATTTTAGTAATTTATTTAAATATTTTCCTTCTAATTTTTATTATATGTATATGAAAATGCTTACTTTTTATTATTGAATATCAATATACTCGTTATTTTAGCGAACATTATTATAATAGATATAGATAAATAGTTATTTTTAACGTAGTAAATCCTTTCTGGTATTTCTCACATTTTTTAAAGAAATACCCAAATTTTAATCTTGTTTTAAAAAATGTTATTTTTAAAAAAAATTGATGCTAATGTCATGAAATTCCATTTTGGATTTTAATTAGGTTATTAAGAATTGAATTTATATCCTTTACCCTTTGAACGGCGAAAAATAGTTCAGATGCATTATTATACATATGCGAGTGTAAGAATTCCTTTTAAAGCTTAGAAATTTCAGAAATATTTGTAGGTTTGTTAATTGTAGGTTTGTATTTGTACGTTTGTTTATTTGTAGGTTTTATAATAATTATTATTCAGCAAGAATGTGAAAATGTTGCATCCTGCAAAATCGCAATCAGATTGGGCATAAGCCTCAAAGGATTAAAAAACGATTTCTTTGGAAGCTTGAAGTAACCCCTATCGAATGCCAGAGACTTTATATATAAAAAAAAAATGACAATTATATGAAAGGGAATGAGTTAGAATCAAGATAAAACAAAGTGCAATTAAACACTAGAAACAAAATGTATGTCTTTAAAATCAAGTTCAAAAAACATAAAATCAACTGTAAATACTGTAAGAATGACATAAAAGAAAACCACAATAAATTAGATATGAAGCTTTGACCAGATTTTCACTGTTATATTCCCAATTTTGACATCTTTTCCGCCTCAAAATATTAATTATAATAACTAGAGTTCAATTTAAAACAAAGATTTTTCACTACATAAAGCAGTTTCAGGAACCGCAACTGTATGTTCTCTGGGATAAAATTTGGACACCAGCTGTTACTATACCCGAAGGAATTTTCATAATGATTATTCCCATAAATATATCAGAAACGTCATCAAAATTAAAACAAGAATTTTAATACTTTACAAAAACTTTAATAGCAAGAACTTTGCTACGAAAAATTCACTCTTAATTCATATGCATTTGTAAATTTAGCTTCTTGATAAGCTTCCGAAAATATTTTAACCATTTGAGCCCTGAATTTTTAAAATGTGATATAAAAAAATGATGGAAATTAGTGATAAGGGTCACCAAGAGAACATCCATATTTAATTTCATCTCATTTTCACCACGGATATAGGGACTAGGAAATCGTGACAAATGCCATCATCAGATTTGAAAAGAAATAAAAATTAAGAACTTGAAATACCGTGGTGGCAAATGTCATCTTGAGGGCTGAAAGGATTAAGCTAAGCTTATCAGTTCAATTTATACGAAAAAGTTTCGAGTTTGAAATAAGTACATTTCTGACTATAATGACGAAATCCCGGCATCAGCTGTTTCCATCCCCAACTGAAATGTTACGATGATTATTCCTATAAATATAAGTCAGAAACAGCAACGTCATCAAAATTAAAGCGAAAATATTGCCATGCCCACTTTACTTATGATTCATATGTATTTATAAATTTGACATCTAGATAAGCTTCCGAAAATATTTTACGCTAAGCTAAGCAATTTCAGCTTGACAGATGGCCTCGAAATAAAGTTATGAGAAGATTTAATGAAAGTCTGAAGAAATTCCTCATCTCCTTTAATCGATACAGGAAGGAGCGAGTGAACTTTCTGAGGATCGATCAGAATGACGCTTATCATAGTCATAGCCTCCTGTTATTTCCGGCGCCAAGAGATTTCTAGGGTAAAACTTATCTTCCGAGCGAAATCCTTATTTACATGAAAGAGATGAGATATCGGTATATCTTACCACTATATTTGAAATTTGGTTTTTCGTTAAGTCATCAATGACTCCTAGAAAAAAGAAGTGTTTCCACTTTGTCATCATCAAAATATAAAATTGCAACAAATCTGCTTTAACTCACTTTAATTTAAAGATACTTGTTTCATGTTTGTAATGATAAAGATAATAAATTTCATTATAGACTTTTCACTCAATTCTGGTGTGTTAGAAATTTCAAATTTCGTACACTTACGTGTTCTTGTTGACAATATATTACTTTAATATTTTCAGAATTATGAGGCAGCTGAATAATTTAATTAAAGTTATACCACTTGAATGAAAGTAGAGAAACTTGAAAAAAGAAACTGATTACAAGATTCCATAATATTTCTAAATAATGAATTATTATATACATTTTTGGGATAAAACATTCATATAGGTAAATTACATTTGTTCTTAAACATTTATATGTGATAAGCGATTGGTATATCAAAATGCCGTATGTCACTATCGGTTCTAGTTACTATTCAACATTTTCGACTTAAGATATTCGTATATAACTACGCCGAGGTGCTCTTATCAGAAAGTTTCCCTCTCTCTCTCAAGTAAGTTACCCTCAGAAATGAAACTTATATGAGTAAAGAAGACTGACTCAGTTTAAAATTTCAGATCTTTTGCAAATCGTCGATGTTTTAGTGAAATCCCTATATCAAATCTGTCAAGACAAATTTTTGTGCAGAATGCAGTGCTCAAATAGAATGACTACATCCCCTCAAATGGTTTATGTGATATACCATTGCTATATGTTCTCACAAAATGCCATATATTGCATGCGATTCCAGATATTATATCAAAATTTGCAATATTTTGAAACTTGTGAGCGGTTTTTGAAGCGATATTTTGATCTAACATCGATAAAATGCTCTAATTCAAGATCTGAGATTTTTTTTTGAACACGCCGAATTTCAAGAGTAATATTCAATGCATTTAAAATCGAATTATTTTTTAATTCAAGAAAGAATATTTTATCACGTTTAAAACAGTGCCAGACCAATAATCATACATTTGTTTTGGGTGGTTTTCCTTTCTATGCACACAAAGGAAATAGAATGTAAATTAATGCCAAAGCCTTAGGGTGTGGTTCACTTGAAACTGTAGACAATTGGAAGAAGCTTCAACAGATAATAACTTCTATCAATTGATAAGAAAATTGATTGATTGAAGTCTCCTCAAATATGCTAAATGACAAATTGGTTAGAATATCTAAGTACTACATTGTCAATCATGTATTATCAGAAAAGGATTAATGGTACAAAATTAAAAATTATCTTATCGTCATCATCATTTAAAAGTTAGTATCATCATCATCATCATCATCATTAGTATCGTCATCATCATTTAAAATTTGTTTTCGATTCTACGTCTCAAGCAACAATAACGATTTTTGTTTTCCTTTTAAATTGTTTCAATTATATAAGATTAATAATTCAAAATAATTTTAACAACCAACAAAACAAGATAAGTGATATAAAATGTTAAAAAGAATTGCAGATTTAACACTTTACAGATGACACATTTAGTAGGTAAAGTTCTCATCTATCATTGATGGAATGCCAAGCGCTAGTCATAATTTTAGTTTTTGTAGTCAATTTCCGCAGCTAATCGAATATATGTTAGAAAGATGAAAAATTCTGGAATAAAAAAGGCTAGTTTAATTTAGTTATGTTAACATTCTGTTTATAAGTTTAAATTATACTCGATTGGCTGTACCATCACACCAGTGAGAGGATGCTTGACCCTCTACGGCAGCGAGGCCGTATATACGACGGTTCTTCTACCCGCGACTCTCCGGTCACGAAGCAAAACCACCTCGAGGCCACAATGGTACTTAAAATCTAAGGTGAAAAAGATTATCTCGGCTAATAATAAAAGCGAATATTTATGTATCGGTGTGAGTATGTATCTATTATTTCTCCACCGGCCAGACCGTTAGGATTTAGAGTTATTACAGTTGACAGAAGGATGAAAATGTGTTTGTAGTGATTTCTTTCAAAATTTTTACTAGAAATTAAGCGAAATTTAGTCATTTTTCTTTATACTTTCGAGAAATATTATTACACAAAAATTAATTTTAAGCAATACTAAAATGTAAAATTACCTTTATCTTTTTAATCAATTTAATTGTCATACTGCTTTCCCCAATTTTGATACAACTGTAAACATAATCTTTATATATAATTTACAGCAATATTTTATAATTGAAACTGCTTACATTGATTATACAAATATTTAATCGAAATTTTGTCTCACCCTACAAAAAGATATGGCAATAAACTCAATATATTTAAATTTCTTACTTCAGCAATATTTCTGCGAAAATTGTTGGCAAAATCTTATAAAATATTAAATATATATTTGAAAATGTACCAAGTAAGTTCAGAGATTATGCCTGCTAATCTTTCATTCATTTAACATGGTGCAGGACGTAAAATGTGCTGTCACATTTTAACATTGAAATCTAACGCAAACATAAACATTCCAGAACTTCATTTAGGGTATCAATTTTCATTAAGTTTTGATTTTATGCTAATGACATTTCTAGTATATTTGAGAAAATTGATTACAAGATTTCATTACATTTATAATAATGAATCATAAATTAATGTCACTGAAATAAATATTCTTTTTTTAAAGCAATAAGATTTTTTCTAAAATCTGTCTTTATTAAATTTTTGATCTATGAAAACAGGAAAATTTTTGGCGAACTTGGCGATGAGACTATGCCTAATATATCCCTTTAAAGATTTTTATGGTTAATAAATATTATGAGTAACTAGAGCATAATACAATACAAGAATGCGATCTTAAGTCTATACTGATAATAAGATTCCTTAAGAATTTTCGGTATATTTGTAATAAAATTGGACGTATTTTTTACTTTTTTGGAAAATTTGGTACAAAATAAATATACCGACAAGTAAATATCGCATATAGAATAGCGATGCTCAAAATATACAACCAGACTTGAAAAAGCCAAACCGCAGACATTTCAGTTTAATACTTTTCACCATTCCATTGCTTGCTTGGTTGAAAATTTGTGTATGACTGATGTGTTACTTTTTCATATGATATATTCCCTTGATTATTAGTTTAAGATTGATGCTAAAAAGTGTGACGCAGCTTCTTAAGTTTACTCTATTCGCGACCCTTTTTTCTATTGGGAAAACTTCCTCCAAATGTAGAAAACATGTCAGAAGTTATGAAGTCCAAATGTTTTTCTGGCAAATATTACATCTGTAAAAATGTTCGAGAAGGCTTTCTAAACCCAGTATTTCTCTACGCGATCCACGCCGGTCTGTTATTATCGGCACTATCATTTTTTTAAAAAAATTTAGATTATGTATAATATAAGGACATACCTTTCAACAATAAAACGAGTTTTATGTTTTTCACAATAAAACGAGAGAAATTTTCATGTCTTGATATTTCCCACACTATCGGAAATGATACAGTCATCCAACTGTTCACAGAAGAATTATGTATTAGAATAAAATGTGCGACAACATGCTAAATAGTCAAATTGACTGAATATTTATCATCAAAGATCTACATGAATTATTCATGCTAATTAGATATTATGGTAATTCCAAAAAGTATTTAGAGAAGCTTAATGATGGTGACATTTGTGAAAATTTAATTTACAGTATTTAGCCATTACAAAAATTTAAAATTTTAGGAAATGCGAAATAAATTATTTCACAATTTTTATATCAGACTTATTGTAATTAAAATCATTCATTACATTCATCAGCAAATATTTTCTTTCTGCCACATTATTAAATAGATAAAATTAAATATGTTATAACTGTTAAAAAATGGTTAATATATAATAATTGTTATCAGTTATACATTAAAAATAGCTCTTCAAACGAAAAAAGGGTAATTTTATTAACTGCTCTAAGGAGTAAAACTTCAAAACCGGACATTCATTTCAAAGTTATTGCCAAGAGCAATGATGAAGAATCAAGCAGAACATAATAACTGCATTTATTTCACGTTTGGAAAGCTGAATATAATGAATGAGAATGAAAAAAGTTATGGCCAGGTTGCCATTTACCTTCACTACGATAAAGAATAACCATACCGTTGATGTAATGTTTAACTAAAAGGATCCTAGTTCGATCTTAGTTGAGAGTTTTGTGCCAGAGAGAAATCCGCCTTCCGCCGCCAGAAGACTCATTGTTACCACATTTACGAACAGTAATATTATAAATCTCATGAGACTTAACTGCACAATAAATATAAATGATGGCTATTCACGTAAATAGAAAGATGAGGTGTTTTTTTTAGTTGTCACACCCACCAGGATATCACTCTACAAATATTTAGAAAGAAAAGTTCGTTTTAAATCAAAAGATAAAAATATGACATTTCTAGTTCTAACCGCATTTTAAAACTAACTGTCCATGAACCTGTTAATGGAAGCGCAGTGGCGTAGCGACAGGGAAGGATAAGAGATATAGATATCAGGTTGCCGGAGAAGAGTCTTAAAAAGAGAGCAGGGAGGCAAAATGTTAGTGAATTTATATAATTTCTAAAGCCAAATATAATGAATAAAATGTCTTGTAAGGGGTACCTATTTATTCTAGCAAAGCCATTGGAGAAGCCACACCCCTCTTGCACAAGCGAAGATGTATGTAATAAAACTTCTTTCTGATCACCTGTGTGTATGTGTGTGGTTTTTTTTTATTTCAATCGCAGTTAAGGAACACGACACTAACCAATGGCACTGGTCTATCACATGTTTTATATTCAGCCCTGCATGCAAAGATATGAAAGTAAGCCGATCGCTCAGGGTCACACTGAGACATCCTTCCACTCCCATGGACATTTCATTACTGTGCATTTTAACTGGTTGAGAGGCCTTCTTTCCGTGGGTGATGAACACCATTGCGTGACAGCTGGAGAAGAACAAAAAGAGTGGAAGGTGACTCACCTTGAACCAGAAGACGAATGGAAGCCCGCTGCTCGTCATTGATCTGACACTGGTAATCGGCAGAGTCCGAGTAGACGACATTACGCAGGAAGAGAGCATCACTCAGCAGGTTGATATGGGGCTCTGCTTCCCAGAGGGTGGTCTGCTCGTCATGCACTTCCACTATCTTCCTGTATTCTTTCCACCAAATGAGGCTGCGGACAGGGCCTTCCGTCGGGGCACACGGCAGGGACACATTCGCCCCCGCTCGAACAAACACCGGCTCTGGGAGCTCTTCTTCCTCGCCTTCTTCCGCTGAAAAGAAAACAAGATATAATTATCTCTCATTCATAATGATAAAGAATCATAATAGATGACGATGAATGACAATTCAAATCAATAGTATTTTTGAGAGATATTGTGATTGTATAGAGTGCTTCAAGTTAAGAGTGGATTGCCAAGGTTCGAATAGGTTCTTTAGCATGGGTAATTCTGTCAAACTCTAGAAAGTTTGATAACATTAAAGAATTTGCATTTTAAACAAAGAGTTATACAGAATATCTATAACAGCTTATCATTCTTTCGACTACGAAAGTATTTAACTTCCTAAAAAATACACACATTTCTATTCGAAACAGTGGACATTATTTCAATCTATGCAACATTCGTGATACTCAAAATGTCCAAGTATATAATGAAATTTAAATTTACTACTTTTATTTAGATAGAGATTTAAGTAACAAAATTTATGTAATTTTCAAAACTTCAACGTATTAGTAACAGAGAAAAAATCAATTGCCAAATTCCTTCTTTACAAAAATGTAACGAGACAAATTAAATAGAAGGATATAATAATGAAATAAAGACAAGGATGCAGATATTTTCCTTGTAAAATATTAAAGAAAATGGTTAAAAAATGAAATTAAATAAATAATATCAAGGAAAATAATTAGTAGTAGGAAGGAAAAGAGAGAAGCGATTGCTGTAAATGTCTTCTCTTGAGCATATCACTCTAAAGATGTTTCACTTCAGAAAATAATCGTGTAGAAATTCCATATTAATGACTTCAGATAGCATTGATTTATTTCTCCACCCTCCCTAAAAATCACTTAATTTATTTAAAATATCTTTATAGTGGCTATAATAATCTTCATAATGGCTTAAAGTCTGTGTATATTGATTTATCAAAGAAAAAAAGAAGGAAAGACATTCCTCTAGGAATTAGAGATAAAATTAAACTTATATAAACACATTTCTTGAATGCGAGTTTTAAGATAAGATATAATAAATCATATACTTCGTTAGATACTTTGTAAAAAATCATGATTTCTATAAAAATTCTTAAAAACTTATTTTTGAATTCCTTTCAATCTTTTTCCCCTGTCCATACAATGACATTAACCCTTTTTAGTCTAGATTTGAGATAACAAAGAGTAATATTAAACTTTGGTTCTAAAAATATTTTATAAATAAATTCCACGAATTTTGCAAAAATTGGAATCAGTCAATATACAAATAATAAATAAGCATTCAACATCTGGATCATCATGTAGCAAACATAATATATACAGTTCCTGTTTTGTGAAAACAACCAGAAATGATGCTAGTTTTGAAGAGGAGTGCAGACTAGCTTGGAGAGGATTGATTCGATTTATATCCCGTGTTGAAACTGTGAATGGGTTAATTTAGAAAGGATCTCGTAATCCTGAACCGTGATCAGATATCAATTACAAAAGATAAGCTTGGTATCTTCTCCCTTTCAAAACTCTCGCACCTTAACAACGAAGGAAGGGGTGTCTCGGATTTAACAAGGAAGGACGGATTTTAGGAAGGGGACGGATTTAAACATCAACTAAATACAGAATATACAGAGATGAGAGAGATGAGAGAAAGACGGCAGTGGCCTAGTGGCGAAATCTCGTCTTTAAATCTGTGATTTTGTAGGTTTAAAAGCCAATGCCATCTTAGATCTTCAGAAGGCATAGTCTTGGTGCTCGTTAAATCAACACATTTGAGACTTAGCCACCAGGTCACAGCAGTTTTTAGCTTGAACTCATATAAGTAATATTTAAAAAAAAATGAAGTTAATTCCTACTAAGGTCAACAATGAACATTTTTATTATAGTTTCTTTTTATTAAAGAATTACAATTGTTGTTCTAATGTTTCACTTTACAACAGAAGGAGAGGTTCCAGAGCAGCCGAAGGTAGAAGTCTAACTTCTAGCTCACACACGTCACAAACCTTTTTTACTGGACGAACTTCATACATTTATGGATCACAGATCACTTTTGACTCAGTACCACCAGTAGTATTACTCTCGATATGGAGGACTTTGTGACCACGACAAATTTAGCTTCCACCAAAAAAACACACACAGCCTTCAGCTGGCGGGTTCGAACTCGCAGCCCAATGGATGCGAATCCAGCGCCCTACAAACCAGACTATCACGGCCTATTAATTACACATACTATAAATAATTGATAAAAAATTATACTAGCGTTAAATTTTCAACGCTAATCGAGGATTCACCGCCAATTTAGACAACGCAAAATGCGTGAATTTTCTACGCTTTTTCTTTCTTGGCAATGGGGAAATTAAGAATTTTGGCGAGAAAGTTTTTAATTAATAAATAAAAAATTAATGAATTAATATTTGAAAAAAACTGTATTAGCATCAAATGTCATGCACTACAAGTTTTAAAAATTTTACTAGAACTTGGATGGATGAATAAAAAGTATTTTATTAACGATTGAAAATTCGTAAATATATATATATATAAGAGGAGAGTGTGAGCTAATAGTAGGAACCGACTAAAATAGACTGAAAACTAAACAAAAAAATCTACACACTAAGTTCACGTATCTAATTTACATTGGCTTAAAAATTAGCGAAAAAAAATTCAACATTCACATTTTCATATAGCAAAATTCAAATTTCAAATAAAAATTCATTCAAATTTTCTATATATCAAAATTGGACACAAATCGAGAAAGGGAAATTCATATCTAATTCCGTTAATTTTTAAGTGGCTTTAAAGTTAAACAGCTCCAGAAGACCCGAACTCTCTTCCGTTTCAATTGCACGATAAACCTATTAAAGAGTAAGCTTTATACGTTTCACTTATCGGATGAACAGAGACAGAAAAAGATGAATTTTTCCAGGAAACACAAGTAACAAGTTTTATCCCCCAATCCCCCTGCTGCTTTCGGGGAATTAAAAGAATCCTTATCGGTCTGTAAGCTTCTACCAGTGTTTGTATAACTGATTTCCTGTTAAGCTTATGGGAGTAGAGCGGAAAGAGAAATCGTTGATGGGAGGGAGACATTTATCTACTGAATGAATAACAATGCACTAAAAGAAACAAAAATGAATACAGATTTTCACAAGTTATAGATAAGTTCCTGTGTGTATAAGTGATTTTTAATAAGCGACTTTCAATGCAATCTTTACTTAAGGGATTCAAGGAGCTTATAACTTTCAAAATATTATGTTACAGTAACTATCCGGAATTCCATGAGTTCTATTTGAAGTTTTTGATGCCTGGTGGATGTACGCTTGATGAAATGAAAATTTTTTATTCTTTCTTATGGATCGAAAGTATGATTAAAAATTATACTTTCAACATCTGAATACAAGAGTTAGTATTTTCATAGAAGTTGAGTCACCATTGTATCAATTTCCGAATATGGGAAGTTACGCCTTTTCCCATATCACATATAGGGAAAAACTGAAAATTTGATGATATTTTGACCTCGACTTTACTGTATACTTCTTTTTGTGTTTTGATTCATCGCATACAAAAAATCAAGCATATATTATTACTAACGATCGGCTGAATACAAAATTTGATACACATCTACAATTTTGGTAAAAGCTTTGTCCCAAATTTATCTAGTCCTTTCATTTTCGGCCACCACATTCACATACACAAGAATAGACAGCCAATCAATTCTTTAACAAATATGGTCTAAAATTTGATACATATCTACAAATCTGATTTAAAAACCATACCATATTTCGGATGCCCAGTCATCAGTCATTTTTTTCTTCCGTTTTTAAGGTACCATGTTCATAGATAGATAAGATATAACTTCAAACTTTTTTCCCCTGATGCAGGAAGACGTTCTATAAGATGAAATTAGACACAATTCTTCTATTATTTTACTCTTCGGGAAAACCCTACTACTGTTGTTGTTATTACTGATGGCACTTATCATGGATAAGCACGCTGAGGGCCGTCAGCGATTTTAAGCCGAATGAATGTCTCTTGTTTTGGAAGTAGCGCCAACTAAGGCCAAGAGTACGACTTAGTTTACTCACTCATCAAATTCACTTACACATGCCCTTTTTACAGGGGGGGGGGCACATTCATACATCTTACAGATAGAATACAGAAAAATCACCATGCCCAAACCGGGACTCGAACCAGGCATGCTCAGCTGTCAGGAAAGGCGCGCTGCCCCTATGCCAAGATACCGGTAATCCTACTACTAAATCAAATCAAATGAGTTAACTGTTTATATCTTACTGATATAACATAAATCTCAATATGGCGTAGGTGTAGTTATGCGTCAGGGTAAAATTGGCAAAGAGTACTTAAAACCCACTTTAAGGCATTGTCATGAATGACGGCTAGAGAAAATCAGCAACAATTTAACATAAAAATGCATGAGCAATAACTAAAAGTATTTAGCAAAGAATTAAATAGTGTATTTCATTGATAAATGCACATTAACACTTTGGCTTTGGGATTTTCTTTGCTGTGTAATTTGAAGACTTTTTTTTTTTTTTTGATTTGGAAAAATATTATATTGAAGTTAAAAATTCATGGAAAAATTTGAAATGCTTATGGATTTCGCGTACTTTAAGTCCCGAAAATGAACGCGTACGAATGGTTAGGTTTAGCCCATTGGTTGGAAAATATGATTATTCGTTATACGAACCACTCTCAAGTACCGCAATTAAAGGGTTAAATAATGGATGAATATTTGGAATTGGCTTGTTATTTTACTATTTTGACCGAGTGCCTGCATCACAATTTCTTAATAAATATTAGTTATTACTATCAACGAATCCGTTTATAAATGAACCTTTTACACTAGTAAGTGTCTCTCAGGCGGTACCATTCTGACATACTTAATTTTAATAGCCATATGAAAAATAAGAGTTATAAGAAGCTATTAATTAATTTTTTGACCAACCAATAAATATATATGTTTTAGCCTATGAAGTACTAAAGGCGATCTATATATTCACATGAATAACCATAATATTTATAGTTCCAATTCTTTCCCGAGTGCAAAATGTTAAACCCCGTAAAAGGTTAAAGATGCATATAAAAAGTCTTTTGTATACTATTAATAAGCATGAATCTTATCAAAACACCGACCGCAAAGAATTAATAAAATTTATTGGCAAAGATAACTAGAAACTTAGAAAAGAATAGGTGGTTAAGATAAAAACGAAAGCTATCTGTTTAACGATCTAGCGCGGACAGTATGCTTGGCTAAAGGGTCAATGACAGCTGCAGAATCATAAATACAAGTTTTCATTGATGGCACGACGGTCTGAAGAAAATCTTACGGCATTGTATGATAATATTAAACCATTCGGAATCAATTTAAATTTTTAAGATTATTTCAACAAAATAAAGAACCTAAGAAGATATAGCGAATCATTCGACTCAACTAAGAGCAAAATTGTGGGAAAGAGGTTGATATCTTTCTTATTACACTGGAAGTCAAACCATCGCTTACTTTAACCCATTGTGGCCGAATAATGAATTTTCTAATGTAAATTGGTTTCATCAAGGTATTGTTGAAATCACTTTACACGTAAATAGTATAGAAAATATCAATCGCTTTCACAACCAAAATATAAATATATTTTAACCACTTGCACTGACAAAAGATTCACAGATGCGAGGGCCAGAACAGTTCACTGGAATTAGCACCGAGTCCACACAAATTATCTACCTCATAGAAATCGGGAAAAAGATTTTTATCTTCTAAATGAATTAGTTTTCGATTGTGCTTCTGCAAACATTTCTCATAAACAATCTCAATTGACGGAAAGCGAACATCAGTTTTACATCCGTGATAATTGCCTGCTGAGATGTAAAACACGTCTTAAGCGATTTTTTGACAAAAGCATATCGACGTGTGTGCTACGTCTTTCCAGGGCAAGAAGTTAATTTTTTTAAACATCTTCTCACGGGAATTTTATAGTGACTTATTACTTTTATTAATTTGAAATGCCCATCACATTTACGAGGGTGAGATTTAGATAACGATTGCATTGTTTTAAGGATGGAATTTTTTTCTTATCGATTTCACGTAAAACATACAAAATAAAAGAATAAAGTGATACCGAAACGGCTTTCCGGCTTTGTTCCTAACTAAGCACTGAACTGATATAAAATTTGCAAATTTTAAACATGCAAGGCAAATTTTATGGTATTTGTCGATTTTCTGAACGCAGAATCCGAACCAAATCGGATGCAATTGGATGTAATTGAAATTCAATGTGAATCCTGTTTGAAGAGAAAAATTCAGTGAAATAGATACGTTTTACAGATATATTGTCATTTAAATAGTACTTGAAGAAATCTTATGGTTTTCAAATAAAATTAATTCAACATTTGGAAATATTTTCACTCGCATTTATTTATCTATAAAAGGAAATAAATCTAATACAAGATTAAGAATATCGACATTCACCTTAAGCCAATTTGAAAGCGGTCACGGTGAACCGAATTTGGCCGAAGTTTAAAAAACGGTGTGAGTCAGGAGAGGGAAAATGTTAACCTCGTTTATGTATTGTTTTTAATATTAACATTCTTAAATTATGTTTATGTTCTAATTAACAAAATAATGATTTTAGACAGGTATATTATTTTTAAACTGTGTGATATAAAATTCGTTAGATTGTATTATTTTCATTGGAGCTACTGGATTCGGGACATAGTAATTTTTTGTGTAGTAAGGACTCATCAAAATTTTGAAAAATTTTCTGATTTCGTTAGTTATTTAATTAAAAATTAATCGAAATTCTATTATTTTTCACATCACAGATCCGAAACATACTATTGTGCAAAAACCACTTTTAGATTATATTGGTAGTGTAAAAATGGCTTTTCGGTGATCTAGAGTTATTTTCGCGCAATATTTTCTATAATTTTAATAAAGTTTTCAAAAAAAATTAATCACAATATTAAAAAAAATTATTGTTGAAATGGAACTTTATGATTTAAAAAAATGCCTTCTCTGGGAAAAATTTTACTTTCTCTTCTAATAGCATGTTTTTTTTTCTGGCATACTTTTTGTTAAAAATGTAAAATAAAAATTATTACGGCCAGAATGCAACAACTCATGCAATCAAGCCAGACGAATCAAGATTAAAATCTTACACTGCGATGCAACAGTTTAGATATTTAAATTTTTTTTTCATGCCACACCCACTTAGATCTTGTTTTGGATCACATTAAGATTGGCTTTAATTGGTCAACACCCCGGTTCAAAATTAATATCTTTAGTAAGAATGAAATGAATAAAAAGAAATTAATAAATAACCACTAACACATCAAACTTGATCTTTTTTTCTTTTGATATTTTTCCACCCTTCCTTCAAAGAAAATCGAAAGCCCTTGAAGTTCTCAAGCCTTTATCAGCCTATGTTTGCACATCAATACAAGCAGACCACGCATTCCACGTTGACGAATCAGCCAATACGAAAATAGAAGAGACGGAAGAAAAAAAAGGAGCTTTTTTTAAACATAACACTGATAAGATCTGCATAAATGAAACCAGTCGCTATAAACTACTGATACGGTGTGTTTACTAACACTTTCAAAATTCACACCAACATGGAATTTTTTTCCCCTTTCAAATGAAGGATCCCTTTGTATAAATAATTTTATAACCTTCAATTTCTGGTTATGACAAAAAGTAGGAATCTTTTTGAAAAAAGTTCCTAAATTTCAAAATGGCCACAATTTACCCCGATATTTAAATAATTAAAATTTGAATAAAAAATTCTTTTCCAAAAAAAGAACTCCGAGTTGCACTTTCCCACAAAATATATTTGACCCAAATTCGGTAATTTTAGGCCGATTTATTTTGTAGATCGCCAAAAGATAGACTTTTATCTTAATATTTTTCACATCGCCTCCACGATCTGCTGCGAAACTAGAATAATTTCAAGAATAATTAAGAATCTTGTTATTTACACGGTTCAAAATTAGTTTTTAAGGCATATAATTGTATTAATAGACAGTAAAAATGCAACTAGGCAGAGAAAAACTCATTTTTAAAAGAACCTGTTGTTGTTTCTAAGATCTTTATCTATAAGGTCCCGCAGAATTTTCTTACACAGAAACTTCACATGTATTTTTGTTTTTGAAAAAATAAGCAGCATTTTACAGTTTCGAAAGTGGGTGCATGAAAGAAAATGAAAGAGATTTCATTATTTTTGACATACAAGATTTCAATTTTCCACCATCTTTTAAAATGAGTATTTCAATCAACTAGTTACCATCAGTATTTTCAGTTTCTGTATAAAAAAATGAACAATTATTTGATAACTTCCGATATTTTTTATTTTGGTTTAAAAAAAACCTTTTATCAACCCAAAAATACATTTTCTAAATTATCTGCTGATTTCATCAAAGAAATGAAAGCGATTGTGTATACACGACGTTCGAATAGATTCGAACCATTAAATTTGATGACGCCAGATCTTTGGAAATAGCGTTTTCTTCATGCAATCAGCCCATTCAACGTTTGCCTCATTCGAAATGCATTTCATTTCTTTACCACCTAATGGGTTGAGCTCCAAAACATGCCTTCAAGATGCATCGCCAGCAATAAAATTTAAATTATCTGGAAAATGATTCTCGCAATCCCGAACGTTTATTTTCAAAATTTGATGAAACAGTAAGAAAATATATTTGTTTCATTAAACTTAGGAGCACCTCGAAAACCAAACTTAGATTGGCAGACATTTTTTTTGATAAAATCATGGTTTTTTCGGAGAAAATATTCAGATTCGAATCACATACTAATTGCATATGAATAAATTTCAACCTTACCTATATATGAACTGGTGATTTAAATAAATAAAAAGTCGTGATTGCACTTAGTTTAGCATGTTATCCGAATTTGTTAACACAATAATCGTATCATTGCTAATAGATGTGACCCGTACGCTTCATATTTGGATAATGTTATATATACCATATTACATAGTATTGAGGAACCAGTAGGTTATCATCTTATGGCAACAATGCAAATACAATGCACACAAAAAATTACACGAGATGGCTTGTTAACATGGAGAAAGGACAGAGGTTTAGTTTAATTATATTAACGCCCCGTTGTAAAGGAACAATAGGGCTATTTTTGGGACGGATCTCGTAATTTTAAACTACGGTCAGATGACGAGGATGACACCTGAGCTGGCACCCAGACTCTCCACACCACACCAGAGAGAGGATGTTTGGCCTTGAGGGATTTAACGTGCAATGGATCGCTCTTACACGACAGTTCTTCGGTGAAACCGGGTCTCGAACCCGAAACCCTCGGCTCCCGAGCCGAGAACTTACCACCAGAGAAAAAGGTTCTAACAGTTATAAAAAGAAATGCGCGCGCGTGTGCGTGTGTGAAATCGCGCTTTTTCAAGAAAGACACCTATATAGATAAGCTTTAAAAGCAAAACCTTATCTAAATATAAAATTTGATCCAATTCGTCAGAGCCGATTCCGACATACACGAAACACTTTTTATATATATATACAAGGATTGCCCGTTTAAAGTAATAAGATTACAGAACCATCACTTCGCTAAGTTCGTGAAACGTTCGTCAAATGGCTGTCTTCTTGACAAAAGGCAAGTCCCCCTTGAGAAACACCTTTTAAGGATTGTGGTTAAAAATTTTCTGAATTGCCACATTCAGAGAATTATCGCGTAAAAAAATATTATTCAACGACCATATAGTAAATTTAAATTTACCCAGGCAAATTTGATAAAATTAGTGAATATCTCACAAAAGGCAAGAAATTCTGGGTTTCGAAAAAACATAACTAACCCAGCTATATACTAATAACGGACACGCTTCCAAATTGAATGTCATTTGAATTGATTTTAAGAGTCGCAGGTTTTATGGTTCACTTTTTCTTTTTCCCTTGACAGAACAAGAAATCCTTCATCTTCCCGTCCTCCATTTTGATTTCAACTTATGAAAGTATACACTAGGGGATTTAGAGTCTAAATGATCATTAAATTTCAGTTTCAAATGAATTTAATAAAACTTTTTAAAAAGCACATTAGTGTATTAAAATACAGATTATTTTAATTATTTTTTGACACTTTAGTCTTTAATATATTATTATAAATATTATCGAATCATTTTTTTTTTACAAATTCACTACCAGGGAGCAAATCTCGTTTAAAATAAAAATTAGTTAAAACCAATTATTTGGGATATAATTAATTTCTGAAAATAAAAAAATATCATGTTGCTATCGTAAATATATAAGTGTGCAAAATTTTAAAATTCTTGTATAACAGGAAGTGAGTAAAAATAAATAGCAAAATTCCATCTTTAAAAATATGGAAAGAAACAAGTTAAATAAGAGTGCATTAAAAAGATAAGAATGCGGAATACGGCGATAATGATTATTTGTAATCTTGAATTTTTTTATAGAGAGTTAAAAAAAATAGAAGGATACAGAAGAGTCTATCTAAGCAGAGCCTCTTTTATTATTATTACTCTTACTTTAAACCGTTTCGGGTGATTCACCCAGCATGAAAACAAATAAGACTAATTACTATGTTTACGTTAGTCAATTTATACTTTCTTTTTCATTCTTCCGATCAGTGAAATCTAAACCAACCGGACAGAACAACATCTCAAATGATATGGGTAGTTAACTTGCATTTTTAGTTTTAAAGAACAATACCTCCAATTTTTTGCTGGTTAAAAAAATTTATCAACTTCTTTAATGATGAGAATATAAAATTTTCTAATTCTTAGGAAGAATGTAACAAAATAACCCAACAAAATATCAATAAAAGTTATTAGAAGCTAACAAAACTAAGAAACGGAGAGCAGATTTATGGAAACTGGCACCGAATTCAGTTAAAATGATCAGATTTCCTGATCTTCAGCCAGATATACTCTAGATGTTACAAAAGAAATTTGTACAAAAAGGATAGGGTTTATGACAGGCAAACAATCAAAGACCAGGACTTCTCCAGTCAATTAAAAATATCGTATCCATTTATCAGATACTAATGTTTTGATAAAATGTACAAAAGAAATTAAAATTGAAATCAAATAAAAATTGTTGCCATTACTCATTAAGTTAGGCAATACCATACGACACGATTTAATAAAACTATAAAAAAAGAGTTATTCCAAAGCTATTTTTTTAAAAAAATTAAGCATAGCTAATCTTTTTTCTATTTTTTTAAAAACGAGTCTTATATTTCTAAGTAAAAAAATGTGACACACTTTCAAGAGAGACGTCTTGTCACTTAAGTTAAATCGATAAAGATTTTCCCTTTCATAGGGGCTGGCTTTAAATTTAGGCAAGAAAACGTGCTGTTTCTGGGGATTTTTTTTATTGAGAAATTTCCAAGAATTTTCCTTTGGAAATTTTAAAATTTTTTCGAAATTATCTGCCAATATTGTCTAAAGATTTAGGTCCTGTACGAGGAATAAATATAGGATTTCCATATCAAAATAGATGAAAATTTTACGAATCCAACCAAGGAAACACACGTCTTTTAAAATATATATTCGTAGAGATTTTTTTTTCACAAAATATTTTTTTAAAAAACTTTTGCATCATTCTGTATTAAATGTTTAAAAAGTTAAATACTTTAAAGTGCCCACAAACTTATGAAATCGTAAATGCATAAACTTTATAAAAATGAAATTTATCAAACGAACCTTAAACGCTTGATTTTTGCTGACAATAAATTCTATACTTTAGATCCTGAATCCTCTTAAAAAATATGTTTTCGGCATATCTTATATTCAAATGCATCAGGAAATGATAAAAAGGATTCAAAATGAAAGTTATTTTCAAAAAATTCAAGAAAACAAACAAAACTCAAATCATTTTAAAAGCGGATATATCTTCATTACCCTCCGGAAAATAAAATACTTTCATAAATATTGCCAAGCAAAAGCGTCACTTCAAAATATGATATTTAATAGGTTTTTTGTTTTTTTAAAGGATAGTTTTTTTAAAAAAAAAGTAAATCTAAGCAATAAAAAGTCTCAAATGTTAGTGGCAAGAGCCTCACTTCAAAATGCGATATTGCATTCTTCTTTCTCTAAAGGATAAAAATTTTGAAGTAAATCTAAACAATAAAAAGTCTCAAATGCTTGTTCACAACCGAAGCATGGGAAAAGATTAGAGAAAAAGAGGAATACCAGGAGATCATAAAAAAGAAATGGCAACCAGTTACTCGTTCAAATAGCGAGAAAAGAATATCTATTATTCAAGGTTGGCATTTCTTGAAAGTACATAAAAAAGTTATACAGGTCTTCCAAGCGAAGCAACTTAAAGGAAATCGGAACAGAATGTTCAAGAGAAAGAATATCGAATGCATGCAACAGAAAAATTTATTGATAAACAATTAATAATCCTTTCGGGGCTGTATAGGACTATAAGTTAAAGTTGCTAACAGAAAATGGATTTGTTTAGAGGTAAAAAGAAACTTTAAATATTAATCATTTTAAAAATAAGAAGGTTCACTTTAGCACGAATATATATCACCGTCATTACATCAAAATGTCGTATAGAAAATACCTTATATAACAAAACATACGAAAACCTGTTACAACAGTTGGAACCATTAGTGACATATGGCACTTTGGGGCAACATACATTAGCACGAGACATACAGCAATATGAAAGAAGATGAAGATAACCTATATAAAAGTTTTGCACCGATAAAATGTTTTGAAAAATTGAACATACGACATTTTGATATTAAAGGGAACATTTGCAGTCCTGCAGAGAATGTGATCTGAAATAATTGTTTTTGTGCAATCTGAGTATATTATATAACCAGTTGTCTAAGCTGTAGTTCAACTAGATAGAAGATTTAAACAACAGAAAGATGGAGGATGTCCTTATACTTTAATAAACAATGTACAGAAACATTACAGAAATATAGAATTAAAATATAGTCGTACGAGTCAAAAGAAAATCGAAATCAACATCTAAAAAGAATTATCAGAAAAACGTATTCAATAAAGAACTTCGAAAAAGTGTTATTCTTACTCACAATGTGTATCATTCCAATACGGACTCAAATTTTTAAAAAAGATTCCTCTCGGCAGGCTGGGAGGCAAACGAGGATTCCTTGAATCTCAGTTACTATCTGATAACATAAATTGTTTATGCCAGAAAGACAAAATTGGTGTCTGAAAACCACTGTTCAGTCCCTAACTTCAAAGATAATGCAATTATCGAAAAATTTAAATTCAAAAGCTGTTGTTGTTGTTGTGTTGTGACTAATGGCACTTGCCTTGGACAAGAGTTGTTTGTCTAAGTTAGGCGCTAATATGACTAATTCGAATTATTTTTTTATCTTTAATATTAAGAAAGTTATAGTAAAATGATAATTTCAGACCTACACCACTTACACTCTTTTTGAGCAAGAAGAGTCATTTACGATCTCGTTCGAGGTTTTTACATTTCTAACAACAAGTTTCAAACCATTTAAATTTCAAAAAAAATTAATCTAATCACGTTTACAAGTTAACCCTCTATGAGCCGAATTTTTGTTTTAACTCCAAAAAAATTGTGAGAACAAAAAATCAGAAGTTATAAACCTATATATGCAAATGAAAACAAATGTTTGTGTTTAAAAAAATTATTGCGCTATAATCATTATGTGACTTTCAAGTCACACCGGCCTATAAAATTTGCACTTCTGTGTATAATAGCTCATAAGTGAAAGTACATAAAACAATTGCATTTGGTGTAAGGCATAAATGTACATCCATCCAGAAACATTGTTTGGTAATCACTGACAAAAGCACAAATAATTGCAATTGGATCAAAGGGTTTCACGTAGCTTTACTGCTATCAGTTTGCACAGTAATTTGTTATTAGGGTTGATGAGCCTAGCAATGATCATGAATGCTAGTATTGGTTGTGTTTGCAACGTCATCGAGTTAAGATTTACGCGCCATCTCATGAAAAAAGCTATAATTATTCTGTAAAATGTAGATAAATTAAAATGTGACCTGAAAGTTACACGGGACCATAGAGGGTTAACATGGGCAAAGTATTATATGCATATTATTTATAAACTTTTCAAAAAAGGATAGCTTTTGTTTCAAGGAACCATGATCGGTGAAGAACTGAAGAAACTTTCTTGAAGTATTGTCTTGAGAACCAATGCAATAGGTAGTCTTCCGAAAGGAATCCATTAAATAAATGGAGCAAATTTCTAAACAATCGGTACAATAAATTGTGTACTTCTTTCTTCCCAACCTACACATTTAATATACACCATTTTTCAGTGACGACCTCTCGGATCTTTGGTGAGAACCAGAGCTCTGGTGGTTAGAAATCTCCAAACTATTCATGATAAATGAAATTTTTATTCAAAGTTTATTTTTTAGTAAAGACCTCTTTCGCAAAATTTAGTATTTTTCATTTATATTTATTCAATTCGAATACAGCAGTTTTTCAAAAACAAATCTTGAATCCATTCAAATTACTTCAAATACGCTAGACCTTTAAGAAAAAAAAAAAAAAAACTCTGAAAAATTCGCCGCATTTGTAAAAACCTCAAGCGTAAAGCTGTCTTACTCAAAAGAAACGGAATGAAGGAGTTTGTTAGTCGTACGAGAATGCTCTTTGTTTCAGAAAGTTTTTCGTATGCATCGGAGGAAAAAAGCATTATTTATTTTATTTTCTCCTCTTTCTGTTTTTTAGCGGCCCGGAGAAACCAATCGTAGGAGAATAAACGATTGCCTAATCTGAAGGTTTTTCAAAAAAGAAAAAAAAATGTTCGATTCATTCCGATTTTGGAGGGGAAAAAAACGGCAAATACTTTATACTTTTTGAACAGACGAAAAAAAAAAAACACTAAAACTTTCAAAACTTCCGTTCCGTTTCAGATCTATCTTGTACATAAGCACAAAACATTGAAATTTCTCAATTTATTTTACAAAGACAACAAATGGATGATACTTCAAACGTAATCTTTTAGAGTGTTTTTCTCTTCGCTCTCATCCCTCCCCCTGGAATAATGAAGGATAGAGGTTATATTGGAAGTATTTACAGCGCTGTCTTTTCTTTTCTTAAAAGATAATTATTGATGATTCCGAACAAATAATGCTTAAGGAAAACAAATGATGCAAGCCAAACACAGTGATGTTTTGAGTTAAGTTCTTCGGGAAAATAAGTTTCCGAATGGTTTTTCCTAAACAATTACCGGAAAAGAAATATTGCTTAATATAAGATGGAAAAAAAATTAATGCAAAGCAGAGAGAATTTAAAAGAGGGTGGTAAAACAAAGAACAAATATAAAAGTTAAAAAAAAGAAGAAGAAATATATACAAGTACAATGAATGAGGCAATGTAATGAATGGCAAGTCAAGTGAATTGGAATTAGAGATTGAAGCTATACAAAGTCAACAGCATTACTTAACAATTTAGACTTATAGATGTTAAAGGAAAGTCAGTATGTTTGATTTTGTCCAGCTAATGGTAATCATTTGGTAAAGATAACACAATTTTTTAAAAAAAAAAACACCTCTTGGAATTTTCCAGCTAGAGAGACAACTATGGGTTTTAGTCATTAATTTACCTGTTCTTTTTATGTCCTTATATTTTTATTCTAGGCTTAACTACTATATATATATTTACGGACACGAAAATATTTACACCGGAGATTTCTTTTTTGAATCAATCCATTAACCATTTGAGCGCGGCCGTATACCAAGCATTCTTCCGCACTCAAACGATTAATTAGTACTCAAATAAGAAATAAGTTAGTTTTATTTCAAACAAAAATGTAAATTAATTCTTATTACTAACCAGTTTCTACAATATTTTACAAAAGACTAAGTTAGTAAGTTCGTTTTTCAACAGGCACAAATAAATCTAATAATCTCGTTTAAATACTTTAGTCATTTTTTTAAAAATCAATGACTAAGATAAATCTTCCTACTTTCTCATAATACTTGCTTACTACTGTGATTTTTGTGTTACGCTAGGTAATACAGTAGAGAAAATCAAATATGCTATTTATGTCACTTCCATTTGGTCTATTGAATCAAATCGGATGGAAAATAACATCAACAATTAGGTGCGTTTTTCTGCTATGAAGTTAACAAATCTAAGAACAGACAAACAATTAGGTTTCTTCAATTATGATTTGACCCTATATAAGGGAACGCTGTACATGCGAAATGTCTTATCTTCTAGGTTCAGACAATTATTTATTTTCGGAAATAAATCGGGGATATTTTGAATCGTTATTTATATGCAACGCTTGCAAATAAGTTCAAAAGGCTTTGAAGCTAAGGAAGTTTATATTTATAAGCAATGCTCAAATATCATATTTGTATGAATTGATTAAGAAGATATTCCTTTGCTACCGGAGACAAAATATTAAGAGTCCCTGAAATATCTTATTGTGAAAATATAAAGAACCATACACGATGAAGTGAAACAATAAATTGGATTAAAAACTGCTTTCAAAACATATTTCAGTAATCACTTGAGAATCTAGAGAATCCTTAAAGCTATCAGTCGCACGAAAATAAAAATAACTTAAAGGCAAAGTAATTGAGATGAGTAAGACAAGAGAATTTAGTTTAAAGAGTTGAAAAAGGATAAAATCTTTTTCTGGAAACCACGTGAATACATTTTTTTTAAGTTTTTCTAAGCACTATTCGATTTTTTCTTCAACGGTAATTGCTGGACGAACAAGTTGAACACTAACTGCAAAATGTTAAACGGACGTTCTGCCATTCTGTAATTTAGATTCACTCCTGAAATTTGCCTCTACTATCAAGCAAACATTTCTACAGAATTAGTCTTTTTCTACATTTTTGAGACCTCAATTTACACGTTTTATTCATCATCTTATTAGATGTCTTAATCTGTGGAGAGGATGCCTGATTATGTTTCGATTTCATTATAAATTTTAGAGTGTTTAACGACAGTCTAGGAAATAGCCTATTTTTAAAAGTAGTGAGATTCAGTAAAGTAGCAACTGGAGAGAGGCTGCATTTCTTTAGTACCAGTCTTAAGGGGTGCCGTACAGACAAAACACCATATTAGTTTTAAAAACAATTAGAAGGGAGCCTACCTCATTGTATTTAATAATGAGGTTAAATACAATGAGAGGGAGGGGAAGAAAAATTAATACCATGTCTCGGACGCCATTTAACCGTAAAAAAACCCACAAATGAGTAAGGGGGCGAAATAATCATAACCTCCGGGGACCACTTATCTTCGCTACAACATTCGAAAGAGTATAATCTCAGTTGTATTACAGACACATATAATAGCGACATCCGATTGTTCCCCAGCGTACTGCATTTAATAGCTTTATGCTCAACACAGCGAAAAATCTCTCCAGTCCTCAAACTAATAAAGAATATTTGGGAGGATTAAATGTTCGGTATATTTTTGCTTTACATATTTATGATTATTTAGGATTTAAAGTATTTTAGAAACTCAAGAATACGATCATTCACTGTAGATATCAAAATTTACCAAACAGTTTATTCAGTTTTTTCAGCCCCTACTATATATCTTCTAGAAACTATGAAGTGGGAACATGCTATTGTTTCGACACTATCAAGAATTTAATACTTTAAAATACTTTTTAAGGGCCCACACCGTTCCCATAACATATCTATTTAAGAAAGGGTCTTCGTATTGGCCGAGCGTAAATGGCTGCTATGTTGCGCATGTCACAGAATTCATATCATTATCTACAGCGACCAGTGATTTAGTTTATCCGGACACTTCGAGAAGACGGATTTCCTTGTGGTTGTGTTTCCCAGATCACTCCTTCCTTCTTTTGTTAGTCACCAAAAGAATTTTACCGTACATTTTCAATATTTCCCAAATAAAAATTAAATATATCAAAGTACTCTTTAATCCAATTTAAAAAAAAACATGCACTGCTTCAAACACTTAAATTTCTAGCATGCAATATATGTATGCATTTAGACTTTTTTTTAAAAAAAAATAATGCTTGTCCATATAGCTTATCAACATAATGTAAAATATATTAACTTTTAAATTAGAAAATCTAGCATACTTTGCAGAATCCGATTAATTAACTTTTTGAACTAACGACCGATTTTGAAATTAGACGCAGATTCCTAAGTTCGTAAATTTGTACCTAGGTTAGGAATTATTCAGTTAAACAAGGGCGTTTAGCAATTTCTCAGCGCACATGAGCTATATTTTAAACCTAACGAGAAATTCATTGGCATCAATCTTGCCCATTAAAAATACATTAGGCAGTGATGCCAAAAAAATAAGTTGAATTACCTTCGGCTAGTTGCTTTTTACTAACAATGATGAATTAATAGACGAACTCCAAAAGTGAATTTACAAACTTACTTATACATACTTATACGAATTCAGAAAGTATATTTTGAGGCATATAAATTTTAAGAGGAATTTAAATTTATATCAGAATTCCCAGTATTAAACTAATACATTCATAAAGTTATCAAAAACAAGTAATACATAAATTTAATACAAAACATTAATTAATATTTAATTTAAATTTTGATGAAAATTATATTCCATTAACATAAATTATATTTCAGGATTATTTATTTACTTTAACAAAAATAAACCACATAAATTATTCATCCATAGAACAACCAAACACTATTATTGAGGAAAGGGCATTTCTCTACTCCTTAGGCAAGAATTGTTTGAAGTACTTTCTTAAAATGTGGGCTAAGACTCTTTACAGTACCGCAGTCCGCCAGTTCTTTCAGTACGTGTTAGCAAAAATAGTTAAGAAAATCATCTTAACTCTTAAACCTTTATTCGCCGAATAACTAGTTTCAAATGAATTCCTCTTTATTCGTCATTAACTTAAGCTTACTTATTTATTTTTCAATTCTGAGAACAGGATTATTTTGGAAAAAAACGTGTCTTTAATTCTCTTTAATTTTATTGCGTCTGTCTTTCATTTAATTAGATTGTGTTCCGACCTTTAATTTAATTGTCTTAAAATTTTTTAAGTTCTTCCATAATTGAGTTACGAAAAGGTTAATAGGATTTCAAAACTTTCAGATCGCCTTCTTTCAAATTCTTTTACAGTTAAAAGAAGAAGAAAAAGATATGAATTTAAAAGATTTCATCAAATGCGTAGGATAACTATTTTAAATTTACTTTCGTTCGATTTGTATAAGTTGTGGTTTTTATTTTTTAATCATTTTCAAATAAATAAAACAATGCTTTAATTTTTCTTGCCAAGAAGAGGTTACACGAGAAAAAAAAAAAGGTTCAAGATGCACTAGTTTATACATATAATAAAACAAATTTATGAAAGAGTTCAACCTTTAACGATCAATTTGTTTTCTAGTAATGGTACATTAAAATATATTTGGGATTTAGATTGGTATAAATAAATAAATTTATTCAGCTTATTGACTCTACATTGTGGTTTGAGAAAAGAGATTGAAACATTTAGGTTTTCATTTCATAGAAAAACTTGTCGGGAACTTAAGCCAAAATTCGCGTAAGTGTTAAGTAATGGCTTATTAATATCTCAAAATTAATAATTAGTTATTAAAATCACATTATGTGGTCAGCGTTTATTCGTACATTTTTTGTGGTCCCTGAAGTCCTAAAAAAATAGCAGCTCTAATAAAATGTGGTAAAACATGGTATAACAGACTTCTAAAAATCAATGAATTTTGCGGTAAGGAAATTCAAATGGCCTTAGAAAAAGTTAAAGTAACGTTTCTTAAAATATAGCCTGTGATGCTTTACAAAGCTCCATATACTAAATTTGCTACATAATTCATCTAATGAACAGATTTGGTACATTATCATCTGAAGTACAGAAATGGTACATTATCATCTAAAGTACAGATATGGTACATTATCATCTAAAGTACAGATATGGTACATTATCATCTAAAGTACAAATATGGTACGTTATCATCTAAAGTACAGATATGGTACATTATCATCTAAAGTATAGATTTGGTACATTATCATTTAAAGTACAGATCTGTACCAAATTTTGAATTAAATCTGTCATTGAGTTGACCGTTTGTACATATAAATACGATAACTCAAAAACGGAATGACTTAGGTAAATGATTAATATGTAATATTATAAGCAAAATTGCAGTTTCATGCCAAATTTTGGTTTGACGACAAAATTGACATAAAAGCAGGCAAAGCACATTGTCCTTTTTTTCTCCCTCATGCTACGAATTACAAAACACGCATTGTGCGGGGCTCAGAAAATAAAAACCGAAACACTCATGGCATTCGAGGTGTAGCTCAAAGTCAACAATAAGGGAATACCTTAAAAGGGCATTACCTTAAGGGGAGCATGGTGTATGCGACAGTGACGGGGTTAGACTCCTGCGGTCTACGGATTTGTGTCAGAATGTAGGAAAAGGAAAACACATGATCATCCTCAGATCTTTGTAGAAGAGGTACATGGAAGATAAAATATCGGTTAAATCCAAACGGTTCTTCACTGTAAACCTAGATAAAATATTATAGCTTAAAATGTTCATACTGATTTCTCGATATCCGTTTCATTTGAAGTTAGTCACAAATAACTAGGATTCAAGTGTTATTCTATTTTGAAAAAATCAGAGTGAAGTTTGGAAAGAAATACTTTTAAAATATTTCGTAAAGTGTAAAGGGAATTCATTCCAAGTTATTAATATTTAGAGTTCGTACTCGTAGCATTTTTCAGAAGATTCTGTCATTTTTATACATTTTGATTCATCTTATAATTTTATATCATAAACATGTCTTCAAATTTTCTTAATTAAGTCTTTTTGTAAATTGTTAAAATTATGCTGTCTCAAGTTTTCTGAGCAAGTGTTACCAAAATATTGTTAAAAACTTTCGAAAAAAAAAACTTTTAAAAATAATTAAAAAAAAACTTTTTTTAAAAAAATTACGTTATAAGTCCTAATAATTCTCTTTAGATGAAAGAGTCAATCACATTTAATACCCATTGTGCAGTTAGTTATCTTTGCTGACTAATATTAAAAGATAATGTGCGTCTCATTAGACTGCGCTTTGACGCATTTCAGAACAAACCGTTTCATCTAAACATATTAAATTTGCACATGAAACAATATCTTTGAAAATTTAAAATTCAATTAATTAAAATGTAACTTAAATTTCGGTGTTATTTTGTTTCTGAAAATAATAGAGCATGAAAAACAATTTTTATTTCAATTTTTATTCAATTCCAAAAAGAATCTTTTCAATTATATTTATTCCGTTTTCGTGCAGGTTTCCATTAACTGTGACTTGCAAAATCAATTTCCAATAGTGAAATTTAAGTCAAACTTATTTCATTGTTTCTTCGTATCTTTAAATCGATTTTCTTCTGTTGGAAAAGATCATTATATATCAAATAACTTTTTCAATCGAGAATTCAATTTTGCTTTTAAGCTATGAAAAGGTAGCAGGTGGTTTTATAGCTTACGCATATTATATTTTCTCTCTCCTTTTGTATGATTTCAAGTGTAGGATAATTTATTTCGGAACAAAATTTGTCACGCGATGTTTATTACGTTATATTATTTAGAAGATTTTCCTAATTTCTGAAATCATAGATATTTTTTCTTATGCGTTTCATAAAATAGTGGCAATCCACTTTTAAAATAAAGTGCCTATGAGCATTAATTTATACTTGCGATTTAAGCAATATTACTAGATTTTTCTTTCTATATGATATGATGAACATATAATAATTCATATTTAACATGGAAGGTATTTCTTATATATATGAGGGTTTAGATGAATATAAAATCATTCATATTTAACATGAGAGGGATTTCTTGTATAGATTAATGATTTAAATACTGCTACTTAGTATATATTATTCTTATTATTTTATTGTCTAGAGAAAATTCATGGATTTCATAAAATGTTAGTTTAGCTTAGTTTCAGGGTAAAGGCATCAGCAACAAATAATTTGTTTTTCAATCGAGTGTTAAAATTTGCTAAAGCAATTACTTTATTGCTAGCTGAGTAATGTGTAACTGTTGTAAATTAAAATAAATTAAAGCTCAGCTAGAACGGTAAATAATCAAATAAATTTCGTGATTTTTAGAAAGTTTCTCTACCATTCATTCTAACATTCACCGCGTGCTTTTTTTTATGCATCAAAATTTATTTTAAATAGCAATACATTTTTTGTACTTTTTTCCTATTTTCCAATGCATTCTTTGTAGCAATTAATACTTCTAGTGTACTAAAAATTAAAATTTAATGACAATAGCAAAGCTTATTTACATTGCAAATCAGAATAATAAATATATAGGATAAACGAGCTAATCGGAATAGTTTGTAACATGCAAATAATATTAATTCAAAATTGTTTATTACACTTGTTTCGATTAAATAGAAATTTTAATCTTAGCTGATTCTAGCATAAAACTGCAAGGTGTTGGTGATATGTACATCGTATTTTAAAAAGGTAGGAAATTCACAATTAAGTATTTGATTTTGATGCCATTTTATATAGGTACGCCATTTATACCATTGATCGCATTGTATTGATTCCAATTGAATCAAGAGTTAAAATCTCATTTGTACCCAAAACATAACGAATTTATAATAGATTCTCCAAGTCACAGGAACGTAAACAAAATCAAATCAAAGGTAAACAAACCATTGCGAAATTAATGATTCTTTCTCTGTACTTCAAGTACAGAGCCATTATAAGGAGGGCTTCCCGACAGACAGATGCAAGCATTTTTACGACGGCTAAATGAGCATCCCCTCTCCAGCCTCCTCGCCCAAATTTGAGCAAAAATGTTGACAGTCAGGTTTTGGCGCCCCTCAAAATAAGACGGTATCACGATCGCCTACGCCTCAAACCGGCTCGGCGGGTGCCTCTCCACACAACAAGCCAATTTAAATAACTATTAAAAAGCGAATCCATCCATCCTCCCCATGCCACCACGAGGGAAGGGCCCACGAAGGAAAAGGCAGTCGGTTGGGGCTCACAAAATGGCGATTGCGCTCAGCCTAACGCATCATTTTTTTCTCTCAAAAGAATGAGTCAAGTGTTTCTATAAAGTGATTTTTTCCCGTTACAGTGGTGATAAGTCGTTAAATATTTAACTACAATCGCTGCTATTAAAATAAATATTATAAGAAGATTTTTGGTGACATTCAATATAAGTCAATAACATTAAAAATAATTTTGCTCAAATATCAATTGGTAAAAAAATATATAAATTTCTATAAAGAGTAAGAATTCATTAAGATAACGATTTCTATCAACTGGAAATTTTGATGCTAAAGAAGTACATGTAATATGAAAATAATTTTAGAAAAACTGACTTTTTCAAGTTTGATTTCTGTCCCCTCTCTATATAGTTCATCAGCGATTTTAAGAGGATTTTTTAGAAAGGGAAAGAATTTCTGTTTCAAGAAATCTCAGTTTTAATTAATAAGACACCTGCAATCTTATATTTTAAAGACCGTAATATTCCTTACAATTAATTTCCTTACAAAGACAATAAATTCCTTACAATTAATTTCCTTACAAAGACAATAAATTCCTTACAATTAATGACTGAATAACAAAGATATTTCAGAATAAGTGATGAAATAGCAAAAGTGGCGTTTTTTATTCAGCGTTATTGTACGCTGCCAAAGAGTGTCAAATTCACGATCCATTATGAATATGTATGTGATTCAGTAGCCATAATATAAAACTGATTTTTTTAAATGCACTTTAATTTTTAAAATTACTAATTATACATTATTATTTATAACATACATTTACTATTAACCAATTACTAATTGTGTTACAGCGGAGCAAAATTCACTGAAGCTGGGATGCCTGAATTTCATAAATATTGGCCGTCATATTTAAGAAAATTAGCATATGAAATTATTTCTACATTACAAAATAAATATCAGCATTATCAACATCTACTAAATACAAGAGATGTTGCTCTAACCAATATCAAATTTTAAGAGATATTGACGTCGGCAATTATTTTTACTTATGCTGGGAAGTAAGCTTCGAGCCAGACTACTGCATTAATCTTGGATCAGTTTGAAAGTAATTACTGCATACAAGATATCACTTGAAATGGAAAGAAGGCAGTAGAAAAAAGATGCTGAATACAATTAAATAAACATTAAAATTATCGTTATCCACATTTTCTTTTACACTGTATTGTCGAAATAAAAATTGATTTTTTTCGCCGTTTAGTTATTTGACACATACTAGTGATTACGTTTTACTCGCGTTGAGGATAACTAATCGCTATTGATTAGTAATATTTCCTTTTCATTTCGAATTCCAGCCGCCATTTCAACTTTAAAAAGCAATTAAACGATAAAATTTCAAAAACAAAATGACAATTCTATCGCGACAAGCCCCAAAATTTATATATTAGAAAATGCTTTCAAAACTGAGAGCACTTTATAAAAAACCCAACTACATTGATTAGAATAAATAGATTATCCAATTTATGTTGCTTCCAGCTACATGGCACATCAAACTTAATTGATGAAGAAAGGTAGTGGAATTATTAAATTAGTAAACAAATTAAATAAAGCAAATAGAATGAATGAAAATGCAATTAGATTTAAAACAAAAAGGCTCACAAACGAGATTAAGCTGCAATTTTATAATAAATAGAAAAAGTAGATATTGGAAAAAAAAACAATATCGCATCTGACTAAGCAATTTTAAAGAAATCGGAAGATCTAATGGAAATAAATTTAGAAAGACTGATTAAAAGAGTATGATAAAATATTTTAAAGCTAAAACGTGATTATTTTATATAGCAAGAAGCCAAACAATTCATAATGATTTTTATTGCTAGTTTGAATAAAGATATATCATGAAAAGACAAGCCAACTCTCAATTTTCAAGTAAGTATAAGTTTGAAGAGCACTGCTTACTGTTATAAATAAAATGCAAATTTAATTATAAAAATTGATATTGCAGCGAAAAATTGCGCTAAAATTATTCATGTGAAATTGGAAAATAAAATTCGAAAACTGTCAGAAATGTTGCTGAAGGGATCATGTTTGTTTTGTATGTAGTAATAAAATTTTGCGCTCTGTACCATTATCAAATTAGAATGTTCATAACAGAAAGCTTTGATTTTGAAAATATAATCGCCTTTTCAAAAAAAAATTATATTAAAAAGAATTCGAAAATAAGGAAATCGAAAATAGCTATAAATAAAATAGAAATAAAATTAATGTGCTAATCTCTATTTTCAAAAAAACGAAGCCCATACTTTCTATTCGAATATCCAGTACATTTTATTACAAATACGCTTCGCATGAAGATAACAGGAAAGATAATAAATGCAAAGGTTGAGAAAGTTAACACTAATTAACCTGTTCGCCATCGAATTACCAATTACTTGGGAAATCCAATTAATTCGTTCTCTCAATATCAGTTATGAGCCTTTCAGTTTTAGATAATTTGCAACACTGGATCCAGTTCTATACAGTAAGATATATTAACCCCATTTAACAATTAATCGAAAAGTATATACATTAATCTACTTTCCTCATCGCATGGTTAAATTAACCATCGTTAATTATTAATAAAGTCACAGCATCCCTTAAATTGTTCATTACACGGTTTTGGTGAATTGTAAATCATCTGCACGATCGATATATTAATTCTAAATTCCGTTCAAAGCTGGGCGAATTCTATCAGGAAAGTACCTTTTCATTTTGGATAATAGTCACAGATGAAAGGTATTAAAAAATACCGAATATTTCGATATGTATATAATGTATTTTTCGATGGATTCAAACTCGAAGAGTTGCTAAAATATTATTCATAACAAGAAAAATGATTTAGAAAAGGCTGTAGACTTAAATAAATAAGAATATTTGGCACTGTTTTAAAAGTAAGGTAATGCATTGCTCAAGAGACAAAAAATTTTCAGAAGTTGATATTTATCTTACAAAGAAAACAATTATTGAAGTAAAGACAAAAATATTTTGTTTATAATAAAAAAAACTTTAGAAATATATATTTTATAATTACATAAAAAACATAGACCTAAAAAAACTTTCTTAATGTTATGCAATCAAAATTAGAAACCAAATTTGGTAAAATATAGCTCAATTTAGACCAATAATTTTCCATGATAAAGCTGATTCATGGAAAAGTGAAAACGTGGATAAACAGTGACAAATTATTAAGATATCATCTTAAAATAAGCTACGTTGCAAAAAATTAACCGTTATCCCCCATGCTGACTGGTATAATGAATAAAACTAGTACAATAATAGAAACAATTTCTAACAGCATTTTCTTCCCCTTCCTACAGCATGTAGAAGAAACGAATACGGCGGTGCAACGGCAGGAAATTGGCGGGTACTCATAGTTTTTTTCCTTCTTAAGAAAGTGTCATGCGTTTCCTCCTGTTTTCACATGAGGATTAAAAGTTTTACCAGAAAAATCGTGTTGGACTGTTGATGCATTTAAATATATCCAGCAAAATTAAATAAACTTGCATAATATTAGGTTGGAGAAAAAATCCATTATTATTTTACAACCATCTACCGAGAAAATAATGGATTTCTTTCTATTATTTTCTTTATATATGGAATTTTTGAAAATGATGGGAAAAGAAATCCATTATTTTCTCGGTTAAATGGTTTTAAAATAATAATGGATTTCTTTTTCCCCAACCTAATATTTATACATTAAAAACTTGGAATGCTATAGATTAGGGGATTTCATTAAAAAAAAAACGTCCCTGCTTATTCCAAAAAAATGTATGAGAATTTTAATTACCAGGGTATATTTTGTTATTAAATCACATATATTTTTAATTGTATCAACAGTAGGTTATTCTATTTGTTAAAAGCAGGTAATCGCTTTGAAATGTTTAAAGATACAGAAGTAGAATGATGGATTGGCTTTAGTAAAGTAAAAGCAAATGTTTGAATTACTCCCAAATGAATGGGCTGATCAAGTTTTAACGATTTGAGATAGGAATAACAATTTTTTAATTATAATTTAATCTAAAAAAATTAAAGTATTGATAAATTACTAAAAAAATTCAAAAGACAACATCTTACTGTAAGAATTCTAGTTAGTACCTCAGCTTACTAAACAATAATTGTTTTAAGTCTTTCAGTAAATTAATTATGGCATTCAAGTTTCAGCTATCTGTTATGGCATTTATCGGTGAAAAAAAAGCTTCAACGAAGAGTAAAATTAATTCAAATAAGAAAAGTAATGTGAATTAGTTTGTTTATACAAGCGTTTCATTTTGATGAAACACGAGAGATATCTTGAGATGATCTCACAATTTTGGAACACAGCATGAGCTGCCTTCTTGATCTCGATAACATAGTGATTACGTTTGAATCCCTACGTGCATTCGGAAGACGATGTTATTCTAGCATTGAACATATAGACATTTACGAAATCATTTAAGTAGCAAAAGATAACTAATCACAGAAGTAGGTATACCAGGGAAATATTTTTAAATGCAAGTAGAGCTACAGGAAAATGATAATACTTAAGGAATAATTTAATTAAAATTCTGAAAAGTTTATAAGATCAGGAGCATGCTGGTGATCCTTTGTTGCGGATAATTTGTCTTGCCCCCCTAATATCTATATGATTACACATAGGTCCGCACCCATGGTAACGCGATAGCTTGGCAAGCCTTTATCTTCAATGAGTGCTGATCGATAGCATGTGTTGAAGATTTTTCTGTTACCATTAATGTGCACTTATTAATTTGGATCATTAAAACTAAAACAGAGCCCCAAAACTCAAAAAAGAAACAATTGCTCATATGCGTAAAAACTAAAACAAGGTGTGAACGACAAAATCGAAACAATTCTTCAATAAAATGTCTCCTGTGTGCTTCTACCCTAAGAAAAAGTTTTAATATATCGGTATTATCATATGCTATAGTGTTTAGTTACTTTAGTTTTAATTATATTAAAGTTCCATTTTAAAGTAACACTAGGGCTATTTTAGGATAAACCTTGTATTTTTGAACAGCAGTCAGATAACGAGGAGGACACCTGAGCTGACACCCTTATCCAAACTTTCACACCACACCACACCAGCGGAAGGACATTTGGCTCCGACGGATTTAACGTACACCAGACCCGCTTACACGACGATTCTTCTATGTAATCGGGTCACTCCGATACCAAACTCTCCGATACTGAAGTTGAGACCATATCACCAGGCTACAACAATCCACAAGTTATAGAAAGATTTTGAAAGAGAAATAAAAAAAAAGTAACAGAAAGGTATAAATTACTTCTTAGATTATTTATATAAATGTTTATATGATTATATTTTCCTTCTTTCCTTCGTATTATAAATTGTGAAGTTCATTTTTCTTCTTTTTTTAGTATTAAAAACTTATATAGATTAATTTCCTTTACGATTTTCATATTTCTACTGACTAATGATTTTTCAGAAAAATGCATAGGAAAATATTGATAGACGCTGAAATTAATTTGGAATTTCAATATTCATGTATTAAATAACAACCAGATTTGGTAGTACTTTCTTAGGAAATGTCACACAACTAGCTCGTGCACCAAATTAAAAAACAAAACTTTTAGCATTTAAATCAGTAGTTTAAACAAAGAAGCAATTAATTTAAATGAAAAAGACACTCAAAAAGCATAAATATTCACAAATGTCCTTCACGCTCTTTCATGAATCGAATAAAAAAGACCCAAATAGGATGTATCATCTATTAAGGAAATTAAATAAATTTATGGGTTAAGTCGTCAAATAAAATATTTACGAACAGATAAGATTGAAAATATACCAAGATAAGTGGAAACAATTATTGACGTCATTGTATAAAATACCTCGCAGGTCTAATCGTCAAAAAAAAAAGATATTTACGAACGGAAGAGATTGAAAGTATATTAAGACAATAGGAAGTAGTTATTGGGATCATTATATAAAATATCATTCCTATGTTAAATGTTAATATGAGAAAAAACTGCTCGTTTATGTATAAGTTTTTCACAAAATTTATGTAAATTTAAAATTTCTATTTCGGCATATTTTTAAATGATAATTTCTTTTTAATGCTTGATTCAGCTATGTTCATCTGAACTCTTGTGATTTCTAAGTCACGCAATTTATGGAACGAATGCACTTAAAAAGCTTTATCGTGTAATTAAGTGAAAGTAACAACTCTTGTTTTAAAGTCAAAGTTCAAAAAAAAAAAACTTTTTCGATTCGTTATATTAACATTGGCAAAAGCATGCAAAAGGGAAATTCGATGTAACCAATTGATTTGGATTTCAGTATAAAAAACATTGTTACATGCTTGCTTGGATTAATTTTTGAAAAAGCTCATTTAAATTAATGAGAAATTTCCTGAGAAATTCAACTGGTATCATAGATAAGATTATATACATATAACCTTATCTATGATTATATATATATATATATATATATATATATATATATATTAGAATGACAAAAATAAATTTCATGTAATAAAATTCTCCGAAGATATTTCAGAAAATCTTTAAAATGTCTATAACTTTTTAAAAATCTAAACAAATTTAAAAAACTCTTTCAAAATGAGAATCTATTAACAAAAAATTAAATACTTAAAAATGTTGAGAACTCCAGACTCAACGGTCTGTTCTGTAGAACATTTCATTTTGTGCATAATATGCGCGATTACATCTAACAATTAACCAAAAAGTATGCCAGCCAGATCTCATTATCTTGCTGAGATAAAAGAGAGAACGTTGAGATGAAACGTCCTCTAAAATAAAGCGCAACTGATGGAATAGAGCTGAAATCTACAAATGATTCACAAAAACTGTTTATTGCTGCCGACTTTTAACTGGATTAGATTAGATTTAATTAGGGTAGGGTCCATTAGGAGGGTCATTATCAGCGAATAGAGTAAGAAAAAATCGGTTCATATCTTTTTCTTTTTTTTTTAACTTTTCTTTTACCACCAAAAAGTGAATCGTAGTTTCGAGAAGCAAAGACTAAAGGTTATGACTTTGCCGAAAAATAATTTGAAGTTGATGAAAGAGCAGAGATAGATCTAACCAATTGATAACGGAAGTGATGAAAAATGAGGACAAAGCGTGAATGAATGATAAAATGGAAGCTGCAATAATCATAGAAAAAAGAACACAATGGGCCCATTAAAGAAAATTCGCATAGAAATTGAGCTAGCTTCCACAGGCTTGCAACATTTAACATCGGAATTCGGGTTCAGTGAAATTTCAATTATCTGGATTCATTGGGAAAGGCCCAATCCAGATAACTGAAGAAACTAGTGGAAGTTGACACATCGAAACTTTCTTATTTTTTACTGTAATTGTAAATTATAAACCTGGTGAAGATTAGCGAATTATATTTACGAAAGAGCTTATTATTCGACCTTTGACTTTTTTTTGTTACTAATCGTCGCAATGTGGTTATTACACAAGAACTAGAAAACTGAATGTATATTTCGAATGCTTTTTTTCAATTGATCAAAATCATACAAAGGGAATCACAAGATCACGTACAAAATTTCATACATTTAAGTTATTGCGTTTTTGAGTTACAACATCTATATGCTTTTAAACGTACAAACGACAGACGATCAACCATTTGATGGCATATCTACATTTTAGATGTTAAATTTGTGAAGCAAATTTTATTAATCTGGCTTTCTCTTCGTTTTGTAGTCACTGTGTTGAATTACATCCAGAAAGCTGGAAAGACAGATTTCTTTTCAATAGATTTTTATCAAAATTTGATGTAAATCTACAAATTTGGAATAAAGATCAAATAGCAAATTTCATCCATCTAGCTCAAAGCCTTTATGGGTTGCACTCAAACAGATATCCCGAAAATGGGTCTGAAACATGAAGATTTGTCAAAATCTCGAGTTCAAATTTTGATGATAAAAGTACTTTCTTTTTGTATATTTTGGATATGAAAAAGTAAAGGACATTTATTTGATATATTAATGTGATGACGAACATACAATGTTGTTTATATTTTGCATGCCTACATATGGTATTAAAATATCATTGTTTGAACATGTCAGCTAAAATCGGCTGTTTTGCTTCTTAACTCTTTTTCAGTGTCACTATTTTGTAATGGTCTCAAAATATCGCAGCTTGAACAAATTCAGGGAAATCCAAGAGTTCCTCTGCTTTTTTGAAGCTATATGAAAAAAATTGATGTAAATATTTCCCATGAAATCACTTGTTATGCATTGATTCTCTAAAGATTAATTACCAACATGTTTTCAGATATTGTATTTGGATTGCGTCCAACGGAATGGGAAAGACGCAGACCCAAAAAGAAACATGAAAAGAAAGGAAAATGGTTCACCCATTTATGCAGCAAAAGAAAATGGCAATCGGGACATAATGATTGTTTCGTTAGTGGGAAAGTATATGGCACTCACAGCATGGTACCTCACAGCAGTTTTCACTCTTTAATCATATTTCAGCTTTATAAGTGACATAAAAGCTATAATATTTTGTCTCCATCACGTCTTCTAAGATTAGTTTGGACTCCTTCCACCGCTTCTAGAACAGTGAAATAAGTTGAAAAAATCTTGTTAGAAAGAAAAGTAGTTTTAAAGAAAAGAAAACCAGATATGATAGAATGCGCCAATAAGTTGATATTGAAGCAATTTTTTAACATGTATATGTTTCAAAAAGGTTGCTTACTAAATTTAAGGATAGGTCAGATACACAGTTACAAATTCTTTTTAAGATAGAACATAGGTTCATAAATGCAAAGGGTGACCTCTATTGCAGGAGCTTTGCCCAATAAATTAAATAAAAGGGGAAAAAATACATCCAGCAAAGAAAACACTACAATTTTAATTGAATAAAAATTTACAGTAGGATTATACGAATGTGAACACACGAAGCATATGTATAGCTTCAAAGGTTTGATGCATTCTAAAAGAATTTCTATTATGTTAGACTTTCAGCGTAACCATCCAAACAACCTTGTTGTTATGCTATTGTGAATTTATATTTTATCAAACACTGTATTGCACATTTTCTCAATAAATGAAGCGACAGAAATGGATAACTAAAAGTAGTAGCCATTTGCGTTTGCTATCAATGATTTATAATTTAAAAAATCACTACTTTCTGCAAGCCTTATTCACCTTTAAGTTTGTATACGATCTTTTGAAAAACCCTGCACAAATAATAGTAGATAGAATTTTGTAAAAAAGATAATATGTGAAAAATTACCACCTTGAAAAGCTTTTCCACAGTCAAAACCTTGACTTTACATATTCAGTTCAGTTTCATCTAGTCATAGGACAAATTATTAGATTCATCTTGGAGGAAATGAAAAATTAAAGCACAATAAAAAAATTATTATTAATGAAAAAATGAATCAGCCTCAGGCATCAACTTCAGAGCACAGGAATACCCAGACTGACAGCATCAGAGACCCAATCAAATAATAAACGAATTTAGGGTCTTCCGTGATAAAAATAACCAGGGACTACTGACCAGAGTAAAGAATGATTTTTGATGAGATGATAACTAAGAAACTGACACAGGAGATTATGAATGAAATAGTAATCACCCAATAATTATTAAGGACGAGAGCAGCAATTGCAGCAAAAAGAAGAGCTACTTTCTCCCAGTCATGAAGTTATGTCAAGTGAATGAAGCAGAAAGCAGACGGACGACTTTCTATAACGAAACTATTTTGTCTTTCCTATGAATTCTATATAATTACACGTGGAACCACAAGGACGCAAGATCTTGTCCTCTTGTTGTTGTATTTGTTTAGTTTTGTTCCGAAAGCACAGGTTAATAGAAAGAGGAAAAAAACTTTCATCGAAGCTGCTTTGAATAATTATACCAGTTGATTCGATTCCATCCAAATGAAAATTGAAGCGATCAGAAGACAGCTGCTAATCTCAGGAGATCTCTTCAAAACTAAAGCGTTAAAAGAACGACAATTACGATTAGATGCGTAACAAAAAGATTTCGTTAGATTTAAGGATCTGAACTAACATTTTTTTAATCTTCAACTACGTAATGAAATTTTTTAAAAAAAATATTTAGAGTGCTTTTCGTACAAAGAAAAAAAATGAAAAAAATCTGATTTTACCGATGACATTTTTTTTAAACAAAGGTAGGCAAATAGGCCTTCATATCACTTTTTTTTTTTAATCTAAAAGGTGAGTTAAGTTTGACATTCTGCTTTTAACGTTAAAATAAAGGTTTCGCTAATTCGAAATCGAAACTACTTGAATCAGGGAAATTAATTATCTTAATAATGTAACTACTCAATTTCGAAATATTATTTCCCAAATTTGAAACGGAAACTACTCGAATTTCACTATTTCGGGAGATAACATTTAAACTTACCTTAACAAAAAATGGATTTAAAAAAACACTAAGACAAAATAATGTTTACACTGAAAATGGGAAAAATTTTAATTATAGCATTTAAAAGCTATAAATAGTCAGTAATTTATTAAAAATAATGATGTTTTAACAAATTAAAAATAATTTCCATAACATGAAATTTTAATGAACGAATAGTAAATCAATAGTAATCAAATAGTATACTCCAATGTATACTAAACATTTCAAATAAATAGCTTAATTCGCATCTAACACATTCAGGGGGAAAAAAGGCTTTAGTTTTTGGTTGCTTTTTCGATTAAATACATTATACGCCAGTAAAATCTAAGAATGAAGTGAATTAAGGACATCAAGTAATGTTCCCTTACGACAATTGAAAGTGCAAAGTTTGGGTATACTTAATTCCTGAAAACAATTAAGAAATAAAAGCAACGTTTTGAAGTTTTGATTTTTGATCCCAAATTTATTAAAATAAATAGTGATTTTAAAATTATACTATTGAAAAAGTCAGAAAAAAATTAGATTAAAAGTAGAATTCAGATTTAAAATATTCGAATTTGCTAAATTTCTTTGTATTTTATTTATGCAAGAAAACAATACTTTCATTTTAAGTAATTTTTTTTTTCTTTTGGGGCTAATTCGGACGGCTGACAATATAAATACGTTAATTGGTGTATATCAAAGCGAATTAAAAAATTGTCATAAATTTGTAAAATAAAAACTTTCGGTCTCGCCAAGACTGCATTGTAATAATTTAAAATCCAATATATTTCCTGTTAAAAATCTGAAATTCTGCAGTAAAAATGGTTTAGTATGGATTACTTAAGCTTAAAGGCGCAAAAGCTATTTTTGGCAAAACGCGTTAATATATTTTTTACCGATTTAAAAAGGAGAAAAAGGAATAATTCATTGCAGTAAGAAATCAAATATATTCCCTGTTAAAAATCTAACATTTTGCAATAAAAACTGTTTGGTGTGATTTACTTTCGTTAAGTTTAAAGACGCCAATATGTCTTTTACTGATTTAAAAAGATAGGATTCATCTAAATTAATATTCTCCCACTGAAAAATAAAATTAATCTCATTTAAAGAATCATCTACGGAACTGGGTTTTTTCCCCATCCAGAAAATATTTTACAGCTTACTCAATCTTTATTTATATTGGTTTCAGGTATAGCCTACTATCTTGGAAAAGAATCTCCAAGATGGCAGGCATCGGATATAACAGCTTTTATTTTTCAATTTAGACATTTTATTGGTGACACTGTTGGTCATGAATCTTGGTTTATCTTGCACCAATGTCTTGTTGGGTGACATTTGCGAAACCTATTAAAGTAGCTGTCGACTTTTTATCTCATTACCTTTCAGTATTGCTATACAAATTTCATCAGCTTGTTCTAGCGGCCATATTTCCACCACTTAAGTGGTTCTTTCGGATGCGATCTGTGTTTTAATTCACAATTAGGCAATCCGAATGATATATATGTTTTTAGTTACTTTCGAATCTTCCAGTAAAAAAGATTCAAGGCTAAGTTTAGAGCTTTTTCTTAACTCTAAACCATTATCACCTTCGCAAGACTTATAAGACATTGCTAGAACAACGAAAATGGAAATGATTTCTATAAAAACACCATTAATTTCATTCAATTCACATTTTAAAAAAATGTACCTAAACATGTTTAATGCTTCGTTATCAAATTCTTGAGAGAAAAATCTCTTAATGTGTCGGAATGGAAAACACTTAGCTACAAATATGTCTATGAATAAGATTGATTTTACAATTAAACTCTTCAAGGACGCAGACCAACATATGCTTAAATTTTTAAAAAATGAATAATAAATAGAAGAATGGGTTTGATTTTTTCTAGTTCATTAAATTGCTGTGGATACAATATTAATAAAAAGTAATCCAATCAATTAATCATATCTCTGTTAGATTCTTTGATACATATTTTTGCTTCGAGCAATGCGGGAGTCGTGTCTCAATTGTTGCATACTGTTAATGAAAGTTTTCGTTTTTGGTCTCACACGTTAAAGAAATATTTTAATAACAAAAAAGTTATTAAAAAACGTGCTTTTAACAGTGTAGTAAAATGTTGAAAATATTTTTTTTTTAAATCTTTAAGAAAATCCAGAAAATTTGTAAAAACATGAGGTACTGACTATATACTTTAAGAAAATTAAAGTTTGAAACCCTTCATAATATATTTCCATTTTGCTGAATATTTAAGAATTTTCAGAATGCCATATTCCTTGTTGCTTAGTATCTTTACCATATTGTGTTTAACGGCATGATATCCAATTAAAAACATCGGTTTCTATATTTTACTACAATAATAATAATAAAAACATGCTTTTTATAACTTTATAATAAAATGTTTTAGTCTTCAATGGTTATATCTTATCATTCATCATTATAATTATGTAAAACTCACCATCATTATAACTACATTAAGTCTTATCACAGTTTGGGTAGCAGAATTTTTCATCATTATCAGATTATCTGTACAATGAGATTCTCTTACTGAATCAGGATTAACTACCAATTTATAACTTAATTTCACCTAAGTTTATCCTTATGAAATTTATTACAGCTTAATTTCCCTAATCATAATATTTTCAGTCACTCAAATTTTGTTCTGATCCTTCGATTTTTAATGAAAGCAATTTCTACTTTTTATTAACCCTTTAAAAGTGCTTTTAAAATATTTTTTATGTTTTATTTTTTATTTTTAATATACTTTATAAGTTCTTTTTAATTTAATTTTAATATCCCTAAATCTTGCAATATTTTTTTCGTAAATTCACTACCAAGTTCTAAATGTGTGAAATGAAGATTTAAATAAATTTATCTATTAGCCTATTATTAAATCATAAAAGTATTAAATAATTTTCATTGAGAATGCACAACTGTATAAAATTTCAGTACTTCAGTTACTTAAAAAGTGAGTAAAAAATTAAATACAAAATTCCATCCTTAAAAATATGTAAAAAATCAAATAAAGCGTGTAAAAAAGACAAAAAAAAACCGCTTTTGAAACATATGTTAAGTAAATAATGCATAAGCTATAATTTCGAATGAAACTCCTCGTATTTTATTCGACATAAGCACAAAAGTTTCTGAAACCTAACAAAAACAATCTACATTTTCACTTTTGCAATACACTGAAAAAAAGTTAATCTTTTTTTTTAAAGAATTATTTTATTTTTAGTATTATTAAGTATTTACTTTCTCCTATTCATTCATTCTATAAAAAAAAGCCTCCCGCAAGTTAAAATGTCGCCTTTGAAGCATAATATGCTAAGAAAATAGGAACTATAAAATCGAACGAGAATTCTCGTATTTGACTCAGCCTTAAAATAAAAAATGGAAAGCAGCAAAAAGAGTCGAACATTTTCGCTTCCGGCTGGAAATGCGCTAAAACAAAAGCGAAACCCTTTATTTAGCATAATACTCCAAAACTGAATGAGTATTGACTTCCCCCCATTCTTCCTTCCTCAGAAAATATTCGTCCGCGAAATTATTTTCCATACCATCGCATTCAGAGTAATTAATGGCCTGACGTTCCCTGAAGCATTCCGAGTCAAATAATCAATAGACACCCCATTGAAAAGTGATCCCTCTCCAGATATGAAGGTGAATGCGGCATAAGTGCTCGGCCTTGATACTTCGCCAGATCGAAATGGTTTCAAAAATCCGACAAGGTGGAGGGAGGCGATATCACGAAATTCAAAATACTACCACCCTTTTATAAAAGCTGTAATGATCTTTCAAGAGCATCCTATAGAGCATAAGTTTATATTTGATACTGTTTAAGAGGTCTTATTGTATTTGAAACTTAAATACACATTTTTAAATGTATTTGTAGTAGAAAGTTAGCTTACATAAGTTTCACTTTCAATGAAGCTAATGACTTAAATTATTTTGCAGGTTATTACTGGGATACGCTTTCTTTTTAATTTCAGAATTTACTAAGAAACAAAGTCACTGAATTTTTATCAATTTAGCCTGTAATCCATAAAACGTTCAGGTATTAAAAAATGATCAAACATTTAAAAAAGGACAAATCAATTTTTGACAATCAGGTAGATTCTTATAAAATGCAGTTAACACATTTAAAAAATGATTCCAATTTTATTTGGTACAATTATGTCCATTTAGAAGCTATACAGTTAGATCTCATAATTCTAAACAATGGTTCGATTTCGGCGGACACCCCCACACCAAATCAACGTCTGAACATTTGATTGAACACAATACCTGCTTAGTCAGCGATTTACACGGTTCAGAGGTTGGTTTCAGTACGCTTCATTCTCGTATATGCTTATATAATATTATACTATTCTATGATAAAAATTACATAGAAACAGCAACTCGATACAATTAATTCAAATGTATTTGTATTTGGACATATTTAAAAGAGTTGCATATAAATCACGATTAAAAAATATCAAACAATTGAGGTTTGACAACAACGATGGTCTTCAGTGAAATAGATAATATTTACTATTACATTTATAAAATATTTCGAATGAAAAAATTAAATTTTATAACCATATTGCAACCTCTTCACATATAACGACATGTTTGATTCGTCATTTGAATTTAAAAATTTTGATATTGAGAATCGGTAATTAAGAGAAAATAATAAAACGCTTGGACACGCTTCAATATCTCAAGTATCTTTTTTATACACAAACATATTGAACTATTAATAAATACTCCAGTTAGATTATATAAACTAATTCAAAAGTTATATAAATTTTTAAATCAATGGACTAAAAAGGATTAAATATTATTTTAAAATCTCTAAGCTATTTTATGACGCTTCGTTTGATGCGATTATATTTATCCATAAAAGTAAGCAATGCTTCGTAAACCTTTATTTTATATATTTAAATTGACCGTCACATCCAAGTTAAATGATGCTTTCAAGTTTGATGATGCGTATTATGTGCTATATTCTATTTAAATTTTGGAAGCAAATTTTCTGTACCATTGTTTCGAATAATAATACCTTACATTTGCCGGCAAAGTTTAAACTTTTAAGGTCCGTCTTTAGCCACATTCGTATATTATACTCGAAAGAGTTAAACACTGAGTTGGACTCACAAATGATTGTGCATCTAATTATTATTTAGATTTCAAAAACTAATTAATAGTATAAAAATGATATCAACCCAACTTCTAAAGAATATTTTGCAATTCTCAAAGAGTAGTAAATGAAATAAGTAGTACCGATAGTGTAAGCAAATTAAGATATTTTGATAAAATACTGTTAATTCCAGTTAATCGCAGGGCGAAAATTTGTCTGTAAATAATGCTAATAATTTAAAGCCCATCGAAAATAGAAAACAGAAATCGAAACTTAAAAGAAATAGACTCGAAATAATATTGAAAATGCAAGGGAAAGGAGCCTTTTCTCTGCCCGAGATTTAACCAAATATTTGGTTGAATATATGATTTTACTGTTATTTTTTTAATTGAGTTGGATTCTCCAATCTATAGCTTAAGAAATGAAATGAATATCATTAGAAGTTGCCACACAGGTTTTTAATATTTCAGATTCTTCAGAAATACTCCACAAATACATTTTTAAAGCATTTATTTTCCCATAAAAGATTTAAAACATTTCTGGAAGGGAAAATGGAGATTTGATAACAGCGATATTTTATTCAATCACAATTTGATGGACTTTGCAGCGAATGATCAGTTAATTCGTCAACTGCTTTGCCGCAGAATATTTGGACAAGTGCGTTAGTAAAGAAGGGAAAAAAATGCATAGTGATTTCAAAAAAAGACCACAGTTAGATAATTATTTACAGAAAAACAGACCCAACTCTGTCTGGCTATGCTTCTAAACATCTATAGAAATATTTTAAATGTTTTAATGCTTACTTACATTAGAAAAATATTGAAATAATAAGAAATACATCGGCTAATAGGCATTCTTAACATAATAAATTGAATAATTCGAAATTTAACATTTAAAAGAGATCATGAAATCAAGATTTCTTTTAATTTTTGGTGGTAATTTGGGAGATATGGTAATTTACCATTGAACCTAAATTTCCACAAAAAATATAAAAGAAATCATAATTTTGTGTTTTCTAATTAAATGTGAAATTTTCAGCTGTTCATTTATATTTATAATGTTAAGAAGAATGCCTAAAAGCCAATTAGTAATTTTGAACTGTGTTGAAATCGTGAAGATAAAACTGAGCCTGAAATACGATTCTGAAATGTCTGCAATGCGCTAATACGGAACTAATATTTTGCCATCAAACCATCACCAAAGAAAAGATGAGAATTTTATTTTAGTTTACAGAAAAGAAAAAATAAATGAAATCACAATTTACAAATAGCAAATTTTTGTTCAAAAAACATTGACTTAAAGTAATAATACCGTCGAATTTTACCCGATACAGAAATGAGTGAAATATATGAATTGGCAGAAATGCATCTATTTGGACTTAATCTTACGGGCCGAAAAAAGTAAATTTTATGGTACTTCCGGCTCTTGAATACATGAATTATCACGTTATTAAGAAGGCCCAGGCAGATCTTAAGATCGCCAAAGCGTTCAGAATTAGCAGTAAATCTTTCAAACAATGCGATACTTCTTTTTTTTTAGATGTTAAGTTCATGGAGACATAAATATTACTTATTCAATAGAAGCATCTATTAAAACTTAGAAAATCGGGTATACGTTAGGTTAGTTTAACATGCATAAAATAAGCTCCCAGACTTTATTTTATAAACGCAGGTCGTTTAGTCTTTCCGTTACGTGCAAGAGAATGTATAATCTCTTTTTGAGATAAGGAATGAAAGATGCTTGAGTGAACAAGGACTGCTAAAGACGGGGGCGTGTGTAGATAGCCAAATGATGAAAAGGGAAGTGGGTGCAGTTAAATCGTCTTGAACTTTCAGGTTTCCACTTCGTTTTATGCAAATACAGTTTAATCTACAATGAGCATCTACTCAAGAAGACAAGAATTTGTAAAACGAATATTTAAGCAAATTAGTTTTAACTAAAGCTACCTTTTTTGGAAAACGTACCCCTTGAGAATTTTGTTAATGGCATCAATCGGAACTTTCGAGTGCTTTTGCTACATAGGATCATAATAAGAATAAGAAGTCTCTTAGAAGGTGATGCCTGTCTTAACATTCTGTTTTGAAACTGCTGTATGAGATTTAGACAAAAAGTTTAATTTGTTTGGTCAAAATCTATGTATTTGAGCCTGTCAGAGGGAATGTAAGATTCAATGATTTTAAGGAGAACTCCGCTAATGAAAATTTTGCAGTCTCATTTCCGGCTTAAGTAAAAACACTTAAAGCATTCAGATATGTGTTTGGACATGGTCATGATTTGTAAATAATTTATAATTATTTTAATAATTTTTTCTTATCATGTTTTCATCAGGTATCGGGTTGGACAATCTAGAAAGGAGAAATTTTCGGTCTATATCCATATCTCAGGTATGATTCAACAAGATTGAATATTTCATACAAGGCCACTGGAGAATTTGTGAAGTTTATAGAAACAATTCACAAATGGTATTTTGATGTTCCAATACTTCCTATAAATTTGTTGAACTCTCAAAGTGTTTAAATCGAATTTTAAGTCTCCAAATTAAATATTATATATACAGAAAGATATGTATGCGCTTCAAACAATATAATAAACAAGTGGGTATAGTGAAATTTATTGTCACAGAAGGATGTTTACATGCTATGATTCTTTACATGTAGTAAGTTTAATGTAATAATAAAAAGGACTATGAAAAATGATTTACAATAGAAAATGCATCAAAAAGATCTTTTAGAAATTGCCAGAAAATTAATTTAATAAAAAAATCAATTAGAAAGAAATCATAGAAAAAAGACCACAATTTCCTTAAAAGGAAGTAAAAAAACACTTCATGAAATCTAAAACTATAGGATAATCATCTAAATTTTGCAAATATAATACCTGAAATACATATTTTATTTTTTAATTTTTTAATATGATTTTTTGTTAAAACATATACTTAGAATCGTAAATTGATTCAGATTTCCTTTTCCTAAACGGAAACTTTAAGCTTTTATCTGTTATTCTTCATCTCACTAGGAAGATTTTCGCCTAAATATATGCACATGACTTTATAATCCAAAACGCATAATAGATATTATGTATTATAAAAGAAGCATATCGTCCCAAAATAATACAGCAGAAATACTATAGTGCGCACAATATCTTAAGAACGATTTTGCATACATTTTAAACCTTACAATACTTTCAATAAACTGCTTTATCCTTTTATTTCATTATCAACAAAATCAGGGAATAGGGGGTGGAGAGAATATACCTGATAACAAATCAGGAATGCGATGTAAACAAGAAAAGACTTTTATACAAATTGGCAAAGAGCTGGACAGCTGCAAAAACAGAACAAAGAATCTTAAGAAAGGAAATGAAAAATGGAAATTAGTGTTCGAAGAAAGTAGAAGGAAAAGAGGAATTCGAGTCTAACTTGCGTAAAGGAAAAGTAACACTTGAGATCAAAGTAGTTTCAAAGTTAAAACAGTGCTTAAAATACAGCGAACGGCAAATTACTTTCGTTGCGTAAAGGGCGGAATAAATAACTAAAGAATTCTAGCAGAAGAGTTTTTACAAGGAAGACTAAGCCAAGCTTATCTTCCGAATAAAGTAGTAGCCAGAGAATAAAACTTAAAACATTCGCATTAACAGAAAAACAAAAGAAATTGAATTTTTTTTTTTTTGTTTGAGAATGATTTTTTTTTTGTTTGAGATAAGATTAAATTGATTTAATAAATGAAAATTGTTTGATGCAAATTTTTAACCTATTAAATATTCACTTTGAAATTATTGACGGGCTACAAAAACTTTTTTGTTAATTGATTCTTGGGGAGTCCATTCAAGATTTCATACTTACAGAATAATATCATTACATCTTCCAAGAAATTGTCCTAAAAAATGGAAGATGTCTACAGCCGCAATTTGTTTTTAATAGCTTGATTTTTCCGATATGCAAAATACGACTACAGACATTTTGGTATATGTACAGACAACAATATTTTTTGAGTAAAAAGGAAAAGAAATGTATTTTAACTTCGTTAAATGCTTTTTAATTCAGTTTTAAAAATAAAGTTCATAATTTCCACAGTAATTTTCTAAGCTGAATCCCCCCCCCCCAATGATTGTTTATAATGGCAAAAAAATGCCACAAAAAACGAAAAAAAAAAGATTTTTTTTTAAAGAAGGAAAGAAATGCTATAAAAATTTTCCAGTAGTAATTCCAAACACAATTTTTGATACTTCTACTATCAAACTCTAAAAGTGATTGAAACGAATAGTATGAAATTTGTACGGATATGCATATAAGTTAAATTTTACAAGCACAGTAGCGCTTACAATTTCCATTTCTGAGATTAAATGAAATAACTTACTATTTAATCTTATATATTCCATTATTCACTCTTGGAAGAATTTATAAAGAGATATATTTAGTACTAATACACATTTTAATAATTTGTTTTTATTGCTAAGAATATTGCCTTCCTTTCCATATGCATTTACGGCTTTAGATGGCATTTAACGGCAACGGGTTAAAAAAAGATCTAAAAATTTCTCAACTTTCATCTCAAGTAAAAACCCTCAGAAATTTTTATTGCACACTTTAAATATATTTTTCAATGTAGATCTCAATGCCAATAGGAAAACACGTTTTTGTGATAATTACAAACAAATACTAATGGGTACAAAAAAAGTATAAAAGGATGCAATTGCTGTTTCTCCGTTCATTCGCTCTTTGATTCAAAACTCCAGTTCTCTTAATGATACATAATAGAAAAATTGCACTATCATTAATTTCATTCAATGTCAAGAGACAAATCACTCATCAGGTGGAAGGGCGGGAAAAGGGAAACTGCCATTTTTTCGTGAGGCAATTACAGGAAAAATTGACTTTCATATTTATAACTGCTACAAAGTAACATTGCATTTTTCAGAAAGCTGGAAAAAGGATGAAAATCCAACACCTTTTCAAAGTAATTCGAAATAGAGATGCTTAACTATTTACTGTAACATAAAATGGAGTTAATAAATAAAAACCGAATATTATATATAACTAATATCGAAAGGATCACATAAAAAGTCAAAAATATTTATAATTAAAGAAACTAACTCTCCAGCTGTTTAAACGTTAGACTGCAATGTAAGATGAATAATGTTTTAGCTTTTTATTATTACTAGATTGCATATAAATAATAATTTCTTTCTTTTAAAATATCTAGATCTATTTGCAAACGTTATATCCCAATAGCAATTTGAAAAATGCTTTATCCGAGAGTTAATGTTTTAAAAGTTTTAAAATTTGATAAATCAACAATTCTAATTAATCTAAACTTATTAATTATTTAAACACATCAAAAATTGAATTAAAACGACAGTTTATAAATATTCTGTGAGAAACATGAAAAATGATATCTTTTAAATCTATGATAAAAATTAACAAAAAAAAACTGGTTTACAATAAAATTAAGTTTATTTAAAGGCAAATTAATATTAAACAACAAATTATTGTATAAAGAAAGAACAAAAAAAATGGTCACCTTAAAGATTAATTCAACAACTGATTTTTTAAATCAACCTCTAAGATTATAATTTATTTTAAAAGTATAATCACAAATGTACTTAAAAGCACATAAATGAGGTATTTTGCAAAGGCAATCATGTTTAAAATTAATATATTCCATAATTCCAGCATTCTAAACTCGGGCCTCTTTGACAGAAAAAAAAACCCATTTAATGCCGACTTCTAGTGATTATTTGAAAAAAGAATCTACTTATTACTAGAAAAGATTCTATTTTAACAGCTTGAGAAAATCAACTGGTTTGTCACTTAACATCGAATTGTTTTTTTTAACTCGCATAGAATCAAATTCTTCAGTAACTAGGGATAAAATCACCAGGAATTTATAGCGCTTTAAAGTTTAAACTGTCAATTAAAACCTCCGCATTCCGAAAAGTAATTAGATGTATAATTATTTAATGAATAAATAGGGCTTAATGTACCGAGAATTAAAAATGTATAATTGTACAAGTTGATTTTTTCCAAAAAAGTAATCCAATCTTCTATCAACTTAGAAGACTTTTTTCCTTTTCCCTTAATTATCAAAATCAAGAAACATCAAAATGATGGACCGTCTAGCATGGTGCCGGAAAGGAGACATCGATAAACCGTCGAGAACTGTGTTTCAAAGGAGAGATCAAAGTGCTAATTTTTAAATCTAAATAGAATTAAAAAAGCGAACTTGCCTAATTAGATAAAGAAAACCGAACTGTCAAGAGAATTAATGAAGAAACAAATTCGTAATCATGTCTAAAAAAGACTGATTCCATGACTAAGGAGAAAAGCAGAGATATAATTTCTAAGAAGCATATTATAAAGAAAATATTTCGAATGATGTGCAATTTGTGATATTCTACAGTGAAAGGAACATTGCAAAATTTCTTCCGTTTTTTTTAACATATTAAAATATAAAACTTTTTATTTAACAAAATGTCTTACTATTTCATGCAATAACGGAAGAAGCTTGTTGATTATTTAACCTCTTGATTAGATACCATTCAATTTGGGACATTTATTATTTCAGCCCATTTACACTTAATCGCAAAAGCAAATATGAACAGTAGCAGTATCGCTATCTTTTGAAGGAAAAAAAACTAAACACATTATAATTGAAAAGAAAATGATTTATATTTCCTTAAATTTATTTCATAATACAAAAATTTCTTTTAAACAAGTTTAATATATATATATATATATATATATATATATATATATATATACACCAGGAGAGAAAAAATAGCAATTAAAAACTTGGACGATATCCTTTGGCCTTCATTACTGCTTCGTATTCCTTCAATTTCAAATGTCAGAAAATGGCATTTTCTGTTCCTGTTTTAGAAACAGTACATTCACGTCAGTTTTAGTTTTGATGTTAAGATTTCTAATTTGCCGATCCAAATAATTTTATATTTGGTTAATGCGGATAATATCTGTTGACTGAGATATGAATTTGAGTTTTTTCATGCGTCGTAGAGCAGCCATTCCTGCCAAAATTCGACTAATGTCTTTAGAATCCTTATTTTTGTTGGAGGATGTACGAGCCTTCAAATTCTAATATAGAAGGACAATAATTTTCAAAATATCCAATTCCGCCATATCTTTTCATTGTTTTCACGATTATAACTAAATTCACTTCTCTAGAATCTGTTATAGAACCCCAAACTAAAATCGAATGATCTCTACTTTCATGCTGATTTAAAGTTCTTCCTTTGCTTGCTTTTCTTCAAATTTTTTGGTGTTCATTTAAATTTGTTCATCAAATATCCGCTCGTCAAGACCATCCGTTTCATCCAAAAAATTACAATTCTAAAATTAGGAATCCTTTGAAAGGTTTTTTTTCCTCTTGAGAATCATGAATGGTTTTCTCATTCATGAATGGCTTTCTCATATTTCTGATCTTTATATTCAGCTATTCATACTATACGATGAACTGTTGAGATTACATGACTCCCAAAATTTATTTTCTACATCAGAGGCTAATTTTTGCTTGATAATTTCTGGATTCTCTTATTCTTTTCATAAAATATTCTTCCTCGATTCGTCAATATGAACTGTCAATCTGTTTTTAAATTTTTTTTCGAGAACCCCTTTCAGCTAGAAGTTTTTCAGCGATCTTTTTTCCCTGTTATAGAGTTTCTATGATTATTTTAGTGGCTTTGTCTTCAAATTTGTTCTCCTTGTAAGCTTCTTTATTTTAATCCATTAGATCCACCGACAATTAAAATAAGGGTGCCATTGTGAATCAACGAAAATCTAAAACGTTCAAATCACTGGAATCAGCTCAAAACTTTAAAAAAGTTCTTAAAAAGACAAGAAAATACAAAAATTGTGTTTAAGCCTTTAAGAAAATTATGATAACCTGAATTCTCACAGTGCGTACGTAAGTTTGCGACATTTTCATTCCTCCAGTAAAGTTTCATTAATTTTTTGAATACACAAAGATTGGGTTAATAACTATTAATTTATAATTCTGTTATTCAAAATAACAAATATTCTCCTGAAAATTTTTGTATTTCATTTATTTAAAAATACGATTTGTATCCACCAGAAATTTATTTTTCTCACCGAATGTAAAAGATACATTTAATACTTAACATACTTAATGCATACTTAAGTTTTTTAGATGCTTTAAATTGCTATTTTTCTTCTTAGTTGCGGATTTAAATATTTAAAAAGAAATCGAAAAAACGATGCATGAGACAAAATACGTCATTTTAAAGTAAATGGATAAAGCGTAAATTGTACTCAAGTTAGAGAATTTATCTTATTATTTTATGGAGTAACGGTCTAACTCCGTTAAAGGGTGAAATAATTCATTTTACTTCATGCTTGTTAATTTCGTAAGCCGAGCAAAATTTCATAATTACATTAATTTATCTAAAGTTTTTACTTTAAAATACTATGTTGACTCGAAAACATAGTTCTTCAAAAAAAATGAATGCGAGGGAATATGAAACTTAATGAAAGAAAGATTTGAATTAGTTTCTTTTTTGGTTTTAAACTGGCTTTATTAACCGTGCTTAACAGCGAAAAGAAGTTTATTTAGCAGTCTTTTAGTTATTAGTTAATTTACAGAATAAGTTTATTTATATCAACTATTCTAATTTGTGATTATTCAGTCAATTTATTAAAGTTTATTTATATAATAACATTTTGATTAATAGACTTCAATAACACACATATTTAATTGACCTAATCTATTATTTTATGAAATAGGTAGATATTTTGTGAATAGAACAAAAATCACTTTCACTTTTTTTTCCTTCAAGGAATCGCAGGGAAAAGACATACCACCGTCTCTTGGATAAATATACACGTAATCATGTATAAATGAAATTTTACTAAGCAACTTTGGTTACCACAAATTTAATGCTACTGATGCAAATTCATTTAAAAAACTAATTTTAAAGTTTTTAAAATATTAGTGTGTTACAGCACAGAATTGAAAACAATGATTGTAAGTTCAAAAATTGTAAGTTATAAAATTGTATTGTTAAAAAGAAAGAAAAATCATACCATTACATATTGAAGTATCAACTGTACAATTACTTTATATAAAATATCCACACACCGGTAAGTGTCTAAAAGGTCTTGAATCCTCGCAGATATGATCATCTATTATCATTAAACGCAACGTTCTGTTTCGAAAATCATGAAATTTGTTTTTTCAGAATATTTTAACATACAAAATAAGTTCTAAGATTTTTAATGGAATCTATAGCGGTTTTAAAGCAATGTGGAATAACTTTACGTTTCTCCTTATTGCATGAGTTAGCATTTCATATTTTCTATTAAATGATCAATTGCGAACAATTTTGAAGTCATAATACTTATCGAAAACGGCCTCTACTTTCGGAGTTTTGAATTTACAACACTGAAAACGACGTATAATCGAAGTTTAGAGTCGTATAAACGTAGTTTTTTTTTTTTTTTTTCATTACAATGTTTACGTATGAATTACGTCTTCGTTACGTATAGGACTGGGATAAAAAGATGTATAAATGGGATAAAAAGATGTATAATGAGAAATGTGTGACACCTTTACGATACTTATTTCTTACTTAAGCGGTTCCCTATGACGGTATACAGCTGTTTTTAATGCGATTAAATGGTTGTTTTAATCTTTTATGCAAATAATTTTAGATATTTTTAAAATACCATTTTTTAACGCTTACGCTTCAGTCAATGTGATTAATTGGTTAGTATCAATATTAACCGATTAAAAAGTTCGGTTAGCCTTAATAATCGATTAATCATATTGGCTAATATATATATTACAGAATATAAAAGAACAGGACTTTTATTGAAATAAATCTTCTCGGATTACCAGTTTCTTACATTTTTTTCTCTCTTGAAATTTTATCTCAAAAATACAGCAAACTGTGTTTTTTCCTTTTGGATACGTTACGATATTTTGAATTATTTCATTATAATATATAGAAACTAAAATTATTTTTACTACAAATGTTCTTGGTTCTTCTTTCTTTTAAGGGAAGTTTAGAGTTCATTTTTTTTCCGAATAATTTCTCTTGATTTCGCCACTCTCGCTCTTCGATTCCAATTAATTCATTGTGAAATGAATCTGTACCTTTACGTTTTTTTTTCCTCCTGTGATTTTCAGCGACACCTACGTCGCTATTAAGATATATATATATATATATTTTGGACATTGAAATGAAGAGGAATTAATCGGATTCAAAGCAAAATTTTAAAAAAATACAGAAGTTTTTACTTTTTTTTATAACAATACGATTTCAAGCTAACATGAACAGTACGGCATAGTTCACCTTTCTCATTTATACATCTTGCCAACACAATTAAAATTCATTCATAATTATTACCGTAGTAAATTACTCCGTTTCTAAAAAACTTTAGTTATAGGTCGTTTTTCTAATTAATCTTGAGACAGTTTTTATAAATAAATGAGCTGTGATACCGATATATCAAGACTTCGGAATTATCTTATTTAATCTAAGACAAATTGCATGGTTTTAATAATCTCAGCATTGATGAAAAAGAAGAAAAGTGAGGAAATTATTTCATCTTTAATTCTTTTACCATCAATTTTTCAAATTTATTTTTTAATCATTTGTTAAATTTTGGTACAGAATAAACCCAAGAAAAAAAACTTTCTTAATTAAAATAAATCAATTTAATAATTAAATATTTTTTAATGTTTTTAATTGATATCTATTTCTTACTATTGAAAATACATGCTGTTTTTTTAAATTATTATTATTGTTAGAAAAGATAGTTGCGTTATTAAAATACCAGCCTGATTGAATGGTACTTTAAAATACCGTCGGTAAATAAAGGATTCAAGACGCGGTTGGATTTAAAAACTGCAGAAACAAAAATGAAAAAATAACATTCGACAAACTTACTCCCATTCGTAAAGCGATGTTTTCAAAAAATCAGCAGTAAAAAATTATTCTTATTTAAAGTTCTACTTACAAGAACATAAATTATATAAAATAAGAAATGTATAACTAGTACTCAAAATATGCAATAAAGATATAACTTCTAAATGCCATTTTCAGTACTATATAATAGTATAACAGTGCCAAGCTTTAAAATCTTTAAAAGTCTTTCCTTTTTTAATGAATTCGTATCGATAACATAGCATTATATTTGAAATTTTAATAAATAAATAAGATGCATCATTTTGGCGATTTATTATTTTTTTTAAAAAATACCCAAAGAATGGTAAGAAAATATGGCTTAAATTTTCTGCAAAATTCTACTTAAAACTAACATAATATATAACACAGTAAAAAGCAAGCCCTTGTGTCAGCTGAATAAGTTTGCATCGAATAACTTTTCCGAGTGTAAAGGGTTAATTTATAGGTCCTTTGACATCAAAAGAAACACCCATAAATGGTGCTTTAGTGTACTTTTATTCAGTAAATCAGACATTTGGAAATTAAAAACTGGCAGTATAACAGTATAAGTATGACATAAGCTAAGCTGCACTTGATCATCTGCTATGACATAAGCTTTTATATACTTTTTTTCTTTGTTTGTTCTTTTCCATTTTCATCAAGTCAATTGCGTAAATCAGCCTTCTATATTCGCTGCAGAAATATGTTGACGCCGTGGAGTTGGACAATAGCGCCACTATGATGCGTTTATCAGCTGAAGTGGCCATCTCTCCCTTCGTCCGTTCATTCTACCCCCCCCCTCCCCCTTCTTCCTCCCTACGGCCGTGATGACTGAGGAAGGCTGGGGATTCCAAAAAATTTATTGGCTTTTGGTCACGTGATATTGTTTGCAAAAATAATGCAAAAGCGTATGAAGGTTTAATCTCTGTAGATGCTTTTATGGAAGAATTAGCATTGTGTTTGCTTTTCCAGAGAGTGTTTTTAGGAGTTTCAGTATTTTTTCTTTTCGATCGAAAATTTATCGATTCAATAACAAATGCGCATACAATAACAAACAGAAATCTAATAAAGTGTCAAATATCCGAAAAAGTCACACAAAAGACGAAATGTGAGCTTAGTAAAACTGATAAACTAAAATGGAATATCTTAAATTTATTGCAACCGAACTGAATTTTTCCCGTAGAAAGGAGTCGAATCGAATGAATTCGCTTAATTGCGTTCTGTGCAAGAAAATAATTATTTAATAACCACTCTGGATGTACATCCTTTAAAAAATTATACCGTCTAAGATGGATAATATCATCATGGGTTTAAATCCTTTTGACTCCAGAATACAGCATTTGAAAAAAGCTTTCTGGTTTTAAAACAAAAAAAAAAAAGTTTTCTGGTTTAAAATTATACCGATTTCATCTGTAGACACACTCGCTTCTTTAAAATGGAAGTTAGAATGCATAAAATAAAATTTTTTTAAATCAATTTCGTTAACAATGCCGCTTTAAATTAGATGATCTCATTATTTCTGAAATTACAATCTTTTTTTTTCCAAACAGGTTTTATTTCGTTTAAATTAAAAATCCCGTCTTGGGGAGCGAACACAGAAATAGCACGTAAAATATTAACAAACGACACTAATTATTAAACCAATTGATTTCAATAAAATTTATCACATAAATATAATTTAAATTAATTTTATTTATGAATCATCAACTATAATGTTTCATTGGTCCATTTTATTTTCTCGTGTTCACTTGAGTGAGTTTAAAAAAATTTGGTTCTTAAGTAGATCCACATAATTTTTTTTAATTTGATTCATATGTGGATCCACGTAATTTTTTTTTTAATTTCTGATTCATATGTGGATCCACATAATTTTTTTTAAATTTTTGATTCATATATGGATCCACATATTTTTTTTTTTTTAATTTTTGATTCATATGTGGATCCACATATTTTTTTAAAAAAAAATTTGATTCATATGTGGATTTACAGAATTTTTTTTAATTGATTCATATGTGGATCCACAGAATTTTTTGAAGTCGAAAAAAATTCATAACAGTCGTAAAAAATAGCATAATATTAATACACAAACAACAACTCAGATGCTATATAAATTATTAGAAGCGGAGTGTTTTTTTTTTCTCAAAATTTTCCAAATATACATATATAACTTATTTTCTAATTATTTTACTAATACCCTAGTAGTATACGTATATTGTACATTATCGTATATTAAAGAATATTTACAATACCGTATAATATTGAAATATATAATATAATATGGCACAATGTTGTACAACATTATTTTGAAAATAGCGCAGCTTGTGAAATAATCTATTAGAGCTTCATCGACTTCCCTTCCAATGTCCGCTAAAAGCTTTTTTTTTTTCAGATAAAGTTGATAAAAGATTCTTTTTACACAAGAAATTACTCGAAGTTGGAAGAAAACTTAAGAAGCCATATTACAGACCTGTGAAACAACGTTCAAATAATAAATATATTTAAGTAACGCTTTAAAAAAAGTGCATATACAATGACACTAATCAATTTAAAATTTTCAAAACAATATTTATCTAACAACATTTCAACAACAAACTGATTCAAAGAAAATAATTAAAGAAAACAATATAAGAAATAACTCTCACAGGTTCAAAGAAAAAAAGCGATAGAATAAAACACTTTTTCGTCTTTCAAGTCTTACTCCTAAAACTGACTTTTCAACGCTAAAGTTCTTTGAAGTTAAGTGCATAAATCTACTCAATTATGAAACTTTAAATAATACACCAGAATTTATAAAACAAAAGAGGGGTTGTTAATAAATTAACAATATAACAATAACAAAGATTATTTTATAAACCACATGACATTTCTCGCTTATAATTTGCTCCATGTTTTTAAAAATGTTGCATCTTCATGACAATAGCAATTTTTTTTATCTTTAGAAGATCCTTTCTAAATACTGTACTAAAAGCGATACAACTTAGCGGGAAAATCAAGCGCCATATCTATTTAAAACTTTTTTTCATTTACCATTTCGTTTTGATGTCACTAAAAATACACTAATCACAGAAGATGAGTAAAACCGATTCAAATTAACTACATCATGGAGCAGATTTTATAATTTCTCATTTACGAACAACAGTTAAAAGATTATTATTTCTCTAACTAAGCTAACGGTTTATATGATAACTCTTTTTAATGTCATAAAAACTCTTTCATGAGAGAGACAACACAGCACATAGCAGCTGAGATGATGGTCCCACCCAAATTATAGGGATTTCCCATGAGCACAAAAAATATGAAAATTGATCCATAAATATTTCTTGGGCGTTTGGGGTCTCCAGAAAGAGGATCAACATAAATTGCATTCAAAATAATTAGATACAAGTTAATTGCTGAGCAAGAGAAAAGGGCACGTGCCCCTTCCGCTTAAGTCCCTTCAAGCGCGGAAGCAAATCCGATAAATTTCCGAGCGGCAGGAAAAATGAAAACAAACTTGCCCCTGCTCCTCAACATGCCATTCGATTCCCTCCTCAGATAAAATTTTCATATCTCCCCCGCTGTCAATAATTTCACAAATGAGGGGATCTTGGAGGCGAGAAGCAAGGGACAGTTTTGTTTGGTCAAACAAAGAGTGGATTGTGATTCTTGGAAGCATCGGTGATCGATCGCGCGCGAAAGATGCACCTCCGTATCGATCGCAAGGGATCGATCCCCTCCCCCATCTTGGAAAAAGCAGCAGACTTACCGCTAAAGTAGTCGGCCCGCACGGCCACGCCGAGCAGAAGAGCTAGCGACACGAGCCACCGCATCCCTCCTCCGCCACCGACGCACTGAGGAGCCGCACGTTCGAGCCGCAGGGAGCGCCACTGGCGACATGAGCGCCTCTTTTTGAGAAACACTCACGCGCGCTTTCAGGTCCTTTGTTCTCTCGGAGCGTTTGAAGAAACGGCGTTCTTCATATCAACCGAAATTAAGATTGGCAAACCCGTTTTGGTTAAATAACAGGTGTATATAAAAATTTAAAAAAAATGTGTCAAAATTAAAAACACATTGTTAAACGAGTGTAAACGCGTTTGCTAAGATTGTCACTGAACTCTAATGGCGAGTTAATAGTTAAATCATTTATATTTTTTTATTTGTCCAACACCTTAAATCTTTATTAATATGACGACAACTTTTCTTTTGTTTTCTAGAAATACTTTAAGAAATAGTGTCAGCCTCTTCAACCAAAATTAAGATTAGTAGATATAAGAAAACTTAATGCTGAAGCTCTTTCTAGTAAAATAGTCGATATAAATAACTCGCCATAAATAGCGTTACTTTTTCAATTCTGAAATACAAAATGTGATCTCAGTAAATATAAGATAGCTTATAAATAATTACAATTTTATTAAAATAAATGTTCAAAATGAATTGGTTTAACGGTATTCGACCCTTGAATAACCCAAATAATAAATGTAAATAGCATAATTTTTCACGTTGAAATCTGTTTTTGTAATAAACTTGTATTTATTTTTTATTTATATACATGTAGTTGAGGATAATATTTCTTGTCTAGCCAATTACATATGTGCGCGTGTGAGGAAGGGATCTTCGAAATATAGAAGATAAATCGTCACTGTTATCTCGCATCAAAATGCCTAATGTTAAATTTGTTAATTTATTGATGCAAAACACATGAATAGGTCGTTTACACTTTCTGTCAAATCGATGTATATTGTCATGAAATGTCATATGTCATTACTAGTTGCTGCTTTTACATCAAAATTTCATATGCACTGATGTATATGGCTTTTGACGTACAGCATTTTGATATGACAATGTGAAAATGCTGTACGTCAAAAGCCATATACAACAGTGCATATGAGATTGACTTGACGAATTGACTTAAAGTGACTTGATTTTTTTTTCTTTTCATAGTTTGTGATTTATGCATAGTGATAGTTTGATGAAGAGCTAGCTCAATTAATGCTTAATCAACCAACGAGAAATGTTACTGTTCTTAAGTATGTGTTAATTTATCCACCAAGAATGATTGACCTCCGATGACTAGTTATTATTATGTTATTTATATTTTATATTCGTTTAAGACAATTAGTTATATACGATGTACCCTTAGTTTTTGTTCCTTTGGATGATTTGAAGAATCAGAGTTTGCCTACTTACCAAAATAAAATTGATAAGCAAAATTGAATTTAGCAAAATGACAAATTTAAAGAAGTTACTAAATGAGCTAAAATTAACTAATTCAATGTTGAACGTATGTTAACGAATTCATCGAAAGATATATTGTTGTCGCTGTTACTAATGACACTTGATAAAACTAAAAACCTAATTCACGACACAAATATAACTAAACTGATTTAATAAACACAACATTTAAAATAGCAGAACAAACATCAATTAACTAACAAACCTTAAAAACAACAAGTAAAACAATTTAATCTCTCCCTATCAAACTACCCACACATGCGGAAGACCAGCACAAGACAAATTTGACGTTCATGAAGCCTCTTTTTCAGAGGCTATCTCCTTCTTGGCGGTGTTAAGCCTTGCAGTTGTTGTTGAGTTGATGGGACGCCTAGCCCCGGCAGGGGCTTATCCCCGGTAATGATACATAACGAGCGGCATGGTGGTCAATTACATTCCGTTGTACTCTCCGCAGGAGCCTTACAATGTATGTGCCTATACAACTGATATCTCTCTCACAACCACTGCAGTACTCTCTAGTGTGCCAAGTGGGGCGCTCTAGTGGCTTATTTTTCAACATTCTGCCTATCTGTACATGGATGTGTGCATTTTCTTCTGAAAAATACATTCAGAATTAATTTTTAAAAAATAGAAATAAAATATAAAGAAGTAAACAATTCTTAAACCAATTGCACGAATATACAAGAGTAATAGGAAACGATTTACAACGAGCAAACAAACAGAAATTTAGAAAATACTACAGTTCTAAAGGTTAAAACTGTAAGGCTCTTCTTAATTTACCCTTTGACGTTTTCAAGATGCATGCTCTTACAAATTCGTCTCTTCCCATGATTAGTTCTTGCATGACTCCCATCTTTCAGAGCGATTTTGATTTTGCTGCATCTTCAACTAAAACGATATCTCCAATTTTGATATTGTTGTAAGACGATGGATTTGCAAGATTATGCGCACTCTGGAATATTAGCAAATACTGTTCCTCCCACATGAGGCAAAGTTCCCTCAAAAATTTCGTCTTGAAAAGTTTACGTCTACTCAAAGTCACACGATTCGATGCAGATACAAACAAGCCCAACAAATTATCCAGTGCAAATGCAGGTTCTTGATGTCCGGGAAGAAATAAATGTGAAGGCGCCAGAGCTCTGGGTTCTCCCAATTTATCACTATCGTAAGTAATCAGTCGATTTTTGATTACTCGTTCTATTACTGCTAGGATAGTCAATAATTCGCCTAAAGTCAACAATGTTCTTTCAAGAATCTTTCTCAATGGTTCTTTAATTCTTTGCATCAATCTTTCCCAGAAGTCTCCCCACCATGGAGAACGCTCCGGAATAAACCTCCATGTATACCTTAAGAAATGATAAAACTCTTCAACTCGGGTTGTCTTATTATGTTTTTGAACCCCTCAAGGATTTCACATGAGCTTCAAAAAGTCTAAATGTTATCAGAATAAAATATCTTTACGTAACCTCTTCGAGCCATAAACCGGTGCACCGATAGAATGAAAATTCTAATGTTCATATTAGAAACCACTTCAAGGTGAACTGCTTGAGTCACAGCACATGTGAAAAGCACAATATACACCTTCTGTAATCTTCACAGTTATAGCTCCAGTAAGATCTGTACCGATAGTAGTGAAAGGGGGCAAGCGACTATCCTGTCTTTAGGCAACTGTCCTACCTGTTTCCTTGCAGGTTTTGCACTGTATTTGCGGCACACAACTCTTTAAAACACTTTTCACGGAATGCCGACTCCTTGGTATCCAGGATATTTCCCTTACTCTGGAGAAAGTAGCAATCACATCTAAATGTAATCCTCGATTGTGTTCGTTTGGTATCATCAGATCGGTATATTTGGACCTGGGCAGAAGTATTGGGTGCTTTTCTTACTGCGTCAAATCGCTATGTTCTAAACGTCCCTTTACACGAAGAAGATAGTCCTGCATTTAGGAAGCAAGATTTCATATTCGTGAACAAGAGAAAATCTGTTGATGTCTGTTGAGACGAGTTATTTCAGCATCAAAGTGTTCACGTTGAACTTGCTTCACCCAAAATTCTTATGCTTCGCTGATCTCCACAGCTGCCAACGAATGTCTCTGTTTACTTCTGCTTCCAAGTTCCTCAAGAAACCACAACACATAGACATTAATTCTCAACAGCCTGTTAAGACAACTAAATCTGGGAACGTCAATCAATAGATCCTTTTTAAGGATCACAGTTTGGAAAATGATCTTTTTTTCAGGTATACTCTCGTCTTGAGCTCCGAATTTCTTTTGAGGCCACTCACTCTGTGGTGATTTCAACCATCAAGGTCCACTCCACCATATATTATTATTATTTAGTGATCCCGCCGACACTTCTCTGGTCAGCCGATCAGCTGGGTTTTCCGCACCTAGGCAGTGGAACCACCTATCAGGACCCGCACAATTCTGAATGTCAACCACTCTATTTCCACAAACTGTTTCCATTCCATCCTTAAACTCTTAAACCAATAAAAGCAAATCTCGGAATTCGTCCACATGACTCCTTTCACCTAATTCTCAAAAACCACCGATAAATGTTTCCACAATCTAGCACGAACCAACTCTTCCATCAATTCCAATCTAAGCACGCTCAATTTTTTTCAATGGTACTACTTTTCTCCGTAACAAAGTATGCTTCAACTTCACCCGATGAAGTTTCCTATCTAAACTACGCAACAGCTCCATATGCCACCTGCGATGCGTCACAAATATATGCTTCCCTATTCCACCAGCATCTCTATCTGAGTTAGAAAAACAACATCTATCCATTCGTACACCAGACAAACAATCTACCTCACAACACCATTTACCTCAAATTTCTTGAACATGCTTCTTAACGCTCGCAACAAACGGGTCAATAAAACCCAAAGGATCAAACACTCTAGAAACCGCACACAACACCGACCGCTTTGTATTCTTTACCGACTCCAAGGTATTCAACAAAAGCACAACATCAGCTCCCAAACAATCTTTATTCGAATTCGACACTAAACCCAAAACCTTCAAATTAGAATCTTGTTCAGACCTAATTTCATCACTTAATCCATTTTGAGTCCACAATGCCCTCAACTCTTTAGAATTCGTGCATAGCTTTTCCAAGTTAAAACCTGCATCTTTCAAAATGGAAACCACAACTGAGTCGGCTCAAAGCATTTTGAGCCAACTCAACCCCGTAACACAAATCATCAGCAAATAATGCGTTGTTCAACATGTCGACACAATCCAGGTATCTTTCAAGCTATTTTCTGATATGATATTTAATTGTGGCTAGCAACAAAATTGGTAAGCATCTACTTCCAAACAAAATGCGACTCATTTGCAATACCATATATTCTCGGTCTTTATCATTTGTATTTTACAAAAACCTTAAATACCGACGATCTTGATCAGCCACTCCAATAATTAAAAAAAGCCTTTTCCCCACAAAAAAAAACTATTTCAAATATTCTAAATTTCAAACGGACATTCAATAGACTTAGATTCAAATTAGCCCCTTATTCCAAATAAGCATTTAATGACAAATCGCCTTTCTTAGAACTTGAACAATTAAACACCAATTGAACCTGCGTAGTGCTTTTACCTTTTTTACTTTTTCGGCCCAATGCTCAACAATATTATTTTCTATCTGAAATTTAATTATTTCCTCAAACTGGTTATGAATAAAGTCAGCACTTTCCAATTGTCTTTGCCCTCTATCAAATTACCGTTTAGCCAAATGAAAATTGTCTTTCAAAGCTACTGGATTGCGCTTCCATTAGAGACCAGTGGCGTAACGACCATTCTGAAAGCGCAAGTTTTCCTCAAAACTCTGAATTACTTTTTCGTCGCTTTCACTTCCCCCTTAAAGCGAATCACTAGTTCCTAGACTTTCTAATTGAAACCTATTATGCAGCAAATCTAATAACCTTTCTTTACAGCACTTAACTCTAATATACATACTTAAAGCGCAATTCGAAGCTTCTTCTCCCTCAGAGCTTACGTTAATTACCCAGCCAAATATAGTGCCATATAACATCAAAAATTCTGAAAGCCTGTGAGCTTTTCCCATTGAAACATTGTCTATAAAGACATTTCCAATCAAATGGCCTATCTATGTTTCCTCACCACCCTGCTCAGACAAAACAAATCCCTCTTGCCACAGAACTGATGCAATATCTTCCGAAGGATTTCGAATTGAATTTGTTCTAACAATAACAAATTGAATCTGTTCTTGTCTATCACCAGAATATTGCATTCTAAATGCGAATCACTGATGGGGTCTTTCTATAAAACTTTTTTTTGCTTTGAATCTCTCAAATGGGGTGATTGAGACCCAAAAGTGTGAATTATGAGTTTCTCAACTGAAACAGTAGGTAATCCGTAAAATAATTGCAAATAATCCTTTGCAATACTTTCTAGAAGGAAGTTAATTTCTGAACCTCTGTCAATTAAAATGCTAATCCTTCGAGCTATTTTATATGAACCCACTATATTAGCTCTCGATGTTTGGTAATAGATAATATTCTGTTTTTCAGTGTTGATCATCGACTCTCGAAACAATGAATTAACAACCTACGCCTTTAGACTGGAAAATGTTTCAACACTTCCCCTTTTACTTGGTCTATGACCTTTTACACACAAGTAATCCAAGTGGGATTGTGATCCACAGGTTTTACACTTTGTACCTTTTGCATTACAAAACTTCTTGTGTCCTCTACGGAAACATCTCCTACTCTTATATTGATCATAAATTGACTTATATTTATCATGAACGTTTAATTTACCATCTTCATTTCTATGGGTGTCTTTGTATTAAGTGAATAATTATGCATCGAATTACTTTTCAGAGTGCAAAGAGTTAATGACTTAGGGTAAAAATTATCGATGGTATTGAAAATCGTCTGGTTTAATTAATTATTTAATTTTTGTCAAGAGCAGGCATTAAAAATTTTAGAAGATAAAAGAATGTTATACATTATTTTATTCAAAAGTAGTTTTTACATTAAAATATTATACATAAAAGGATTTTAATCCCGAGTAACATCGGGTATATATATTAGCTATATATTGATTGGATGTTTATCCTTAAAGACACATTCAATAGACTATTAATATGTCTCGAATGCAGAAAAACTAAACTGAAAATTACTGCAGTTAAAGGATAGTAATTGGGAAATATAATTCTTTAAGAATACAAATTTAAGGCAAGTAGTCAAACTAAAATGTTAATGCAAAAAATCATTTATCACTAAACAAATGAAAGAAATTTTGCACTGTATTGAAAAAAAAATAAAAAAAATATGCATTTATTGGATTAAAAAATTATCCAACAAAAGAAATCTGAGTTGAAAATTATTTCAATAAATAAAAAGAAATAAATTTAGTGCAAAAATTTGGTACTAAAAAGTATATATATGCTAAAGGGAAAGAAAAAAAAAGATTTGTCTGTCTAGGCAGAAATGGGGGGATGGTCTATTGATCATTTAGAGTTCATAGATCTATATAATTATCTCATTATAAATCATAGAGAGTTATATACCCTCACATTTACCTGCACAATTTTGGGGTGGCCAAATTCATTTGATTCTTAATATAATTCCAACTGCGAAGCTTTATAGGTATCTGAAACTCCAAATATAAATTCTGCATTAAAGTTTGTTATAAAAGAAAATTGAAATAATTGTACTGTTAATTTTTAAAATAAAGAAACAATGTCATTTTATTAATTTTATATAGCCTTATATATGAAACTGAAAAATCGAAGAAAAAGAACAATTTAAAAATAGAAAAATAAATAAAAAACTCTCAAGTGAATATTGTGCATATTTATTGTTTTTGGGGGGAAAACGTTAAAGTAATTTACTTCGATTGAATTTCTTTTTGAAATCTCATTATGAAATGGGGATAGAACTTTAAAAACAATAATCTGTAAATGTGAGTAAAAAAATTGAGGGGGGGCGAGAGGAATTTTGCAAATTTTTTGTGGTGGTTGAGAGTAGCTGTGAAACCTTCTGGGGCACGGTGGCTTCTAAATGGAAGGATCGTGGCCCGATGGCACCGCTGATACAATATGTTTGTAGACTCACACAGATGCACGTTTTATCAGCTTTCATGGGTCAAACGCCCCCACATTCGTGAGGTAAGGAGGTTTCGAGACTAAGCTTAAGCATTCTTCTTGTCATATGACCCTAGTTCAGGATTACATAATCATTCCTAAAACTGCCCTTCTGCAACTACAAAAGGAAGATGCGATTCTAACAAAGCAAAATTGTCAAAACATCATGGATTTGGCAAGCTCTACTCCACCCCCGAAAAAACTACTTACAGATTTCAAAAATGCACAATTAAATCAAGGATTCAAACTATTGGGCTTGTAAATCATTTATGCATTATATGGGGTATTGAAAGGTAAAGCTTCAAATGGTGGAACTTCTGAAAACATGCTAAAAATATCATAGTATTTATGTTGTTTATTTAATGATAGTTAAAATTAATCCTATCGGATCAGTGATCAAAATTAGCTTAAGAGCCGTGAAAACCGAAAGATAAGCTAATGATCTTTTATACACTTACACTTGAGAAATTTAGATTAGCTTTAGTTATATTAATATTCCGTTTTAAAGCAAGACTAGAGCTATTTTGTGATAGACTTTGTAATTTTGAACAATGGTCAGATGATGAGAGCAATACATGAGTTGACATCCTCCTCTCGAAACTTCTGCGCCATACAAGAGGGGGAATGTTTGACCTCCACAGATTTAAAGTGGGCTGACCCCTCTTACAAGGTATTTCTTCAATGAAGTCGGATCTAGAGCCTGAAACCTTTCGGTTCTGAATCTGAGACCTTACTACCAGGCCATCGCGGCCTCACTTAAGAAAAAAGATTGACTTTGATAATACGAGCAAGACTTGTAAATTAAGACAAAAACACAGAAAGCAAAGGCAGTTTATTTTACAATCCTAATAATTAATACACTTTATTTACCTCTGTATACCTAAGCCTTTTTATATTTCTTTAAATATACAATACATACATTAGACTTAACTAGCAGTGGCCTATATCTAATATACACGCGCATAAATATGAAAATCTACGCAAATCTAAAGTTCAGATCATTGTATGATCAAAAAGGAATCGAACGGGCTTTGATAAACAAGTTTCCATCCAATTTACGTACCACTATTTATTGTATAAAATATTATAGTAAAATAATTTATTGTAGAAACACTATTATCGAGAAGAAAGATTATGATTACATTTAAAAATAAAAACGATGAGAGGAGTATTATTCCACCAGGAAATATTCTAAATTTCAAATCAAAGATGTTTAATCTTCAATCAAAACCGAGTAAATAAAGTGTTTATTTAATTTATATATTAAATGCTAAGCACTTACGGATTATTATTTGAGGCGGAATTATTTATTTTAAGATTCCAGGCAGAAACCATTATAAGGCCCCTCTTTTAATACTTTGGTCTATATAGTTTCAGATTCCAGCACATTTTTACAAATGAATATGGTAATAACTTGATTATTATTAATAGCAATAACCTAATGTTAATAACTAGAATGTTTTTTTTTATTTATTTATAATGACTCATGAATGCATGGCATAACATTTATACATAATATTATTTAAGAAGACATTAGGTGTTTATAAATATTAGAATAATGTCAACATAATGAAAAATTAGAGAAGTCGAATAATTTACTTAACAAAGTGTTAAGAATATTCTTATATTAGAATGTACCATAAATTTCTTTCTTTCCAAATTGAGAATGGCTTTAAATGGCTACGCATATATAAACTTCAAGTCTATATATATGCTCTCTAGGACATCGATTTTAATCATCTCAGAGATCATTTAAAGTATGTTTCTTTGGTGATAAAGTATCTTTTAAAACTTTTTGTTCACCGTCCAAAAAGGGAGACAAATGAAGAATTTTAGACAAGTTATGCTTCATTACTTTAAATGAGGCAGAAAATATGCTGCGACTATTATGACCATCCGCAATTGGCTTAAGATATTTAGATTGGAAAATGCCCGCAGAGGTTCCCCAATAACGGCGAATATAAATCTTATTGAAGCCTTGTTTGCTGAAAATTCGCATTATAGTATGCATGAGATAGGAGATGGAACTAACATTTCCAATTATATACACTGATGCGACAAAAGTCATGGAATAGTAATATGCAAATAAACAGATAGCAGTACTAAGCATAATGAATATAGAACGAAATGCATAAATGGACAGCACATTGGAATTTAATTTATATTTAAGGTAATTAAGAAAATGGACGGTAATGGTAATAATGGAAATTAGTTTGTATTTGGCTTTCATTTATATTTAAGCAATTCATGAAAAAGGGTTTCTTACTTGATTATGGCTGCACAACAGGAATTAACAGACTTTGAACACGGAGTGGCAGTTGGAGATAGATTCAAAAAACATTCTTTTTTTTGTTGAAATCATTAAGAATTTAATATTCTATGATCCACAGGTCAAGGATGTGCCGAAAAGACCAAAATTCAAGCAGAACTTCGCAACATGAGCACTGCAGTGTTGGGATTATTATAACTGCGACTATATAGTCGGCCGCCTGCCCTAATGACCGAGACCAGCGACATGTGCATGGAATAGTCAGTGTTAGCAGACAAGCAATACTGTTTGGCATAGCCGCAGGAATCAATGTGGGATTTAGGACAGACGTGTCTGTTAGGACAGTTCGACGAAATCTGGCTTTAATGGGGTATGGTAGCAGAAGACCACCTCAAGCACCTTTAATAAGAGCACGACATTGACTGCAGCGCCTCTCCGTCACTCATGGCTGCATCGGTGAGACCTTAGATGACTGAAAAACCGTGCCTTTGTTAGATTAGTCTCGATTTCAGTTGGTAACAGCTGAAGGGTAGGGTTCGAATGTGGTACAAACTCCAGAAGGGCTTGGGCCGAAGTTGTCAACAAGGCACTGTGCAAGCTGGTATGGCCCCATGTAGGTGTGAGCCTTATATAAAATAGACTGTGTCCTCTGGTCCAGATGACCTGAATTTTTTACTGGAAATGCTCACTTTAAGCTACTTGCAGGCCACTTCCAGGCATTCAGAGATTTCATGTCCCCAAACAATGATGGGATTATTATGGATTACAAAGTTCCTTATCACTGGACCACAACTACTGCGATTGATATGAAGAATAATCTGGACAATTTCAGCGAAGGATTCGTCTACTTAGATCGCCCGATATGAATTTCATTGAATATTTATTTGACATAATCAAGAAGTTAATTAGTGCACAAAATCCTATAACGGCAACACTTTTGCGATTATGGACATCTAAAGAAGCAATATGTCTCGATATTTCTGCAGGGGACTTCCAACGACTAGTTGAGACCATGTCACGTCGAGTTACTACACTTTGTCTGGCAAAAAGAGGATCGACGCACAATTAGAAGATATTACATGACTTTTGTCACTTCCGTGTATAATCACATGAAAAGAATAGGATATATCATTCAATATGAAGTTTGGAGACAACAACTTTTAACGGAGACGAGCTTTACGAACCGTGTGTCTGTGTGAAATTTACTTTTCCAGAGACATGAAAGAAAAAGAGTTGCCATTGAGATGTGACTTAGATTTTATATTGAAATGGGCATTGAAAAAGCATTTCGATTCGGGGCAATAGTCCTTCAAATCGTCGCAAGCCTGGACTACTCCTAAACCAAAGAAATTTTTTTGTCCATTTGGTAGGATTGGAAAGTTATAATCTACTACGAGATCCTTCCTAATGATAACTGACATTAAAATTCTGTCGAATTCTGAAATTAGTTTGACAAATTCAAAAACATCGTAGCTGCAAAAACATAGCCTGAAGTGACCATCCTAAGAGATGTTGTTTTACATCTCGCCTATACAAAACCATTTGTTGCAAAAAAATTATCTCCATGATAAACAGTTACAATGAGTAAAAACCAATGCGAAAACACACATGCCCACATCGAGGAATACTTTATAAGCAGACAAAAACAATGTTGGAAAAAGAGAATAATTAACCTCTCCGGGAGAGGGAAAAAGTGCTTATATAACGGAATAAACTAACCTTAAATAGCAAATATATTTAGCAACTAAACCAATAACACCTTAATCATCTACTTATGTTTTTCCTTTGACCAACGGCCATAAGAGGCTGCCTAGTTTCCCTTCTTGGAAATTCTCCACTGAGCTTATTATAACTTAAACACTTTTATTTAAATTCATTGGTTTCGTGTTCGTAAAGAGGAAATTTTGTTAAAGATTTTTCAGTTATTTCCCAGTCTGTTGAAATTTTGAACATTTCTCTATTCTTGAGGGCTATGCGCATTTTGACTATTCCTAAACTTAATATCAGTCAATTGAATCATCAAATTATTTTTGAGTCCCTACACGTGGCACTTCGAGTTAAGAAATTGAGAAAAATTGATTTTTCATTCCATATTAGTAATAATAAGGAATTATGACTTGAAGATTAATAAGTAAAAAATAATTAAAATAAAAAAATGTGTTTTTAAGATGTAATAAAAGCGTGTTTTTAAAATTTTTTGAAATTAATATTTTATTTGCTTACAGCTTCCCTTTTCAAAATGAAACCGTTCCTTGCACTAGAGTTTATGTGATTATTTTACTACCAGTATTGCGCTGTAATATAATTCGAAACCATATTCAAAGATCCTGTATTTATGATGAAATTGGGTATTGTTCTAGTACAAACTGCTATTGGAAGAAAATTTTCCTTATTTTCCTCTGACAAAAGGTCTAACGCTTTTATAAACATAAAGGAAGCCATTAAAGGGAAAAGTTTCTGGGTGACTAGTGTATTAACAAAAGTTATAATTTGTTGCATTAAATTCTCTAAAAGCATTTCAGAGAATATGTGTCACATTAAAAGGCAATGAATTCTCGTTTATGGAAACGCGTCTTTCTAAAAATAAAAGATTTTAAGGACAGGGAATTTATTAAACGTGAAAGATGTCATCTGTAATAAGTTAGCTTACATACCGTTGCTCAAAGATTACAGGCTGTATGCCGAAAATTCGATTTCTCCTGCCTTGTTATGTTCTACATGTAGCATTTTTATACCTAGTATGTGGCAAAATGTCTAATATTATCAGGTTATCAAATGAAAGTTAAAATCAAATACAAAAAAGATCCTATGTCTTGGCAGCTCATTGTTGTGACTAGAAATAAAAGTTTGTATAGATATGCAATTTTTTGCATTATGCGATGTATGATATATTTGGTGGATAATTTGTGAACGTGTTTAACCTCTAATAAGTTCCGGAACTTAAAATCCAAAATTTACGCTAAGCTTAAAGTATTATATTTCTTAATCGCTTTAAAATATTTAAGATGTTTAAGTCACATTTTATTAGTAAAATGTCAAATTGCTTTCTAAATCCAAAAGAAAATTATTTGATTCCTCGGATATCTAAATTCATCTAAAGGAGGCACTTTCAAACTACTAGTAAATGTTCACAAATGTTTGAAATACTAATTTTCATTGTATGTTTGAAAATTACTATAGAACAGTTTTAATACATGTGGCTTTCTTTCTCCAAAATTCACTGATTTTTCCTGAATATGGATATTTATATACGGAGAAAAAATATCCATTCTAATCGTGGCCTGAAAGTATATTACTAAACTGATAGTGGATAGACATATTCATCCGGTTTTAAAAAGCATTAGCTGCTTAGCGAATTATGTATATTTAATATTTTTAATTAATTAACGTATTGCCCAAAACATTACGAAGTCTGAATTTTTATACAATTTTCGGGTACTATCAGTTCATAATTAGTAAAATATGCTTGACTCATTAAAATTTTAAACAAAAAAGTTAAATCTTCTACGACTAAAATTCATTGAGTTATAAAGTTTTGAATATTGCTACTTTAGAGTATTGAAATAACCATTTTGAGGAAGATCCGCTTATAAAAGCCCTCGAGAGGGCCTTTGGTTGGTCTAGAAAAATAAATTTAAAGCTATATAATTCGATCAACTTTGATAGTAAAACATTGGTGTTTTTATTATTTAAAATATTATACTGTTAATGATATTTTATAAACTAGGCTAATAGAAAGGCGGATAGTATAAGAATTTATATTTATTAATTTTTTTCACCAATACATTAATTAACTGAAACAATATAAAGTATAATTCTTTACGGCAATTAGAGCATTTTTACTACTGGGACTTATCTCCAACTGTTATGAAATTAACTATTATTTACTGATTAGAGTAGATACCCTGTATACATTTAGAAATATTCCAAGTTTTTTTTTTTGAAATTGTTTTCTAGAATCTATCAACTAATCTTTGAAAGAACTAAAATTTGTTAGCATTTACCATTTAAATGTTTGCGATCTTACTCCAAATTTCGCCATTAGGTATGAATTTCTTAAATGAAGTTTGTTTATTAGAATAAACAAATGAAGATACAAACATAAATCATTTCCAAGAAATTATATATCGTTAAAACTTTCCTGAGAAAGTTTCTGAATCTGAGGAAAGTTAAAAGTCAGTGGCGTAACTAGGGAATGGGACATTGAGGGCAGATACTCTGGGTGGCATTACCAAGGGGAGTAAAATTGTGGAATAAATTAATTGCATTTTGGAAAAATAAATCTTTTTCTTCAAATCTTAGTCTTCAGAATTAAAATAAGCTTAATCTGAGGAAAGTTAAAGTCAATGGTTTAACTAGGGTGGACAAGTGCACTGGGCGTCATTACCAGGGGGCGTAACATTGAGGAATAAATTAGTTGCACTTAAGAAAAATAAATATTTTTCTTCACCTCTTAATGATCAGAATTTAAATAAAACTTCTTTAAAGCAAAAATGAATATTTTTTTTAAATTTAATATCTCGATATATTGAGTTATCTCTAAAATTCCCAACTTCAAATCACTACTTGATCTGCATGTAAACAAAACTACAACATTTGCATGTAAACATCATATCTAACATTTACAATCGAGTCAGGAACGTAAAAAAAAATTTTTGATTAAAAATCAAAGGCCTATATATCATCTTAATATAAATAATTCTTGATATCAATATTTAATAAAGTTAAGCTCAATATGAAATCGGACTTAGATTCAACATATCAAATTTATATTCACAGAATACTCCTACCAATCAGCAAAAGCACGATTAGAGCTTTGAAATGGATAATAGATTGTAAATAATTGCTATAAACTAAACCGAATGAGAAAAAATTGGATAATAAAAGTGCTTTCGGATGCTATATGCAAAAAATAAGTAAAATAAAACATAAAATATTGATATGATGAAAGACGCTGTGCGTAGAATTGTGAACTTTTTATTATTATTATTATTGAACACGTAGAAAACCTCCATGCACCTCTAAGTATCAAACGGGCTTACAGAAATAAGTATACAATACATTGCATACAGAAATCATAGACAGAACAACCATGCCCGAACCAGGACTCGAACCCAGGATGCCCAGAACACGGGGAATTATGAACTATTAGCTGTAATTTTCCCACTTTCAGAGACAGGATCAAATTTATTTCGTTGTAAGTTGAAATAGCAGTAACCAGCGAGATACCTTGACCTCTCCCCTTCCTCCTATACATTAGTGTTGGGCTTGAAACCGAATTCATCACTAAGACAACAAATATGTTGCACTAGATCATTTTCAATTCTTAAAGCAGTAATCATTCTATTGTTACACAATGTTTAACACTTAATAGTTAACCGAACAACTTCTCTACAGATATGCAATCGGATTGAACTCCGGAGCAAATATATATTTCATAGAAAATTCGATATAATAAAATTTAAGGGGGCGTTTTTTTGATATTTGCTTTGGGAGCCATTTTATACTGATACGCTTCTAATTAACGTAAAAGGAACTATATTTTGAATTACTTCTTCGCTTCCATTTCTTTTTGTAGCAGGAAAACAATTCTGCGTAGAAGCAACCTTGAAGAAATATTTCAAAACTAATATTCTACATGCACTGTAACTGACAGCATCATCAGTAAGTAAGAAAACATGAAAATAATCTGCACGATGTATTTTCACGAACTTAATAACTCAAACATGCCCTTTCTATTAATCCAAAAATCGACAAAAAAAAGGAGAAAAACATAAATAACCTCTCCCAAAAAAATCAAATAACAAAGCCGAATTCATAAACGCAAAGACGGCGCTTGAACTTTTAACAAGATATATGTGTTCAAATGACTTCCAGCTGTTCAGGTGAGACTTATCACCATCAATAGTTATTTGTGTTCCTTAGCTGTTACAGCGTAATTTGAAAATGTAAATATATATATATATATCCAAGATTTCGCTGAATAACCCATTTTAGGTGTATCCCAAGAGTAGAAAGTTTTGTGAAAAAGTTGAGCGATTATGCTTTCCAAATAGCGTGAGTTTATTGACTTCACCGGTACATGCATAATATGTATTTTTAATATTTTCAGTATTGATTGGGAATGAAATGCCTATTTTGGCACTAGCTCCGTCTCAATTATGTTTCGATGTTCAAAATAATAATCTTTTGATATTAACTATCAATTAAAAGCAAAGCACAGTACACACACCTGGTAATGGTGTGTACACGGTTTGATGTGCACACATCATTTACACAGCAAAGTACCGTATATTTTCAGATATCGAAATCTTCTAAGGTTTTGAGATGCGCCAAATTGTATTGATTTCACCCAAAATAGGGGTTCAATGTGATATATAGGAGGAGATATTAATTCTTATTAACTGATATAAGGAAATATTACTCGGTTTTGAATTATAACAAAAAAAAATCCTCTTGGCAATTTCGAAGACAAAATTAGATTCTTTTTCATCAGAATTACTATCTGCCAACATAAATTTCGATTTAATATTTTTTTTTTTTTTGAAAAAGGCAAATTTGGGGGGGGGGCTTTGGAAATCACTTTTCAGCCTTTTAAGATATTCCAGTTATCGAAACACTTTCAATACAAATTTGTTTGTCTTAATAAAACGTTAATGAGTGATTGTGCTTACATACATACGTAAACATAGACCAACAGATGATCAATCTTTTGACAAATTTGATTAAAATTTTACAAGAATCTAAATTTTAGATCCAAAACCTTTGTACTACATTTTATCTATCTGATTCTTAATATTTTGAAGTTACCGAATTCATATATAATCAAACAGTTAGACTGGCTTTCTATCTGACTGTTCTCGTCATCTGACCTGGGTTCAGAATATGATATCCATCCCGAATTAGCTTCCTTTCAGTGGGTTTCTTTCAAAATTTGATAGAAATATATGATTTGGTCGTAATTCCATTTATTCATCGGTCTAACTTAAAGCGCTTTTGAGTTTTTATGTTCACAGATAGATAAAGGAGCATAATGCCAAAAATGTGTTTTTCAAACACAGAAAAATCGGACACAATGAAATTCGGCAAAATCTCGAATTCAAATTTTTTGAGGATTGTAATACTTTCTCTATATTTTATATACAAGAAAGTCAAGAAAGAACAAATCTGTTACCATTTGTCCTTCTCATATTTTCCTTCTTTTTAAAATATTCTTTTGGTCAGAATTTAAAAAAACTCACACAGTGAACCATTGTATCAGGTTTGATGTGGAAGAAAGAGAAATTGTGAACGTGAAAACATGTGAAAAAATTTCAGTTTTGTTAGAAAGACATCCCTTTTCAGAACTGTCAATTACTAGGAGATTTACATCTTTTCCAACCCTATTTCATCAGTTTCCGTAAAACCAACCACTTCTGAAGCGTCTACGTTCTTTTTCTACGAATCTAAGGAAAAAAGAAAACTAAAAGTAAAATTTCTGAGCCTACCGCAGAGTTCAAAAATTTATAGGCGTGGCTAAATCGACGGTTTAAACTTAAGTGAAAAAGATTTCCTGAATTTCAACCCCGGATGCTTGCTGGGTAGGAGGTGGGGAGGAGCGAATCTTGGACAAAAGGTAAAAAAATAAACTGAGAAATAAATGGGAAGCCATTAAATCGTTAACTATAAAAAACGTGAGTAAAAAATGTTGTTATTTTCATACTGTTTTCTCTTCAATTTTGTTTACCTATTTTACATTGGTCATATTAATGAAACCTTAATCTATATAAATAAAAATGAATTACCAAATGTGTTGCTAAGCGTAAAACTCGAGAACGGCTCAACCAATTCGAATTTTTTAATGTATATTTTTGTTAAGACACTAGGAAAATTCTTATGAACGGAAAAATTGCCAGAAAAATAGTAAAAACGACACTTTTCTTACTTTCCTGCCAAAATCTTCATTTCCTTACCGCTAAATGAGTAAGACTGCAGTTTGTTGCCCAAGCTAATGAGGTTAGGCTTAACATATTTTCAACCGATTATTTCAAATGATTCTATTTTTTTTCTCTTAAAGTTTGGTGTATTTAAAATTAAACATTATTAATTAATCGATTTTTCAGATTCATTTGAAATACTTTTGAATAAAATAAAATAGAAAAAAGGAAATTAAAAATTTCTAATCTGTATTGCGTTATCTCAACTGGTGTAGAAAATTCACGCATTTGCGTTGCCCCAATTGGCGTTGAAAATTCACGCATGTGCAATGTGTTGCAATTGTTGACAACCATGTTTTCATTTTAATTAAATGTTTAAAAATATATTTATATTATATACAGTAAATATGTGTTATATTATATACAGACTTGACGATTTTAAAGAAATACGGATTTGATTTTTGAGGTTTTGCCTCATTTCAGAAACACACTATAATTAAGTTGTTTTTAGGTTAGTTGTCGGCTTTTCCATGCGTATGAAGTCGCGGGTAAAAGCTAGTATACGAATAAAAACGGTTTTAATAGAATTTTTCAAGAGCTATCTTCTTGAAAAATTAAATACAGGTGTTTTTTTTCTTTAATTTGAAGTAGTTAATTTTAAGAAGGAATAAAATGGAGTAATTCAGGGTTATAACTAAAATAAGGGAGGGGTTCCCAAAGCCGGTACTGTCCCGACTAATCTGGGGCGTCTGGTCACCAACATATCTATTATCAGCAAAGCAAATGTTTCAAAGGAGAATTCACTTTCACTTTAGTTTTATTTAAAATTAATTATTTTAAATAATGTTTTCAGTTTATATAATCTTTTTTATTCACTTTTATTTAACTTGACTTGTGTCATGTTTATAAAAAGGAAATATTGCAATCGATTTTTACTCACTTCCTGATATTCTAAAGTTCTTCAGTTTTCTACACTAGAATATTTTCTACCACAAAATTCTGTTCTAACATTTGCTTTGCTTAATATCTGTCATATTATTTATCAATTTAATTTAATAATATTTTTATTACACCTAAGTAGTGCAATGTATTTGGTTATTAGTTAAAGAATTGATCATAAAATTCCATGGTTTTTATAATAATAAATTTTAAAAATATTAAATATTAAAAAAGTAGAAAATAAAAATATATAAAAATGTTTTTAATTATACACTAAAAAGCAAAACATAGTTTTAAAAACTCTGAGAACTTGAAATAATAAAAGTTGAGGTGTGGAAAGTAGCCTAATGAAATCAAGCCATAATAATCAACGTAAAAAATTCAGGAACATAAATTAAATTTTCAAAATACATTAAAAATTGATTAAAATTCCAATTTACTTAGAAAAAAAGGCACCATTTTAAAAATTTATTTTCATTATTTAATTAGAAATTATTTCTTTATAATATTCCAAATTATGTTATTGTTACTAATGGCACTTGCTATGGACAAGCGCGTTGACGGTCGTCCGTGATTTTAAGCCGAATGAGCGTCTCTTGTTTTTGAAGTAGCGCCAACCAGGGACAAGAGTACAACTTAGCTACTCACTCAACAGATTCGCTTGCGCAGCCCCTTTTTACTGTGGGCACATTCATACACCTTACAAATCGCACACAGAAGAACGACCAAGTTCTAACCGGGACTCGAACCCTGGACGCCCAGATCAAGAGGAAGAAGCGCTACCTCTGCACCAGGACGCCAGCCCAAATTAGGGTTTATTCATTTAGAATAATTTATGTCACGTCGTAACTAAATTCTAGGATTTGTGGTGTTCAGAATCAGTAGTACAAAAAAATCTGAAGACATTAAAATGCATCCATTACCAGATGCCTATCATTAAAAATGAATCATAAGTTTTGTTTCTTTTTAACTTCCATTGTATCAAAGTGTGTATAGATCATCAGAATTATCTTACTCACACAGGAACAACTTATATCATACTCACACAGGAACAACTTATGATAGCAATAGAAGGTCAGGCAGTCGGAAAAAATATCACCTGTCGACACATGCATGTGCAGAGCGTTGCGACAATTTACTAGCTATAATAATTAACAATTATTATAACTAGCCATAATTATTTCTTTCTACAATTCTGCACATAGATGTGTCTGTGACTTCAATTGGTGATGAGGTTTTGTTGCAGTTACTTCATCCTTCAGTTATGGCCAAATACTGTCCCTGTGTTAACAGAATTATATTCGGTTTGTCCAGGCAATTTTTGAAGTCTCCTTTGATTTGATCACAAAATATCGTCTGGAACCCAGAATATTTTCAATCATCTTATTAATTTCTTTCCATTTAGAATTCCCTATTAGTTATCTATTCAAAGTAAAAAAATGTACATGAAAATTGAATAAACATATAAAATAGGAATTAAAATTAGAATATTTCAATGAATAAGATAACCTGATATAAAAATATGATTTTAAAAGGTTTTTTTTTATTCAGAAGGAGAATCATCATAAACACTCCAGTATATATATCGAATATTCCTTATGCATTCGAATTGGTAATTATTTTTCTACACCACTTTAATCGAGTAAAAATACTGCAAAATTGAAAATTGAATTTCTTCTTACAATACGAGCCTAACAAGGTTATTACATCAATTCTTAGATTCCTGTTTAGGATGCTTTAATCATTTTCATTTTTGGAAAATAAGTTTTTTAGATTCATGATCGCATTCTTATCCGAATCTTTCTCCAACAAACTTACACAAATTGGAAAAAAAAATGAAGAGGTGAACTATTATTTATGTAAAAATGGCATTTTTAAAGTCGACAAATTTCTTTAAAAGTAAATAGAAATTTATTTTCACACGATCATCCAGAAAACGACATTTTTAAAGTCGACGAATTTCTTTAAAAAAGTCTTTTTACTTACGAATAGTAAAAGACCCGAAAGAAGAAAGCATTATAAAAGCTTTCATGACTCGGAGATTATTCAAAGTGATTCAACTACTTATGATCGAGACAGAGGCTGTCAAAGAATTCACATGGCCTTTAAAAATGTCATCTGTTGAACGATTATTTGAAAATAAACTTCTTATTATTTAGAATAAAGTAATTCTTCAATTGTTTATTTTCCGATATGAGAGTGTGTGGGACGAGATTTAGTTAGAAATACTTTAAAGAATGAATTTCTTTTGCAATAATAAATACAAAAAAGCGTTTTTTTAAAAACATGTGCCACAACATGTTTTAAAAACAGTGGTACATTGACAACGTGGTGGTGATGGTGCTTAAAGATACAGCTGGCTCCTGTCTTAGAGGGCACCAGGGAAGTTTCCATTGTCATGTTTTACAACCAATTCTGAAAGGCGTCTGAAAAAAATAAATCACACCTCAAGCAATATTTACTCTTGAAGTCATTGCTGACGATTAGGGACTAAAACCCCATGTCATCCACCGTGCATTACTTATTATCTCTACATCACCGGGTCGCACTTCATGCTACAAGATGTCCTGTTATCGATGATGAATCACATTAGATTCGCTTTTTAATTTGAACCAAAAAGTGCCAAATTCAGATTTTGTTTATCTTTACCAACTTTATTAGGGAATGAAGTCTGAAATCATAATTATTACTTGAATACCAACGATTTTATACTTTTAGGTGTATGAAGAACACAAAAAGAAACATTATATAATAGTCAAAAAATTTCCCTTTTAGATTCTAATGGGTCTCCATGTTTTAGATTTATTTGTATACGAAAAAAGAAACTATATATTTTTGGAATCATGAATGGTTTTCTGTGAACAGAAATACTCAAAAAGGCAAAGAACTATCTGAATGAAATATGGTATGTATTCTTTACATCAAAATCTTAAATCTAGATCACATTTTGTACCCAGCAGATCAAAAGGGAAATGTCTAAACTTTATTCACTTTATTTTTATACGAATCTGAACATAAATCTGAGCTCAAGTACTGTGAAAATATACGAGACATTCCCGCTGCCATTTTCCATTGTTGATTTATTTTTAGGTTTTAAATAAATCATTAAGATATCAACAAAATTAAAATAAAATAAAAAGGAAATATTAATTACATTTTCAAAGCCATAAATATTTTTAATGTACAACATTTGGGAAATAATCACAGCATACATTGCTACGAAATGCCAAATTCTTGGCATCTAATAACTCAAAACAGTTTTTTTATACTTGCAAACTAAACTAAGCATAAATAAAAATTAGTTATGAGGTAAGAAATATTAAGTTTTGTTTGCATTTTTTAAGCTGGATTATATCAAAGATCAGTGAGCAGAATTTTTATTACGCTTATCTATTATATTAGTGTTTGTGAAGTTATTTAGTTCATAGAATTCTATTCCTTTATTGTTTACTTGTAATGTTACTATATAACAGTATCTACATGGCTCGAATAATAATATTTTTTTAAGAATTCTTGGGCATTAAATCATGTATTATTGAGCTCTGTTAATAATACACGAGATTTTCTACTTAGAACTTTCTTTAGTTAATCTGAGACAATAAGATCTAAGATATTATAAACAGGAAAATAGTCCAACTAGAAGGGCACATTTTCTAATTTTAAAAAGAAAAGCAGAAAAATTTTTTTCCTTGAATTTTATTAATTTCCAAAAAAAAATGGCAATAATAATGAAATTAACTTTTTATGGAATTCATTTTGAAAAATGATGTTCTCAATTCAATAAAAGTACTCTTCCAAATTAAGCCACTGACGTTTTTTAAACATAATTAAAGCAAAGGTACTTTTTTGATCCTCAAATTTGCACCAACAAGCAGCGTTTGAATCGAATTAAGAGCTTTTATGCACTAGATTATTTCTTCTTTCTTCTCCCTTTATGTAATGAAATAAAACCACGTGGCCTTAGTTTTTATTCTCTTTGAAACAGCATTTCATGCATTTAATAAAGTTTTTTTTCTTTGACGTTGAATTCAGGCTGCTGTTGGTGACCCAATCTAAGGAATTTCGGATTATAATAAAAATTTACCTTACTATAAATATTCAAAAAAAATCGTTTAGTAAACTATTGGTAAACCATTTTTCTTCCTGAATATATAACAATATATTCTGAAACTTTAGAGTAGCATTAAAACTATTAATATTTTCTTTAAGTATTCAATAGCTGACATCTAAATGTAAAAATTTGTTTTTAATTTGCAACCTTATAATGCTTTTTCTGTTAAATTATTCCACTAACCATATTTATATTGCATCAACATAATCGGTCTATTTTGCAAAAATTTAATTCGGATTACACTAAAAGTCCAATCAAGGAGAAATACAAATGCATCAACGCTCACTTAACATTAAAATTAATAATAAGAATAAAATTAATTTTGGGCAAATTTCATGAAATACTCCAAATATCTCCCCCCTCATCTCATTAGATTGGATTAGAACTTGGGAAGGATTCAAGAATTTTGTGACATTAAGTAAGGACACATTATGAATCTCCTCTTTTAATTGTTAATCTATTAAGTTTCGCATTTTTATCTTAATCAAGTAATGATTAATTTATTTTAGTTTAATCATTTTTATTTTAATAACTGCTTGAAAATATGCCATGTATTTCTTATTACATATATTTGAGCAATATTTATTAAAGCTATAAGATTCCTAAAAAATTAACGTAGTTAATAAAGATTTCCTTACTTAGAAATAAGAGCATTTAATTATTATGAGAAATAATAAAGATATATCAGATTGCAAACAAACATAACATAAAAAATATGTTGCTGAACCTTTCAAGTAGAATACAATGTAAAGAATTAATGAACTATTAGTATTTTGATACATTATAAGTAAGAAATTGCATTTTTAAATGATTTTAATGATTCATTGAGAGAGCATACACTTTAGTCCAAATGTTTTTTAATTCAAAGATTTTTTTACAAATTTAATAATTTGAAAATCAGGGTAATAGTATTTTTTGAAAGTCCTGTCCATAAATAATCTCAGCCGTAAATAACTGTCTAATTGCAATTCCGCCGTCAGTTAAAGAATATATTATAAAGTTCCTTCTAAAGAAAGGAAACATAGGTAAATGTTTCCTTTCTTCAGAAATAAGAGAGTAATTTTAAGGTAAATTTTAAGAAATCATATAATAAAAGAATTATTTAATTTAGAGAATAATCATTTCAAACACAACAATGAGTAAATTTTTATTAAGAAAAAGGGAAATAAATTATTAATAAACATTTTATAAATAAAATCATTATCTTTAGAAATTTTTAATAATAATAATAAATGAGTAAATATATTTTTAAGGAAAAATCTTTCTAATTCCTCATCACTTTTTTTTCGGAAGAACTGAAAGAAAGAAAAATCCAAAAAGACGTCAAATAAACTATTTCACTTAAACTAGGCGAGGCTGTTTCCTTTACTGTTCAACTTGCATTTAGAAGTGTCAAAAATAAATTATTTTAGAGGCAGATTTAGTGATCTTTGTCATTTCTTTTCTCCTAAGATTAAAGAATAAATCATAGACGTTTGAAAGACAGTTATTATAGTTTACGAACTACAAACGCTTAGATTTCTTTCGATTTCTTTTTTTCTTTTTTTCCTTCAATTTATCAGTTAAAAAAAACATTTCGTAATAATGATCTTCGTAAAAACATATTTGATTTGATTTGAGCCCTTTTTTGTTTGTTCACTTTTTTTGTTGGGACAAATGGAACGTCAATACAACAAGTTATTGGTTATATGTGAAACTTGCGATTTGTTATTGATAATTATGTGCAACTGAAAGCTTTGAAAATTGAGTTATGGAATTTTTCTTAATATATTCTTAATACATACTGAAAAGTTAGTTGATTTTAAATGATATTTTATATCAATGTCCCAATAATTTGACAGCCTTCAATTGGAAGAAAATCAAGTAAATGTCCAGCAAATATCGCAAGAACCTTCCATCCATTCGCAAAAAAACAATTCGTTTCGAAAATGTAACTCAGTTCATATTTTTGAATAATGTTGATTTAAGACCCACCCCTTAAGATAAAAACCCTCACTTTTTTCCAGCAATTCTTGCATAACTTTCTTTAACGTAATAAGTCAATGGAGATAAATTTCTAATTTAAATTATTTTTAGACTTCCAATTATCATGAATTCATTACCAGTTGAATGTGTCAAAATAACATTAAGTTAGAAATTTTTTGTTATCTTAATATGAAAAAGTTGAGACAATTTATACCTATTTTTGGCTTTTATAAGCCGCTGGAGAAATATTTGTAAATTAAAGGATTTTTATACTTTCATTTATCATGAATTCATTATCATTTCCATGTATCAAAACAACATCAAGTTAGACTTTTTTTGTTGTATTAATATAAAATTAAATTTTATTTACACATATTTTTTTTAAATATGTATACAATGTAACATGACTTATCAAAATTGATATCCAAAAATAATAAATCGCAACAATGATAATTTTACAAAAATTCAGTTTTGGAGATTATTTTTTTAATTCATATAAAATTGCAGTTTGTTCTTACAAGAAGTTTTCCGTTATGTTAAGTTTTCTGTATTAAAATACATAACAGATCACCAATAAGGTAATTTTCAAATTTCAAAAGGAAATAAACTGTTCTCCTTTGTCCTTCACGAAACACACACTGGAAATTTATTTAGCACAAATCAAACAATGCCTTATAATCTGTTGTTACAGAAGAATGTATGAAAACTATGACGGGGAGTTTTGCTTTGAATTGTGCTTTAGAAAAAAAAATACCTTTTCAGAACGCGCATTTCGACAGAGGAAAACTTTCCAAATTTCTCAACCTTGGCCGAAAGTTTTAAAAGCATTTGTAAAGTTATTAAAGAAAACTGAATATTTTCTTTTTTAGTAGTCAAACTTTGAAAACAATCGAGATTAATTCTTAAACTATTTAAATTTATCGCATTTGCATAGAATTGATATCAATCAAAATTTCGAGAAAGTAACTTCTGAAGAAAATAACAGAATTATTAATTGTCTTAATTAACACTGCTAATCAAATCTTTTTTCGAAATCTTCTCATTACAAAAAACGGCATTTCTCGAGTCACACTATACAAGCAAAATATTTCTTCCCTTATTTCCCTGAGCTTCTTCCCAAATCAGCGTTTTTCCTTATACTTTCTCGTATGCTAACATGATATGACGTATTTTTAACTTCTGCAATGTAGTGAAAAAATATGTATGAGTCTATTTTCGTTGGTGCGTGTGTGTGTGCGTGTGCGTGTGCGTGTGTGTGTGTGTTTTCATGCCTTCCACAGTATGTATATGAAATGTTGTTTCATTTTTTTCAACCATTTTAGCTGCAGATGCCGCCAAACACTGAAAGTTATTTTATGCCCATGTTCATAAGTATATTCCACATCTCCTATTAAACGACTGAGACGATTTCAACTAAAATTTATACGCTCATTTTTTTTAGACAAGAGAAATAATAAACTTCAATTATTCAAAGTCGAAATGAGTGTACGAATGCGAAAATGACGTATAATTCAATTAATTAGAAATTAACCGACATTTTATCATTTTTCCGCAGAACAAATAATCTTACTAAAAATAAATTAATACCATCTTAAAATTCAAAATTTTAACATTTCAATGATGTAAATTTCCTTTTCTTTCATTTCACAATTTTTTTCAATTGTTATTAATTTTAAAAATAAATTTATAGGCATTAAAATGAAAGTTAACTTTGAATTACTTTGCCAATTTTTTTTTTCGATTTTATTCTAATACATATCTTTTTACCAGATTATCATTTGCTTCAAAGTAGTCATTTAATAATGCCTACAGCAGGCATAAATCAATTGCTCAAACGGATACAAGTAAAGAAAGCCCACTCGTGGGCAAATGAAACACATGTTAGAATACAGAGGTCATTTCAAACAATGAGAAATAATCAATATTTTTTATCTTTCTCAACAGGAACTTAGGAAGAAATTCTTCAGAAAAAATTCACATCATCCTGAAGTTAGCTGAATTCTTATTGATTTTCTCGTTGATTTTTCGCGAAATTCAATGGAAAATTATGATAATATTCTTATTCTCTTTTAAACTCTTAATCATTAATTAAACATATATTTTAAAAATATTTACAATTTTTTCTACAATCACATATTATATATATATATATATATACACAAACACAGGGTGTTGCCAAATTCGACCGATAAATTTAGAGGGATGATAGTAAGAAGCATCAGGAGGATAAAGAATAACCATGCAACATAGGGTCCCAAACGACATGAAAATCGCAAAAATATATGGAGTCTCAGAACTGTTGGAAATTGTAAAAAATTAATTTAAAAAAATGAAAAATGCAGTTTCAACTTTAAATTTTTTAAAAGTTGAAACACATTCTTAAAAATTCCCTTTCATGCTTGTAACTTGCGGTTTTGATGATCTAAAGGGTCATAAATTACCGTTAATGAAAAAGTACCTTAGAACCCATATTTACAAAAATATTAAAACTGAGAAAAATAAAAGTTTAAAAATGTAAGGAATTTTCTATTCGATAATTCAAGCTTGTAGTATGAGAACAGGGGAGTTTTAAAGATATCCAAGAAGGAAAAAAAAAATGGGAACCAGAAAACATCGCAGCACATCAGTATCATGTTCGCAGAGAACGTTGTCAAATTCGGAAGAGAAATTCAGAATAAGGATAGTAGGCATTAAGTAGATGAAAGATTACCCGGAAACCTAATATGTCAGGTGTTTTAGAAATACAAACTGCAGGATAAAATAAAATTGAATTTGATGAATGAATGGAAATTTAATCATAAAAGAAATCCAATTAAAAAATACTTTTCGACTGGAGTGGTTCTCGAATCCAGATTTAAAACTTATTTTTACTGAAGTTTTGAGACGGTTTTACTACTAAACGACAGTGAGTTTTGATTCGAACTACACAAATGTGAACTTCGAACCAAAACTACCCATTTAGCAAACTTCAACACTTAAATTCCATTTCAAACTCAAGAAATACAGAATTACATTTCAAACCAACCAGCGTCAGAATTACGTTTCAAACCTGCAAGCTTTAAAACATAGGAAATGCGTTTTTTTTTTGTTTTTTTTTTTTGAATAAAAATAATATTTGAATGATGGATTCAAAAATTCTGTCCAGTCAAAAGATGTTTCTGAAGTTTGTCGTGAAAAAAATTCCAAGTCAAAAAATATTTTTGCTTTGTAAATCTTCCAGTAAAACATGGCTTTTAAATCTCAACATGCATAGTTGTTTCATTAACTTTTTACAGAATTTTTTTTTCGGATAAAAGTTGAATTTTTTTTTAAACCGATTCACCTGTGGGGAACAAATTTAATTGATTCATTATTTATTGCATTATAATTTTTTCGCCTTATTTACAATTATAACCTTTATTTCATAAAATCTTAGTGTCCTTTTTAGTCCCTTAAAAATTGTTTCCTTTTGACATTTTTATCTCAAAGAGCCAATCGTTTTTTTTAAGTAATACTTTTATCGATGCATTTTTATTTTCCCTCGTTGATTCTGTGGTCAACAACTCGTCTAAACTCGTCTAAAAACAATGGCTCTACCATATTTTTTAAAATCTCCGTTTTCGAATGGCACAAAGCTCAATTTTTCTTTTCAAAATTTCAAACGCATTTTTCTTGTTTAAGCTGGAGCGTTACTGTGTAGAGCTACCAAATCTTCAAAATACTTTTAATATTTTTGACTTTTTTTTTTTTTTTTTTTTTTGTAAATTACAGTATTTATTCATTCGGTAACTGAATTCATCGATTAATACTATCTATTCAAATGGCATACCTGGTTGAATATAGATGGCGCCATCTGACGCAATCTAGACTAAAAAGTGTGTATTTAAAGAATACTATCTATTCAAATGGCATTCCTGGCTGAATATAGATGGCACCATCTGACACAATCTAAACTAAAAAGTGTTTATATAAAGAATGCTAATTCTTATCTATTCAGCAACATTTAGTTTGAAAAAAAATGACAGCTTGATAAAAAAGGGTGATGTGGGAAGTGTGGGAACGTGGAACATGCTTTGAAAAGGTGATTTCTCAAGTGAAGAGAAAAGAACAGACTTGGGAGGTAAGAATTGCTTCATCACATCTAAAGATATTAAGATCATTTCAATAGCATGTTGAATCGTATGATAAACAGCACTTAGGTGAAAGGTTTATATAAGGAATGCGTATTAACTTGATTAAATATACATGATTTTTTTTTCGACTTTTCACTTTGTGTAGTTTTATTAAAAAATTCAGATAGATAATGCCGTTTAATCTGTGTTTTTTTACGTTCCGTTTTTTCAGAATTGTATGTTTTAAAGACATTTTGATTGTACTGGTCATTCGAATCAGTACAAATAGAACTTTAGTTTAAGACCAGGGTTATCACCACGCGCGGTTATCATTGTAACATGGAAAATAATTTGATTTCCATCAGAAGGTTGTTATAATTCCATTTTCAGAAATAAAACACTGAAGAATCACTCCGATTAAAATCTACACACTTTATTTCACTCGCGTCTTACATCATCTGAGCGAACTCTGTTTAAACAGGAAATCCATCAGACATTGGCTCTCGCCTGAAGCCTCCATTACTTACGACTGCACAACGTAAACAGCTGCATGGAAAGGATTTCTTTCACCACAGTAGTATACCAAAAATATGAAATTCCAATCGCCTACAAACTTTGATCGGGAAGGAAAAAATGCCCCATTATTTCATTTTTTATTCTATGCAAATTTTAAGTTTTCTGTTTTGTTTACACTGGAGGAACAGCAAGGTACCACTTCCATGCCAACAGAACGTGCTCCATATCATGATACTCCCTCCAGACCCTTGCACAGTGCGCGTAAAGCAAGGTGGATTCTTGGCTTCGTGGAGCTCTCATCAAATTCGACGTCTTCCAGCAGTGCAAAATAAGGTGTAGCGTGATTCATCTGATCACATTACCCGTTTTCAATCCTCAGATGCCCAGTGTCTTCTTTCCCGACATCACTATAAACGAATTTTTGCGTGTTGGGCAGAAATGAGTGGCTTTCTCACAGGTACTCGACTATGTATTCCTAGTCTCTTCAATTCTCTGCTCATGGTTCGAGCTGAAATCTGTTGGGAAGAGCCTTGGTTGGCTATTTGTGTCAGTTGAATTACGGTAGAGCCCCTGTTCTTCCGTACAATTCCTCGGAGACGCCGCCGATCACGCTCTTGGAAAACTGTGCTCGAACCATAGTTACATTTCTTAGAGAAGGACTATGGGTTCTGATTCCAACTTTTGAGAACCTTTGATATGGCTGCTTTTGAGTGCCCAGTGAGGTCTTCCATCTTCGAAATCGAGGCAACTGCTTAACGGGCAGAAACAATAAGCTTTTTTTTTTCAAATGGTGAAAGATTCGGCGGTTAGAATGTAGTCGTTTTTCCCATTTTACTTCATTCATCACGAAAAGAACTCTTATACCTTACTCATACTAGCATTCTAACCGTCGGCTTTCTGGCACAGAGGTAGCACGTCTTCCTCGTGTTCTGGAATTCCAGAATTCGAGTCCCGGTTCGGGCATGGAATCAGGTGTTGTATCAGATGCGTGAATGTGCCCCCCCCCCTGTAAAAAGGGGCAGTGCAAGCGACTGCAATGAGTGTGTAGCTAAAGTCGTGATCTTGACCCTAGTTGGCGCTACTTGAAACAAGAGACGCTCATCTTTGGCTTAAAATCTGCTGATGTATCAGCGGGGTTTGTCCATGGCAAGTGCTATAAGTAACAACAACAACAGCATTCTAACCACGTGTAATCGACGTCATAACAAAAAATTTGCATACTTCATCCCTAAAACGCATTCAAATGCAAATCTCAAAGGTTTTTAATTCATTAACCAGTGAGTGTATATTACAAATATTATAATGAAAAAATGAAATCTGAAAAATGTATACGTATACAGTTCACGTATAGGGATAAAGTAAGCAAAATTTTACTTTTTTTTTTGTCCTTTTAATAGTATTTTTTAAAACTTTTTTTTTTTGCTAACACTAATGTCGTATTTGTAACGAAATTTGAGTTGAAAAAATATAAAAAAATTAAATTTAATATGAAATAAGTCAGCACAATGTAAGGAATAGTACGAGACAAAAGTAACTAATACCGAATATATAAAATATAGTAAAAAATATCGACACCATTAAAAAAAACATTAAAATACATTAGGAATGTACTTATTACGATAAAAGTAATTTATTTTTATAAAATATAAATTTATTTGTAGTTATATCAGCAATTGATTAACGAATTACTTGCAAGTGCAAAGTACATGATACTCGAAAAGTAAATAAATTTTTTATCCCACGTTTTGCATATTACTTAGCTTTTGACATTCAATTTTATCAATATTCTTTTTTGATATTATTACTAAAGTAAAGCTGAACTTTACACTAAAGCGGAAGAACAAAACCGCGTTATGCCAAGCGAAAAAGTTGGATAAAACACGTGTATGCGAATACCACACGTTCGTTGTAGTGTACCTTTTTAAAAAGAGTGGGTCTCTATGTTGAGATAGTTTACCAACTTTTGAATTCTTGGAGATTTTTAAAAAACTGTTTAACCACTTCGCACACAATGACGTGTCTGACACGCGCATCGAATTACTGAATTTTTATTTTCAAGTCCGCAATTAAGCCACAGAATTAAGTATTTAAATGCGAAAAAATCAACATGAAAAGATTTGGTATCCTAAATGCTCCGTATATTACTTAAAAAATCAAATTAACAATAAATTACCAAAATAGGAGGATATCTTTAATTAGAAAGTTAAATAAATTGGTATGTTAAGTGGTTAATGAAAAAAAAATGAAATGTGTATCTGTCTTTAAAAAGTTTCTACTAAATTGGTGGTAAATATTTTGGCCTATAACTTGGGCATAGCAACACAGATAATAACTAACTAAAGACTTTTCAGTTGCTGAAGAATTAAAAAATAAATAAACTGACTTGTAGACAAAGTGTGGAATTTTTCTCGGAAATGTTATAAAACACATTTTGATACAAAAATGTATTTTTCTGACAGAACAAAAATTTTGGATCTATTTAGAATAATTTTACATCTTTTATATCTATTAGAACAATTTTTAGAAAATAAATTTAATCCTTAAAATGCCTATAAGTATTAAAATTATTTATTAAATAAATAAGCAGTCTTATAATATAGATCATTTCAAGTTGTTTAATCACTTGGCATACGAATTTATTTAACTTTCTAATTAAACTAATCCTATTTCGGTAATTTATTGTTAATTTGATTTTTTAAAACAACATATGGAGCATTTGGGATATCAAATCGTTTCATATTGATTTTTTCGTATTTAAATACTTAATTCTGTGGCTTAGTTGCAGACTTGAAAATAACAATTCAGTAATTCGATGCGCGAGTCGGACACGTCATTGTATGCGAAGTGATTAAACCGGCTTGATCCATTACTTTGAAAGAACTCAGTATTTTTAGAACTTAGTGATCTTTTAAAAGAATTGTGGAAAATTTATTGAAAGCATAGTAATGAACTAAATTGATATAAATAATAATGAAAAATAATTCAGAGATAAAAATTTCTAAAATGAAATTTATAATATTACCTAAACGAAATCAGGAAATTTTTTATACATATATAAAGTAACATGGTAGCAGGTTTTAGGTTGTTTTATCTCATAAATAATTCTATTGATTTTGAAATAAGACGTTTAACCCTTTGCACTCGGAAATGTAATTCGATGCATAATTCAATATACAACGGATTGTTTATTGCTCCAAATTTGGGTTTGAGTGCTCAAAAGTGAATTTATCCGTCTTTTTAACATTCTGTAGGTATTTTCAATAATCAAAATTGAAAAAATAAATAAAACGTCAAAATGATACCCCGTTTTGAATGGTGCCCAAGCGGCAACATCGAGTTCAAAGGGTTAAATTCATAATTATTGAAACATGTATTAGAAAAAGAAATGCATAAAAAGGATATTTTAATCTATGAAGAGTTTCTTTGTATAATAAAAACTCATACTTCAATTTTACAGTTGTATAAGTCTGTAGTGCCTAAAGAAAAATGCGAGTTTGCGGAAAATGCTTTTGAATGCCTTGCAAGTAAGGTGTACACAGCCAACTACAATCTATCCTGTAAGATTACACATGCTCAGAAACTGTACAGTAGTAAATACTTGTTCAGCGCTTGCGCAATTGTCTTTCTGTGTATGTGTGACTGGAATCTGGATTAAATGGCTGAAGATAAACCAACTTTATGAATAAAATCGTCGTTTGACCGACTATAAGTTTGTTGAGATCAATTTAAAATTTTTAAAAAATTACTACAAAAACTAATTAATAATAATAAAAGTATGTCATGTCTAAGAAAAAAAGAGATTAAATTTTTAATATTCATTTTTTTAATTTGATAAAAAAAAGTATTTGATGTTTTCTCTATTCGCATGTTTTTATTTGTAACTGATGCAAAGCAAAGTAAACTTATTTGTTAATTTTTTAAATGTTGTATTTCAGAACTTTATTTTAAGTATGTTTATAAATTTCTTAAGTAAACATTGCCTTTTATTCGCTTTGTGACTGGTGGATAGCCGGCCGTATTCACCAACAGGATTCTAACATTGACTTGTAAATTAAAAGTGGGCATAATTTGTAAATTTGATTATGCAGAAGAGTGAGTTGAATGTCGCAAGTTAACTTCAGCTTGTCACAAAACAATTTGACTTGCAAGTTTTTCAAATACCCAGTACAACAGAAACCGTTTAGCATGTCCTATTTTGGTTTTAGGTTGCTTGATTTTAGGGATTTTCCATGAACTTCTTTCCACAAAGACTTTTTAAAGCATTGAAACAAATGAATATACACCAATAGTATTCTTCAGGACTTTTGTAGCATAAAAGCGTAGTCGTAGTGACCTTTATTTATATTAAGATAAGAAAATAAATTTTAATTCCCTCCAAGTATTGGCAAATTTTTTAAGATAGCCAGCTTTCGAGCATCTTTAGAAGAGTAGAGAACATAAGGTAAAAAATATACTTATTTAAGAATTTTATTTTTGAATGATTTAAAGGGAATTTATAAGTTGCGCATTTTCTCTATGTATTAAAAGAATTTTAAAAATCAACGTAATCTATAATACTAGAATTAAGAAGTGAATATTAATAGAAAAAATATTAAATAGCAAATACTAAGAGGTATTAAAAACAAATGATAAGCGCGCTAACAGTTGCGCATTTTAACCTTTTGCTCTGCTGTGCTTTAAAAAAAATTAACTTTCGTTCTCTTCTTCTGTTGGGATGAAGCGAGCGGACTACTTTTCTCGCGTAAGAATATCTGTGTGATTAGGTTTTTGACTTGATTCCCGCACATTCCTCCTACGAACTTCTCAACAAGATGCTGTGTGCTTAACCGTCATTATTTGTTCGATTTTTGTCTGTGTCCAATAAATGTGCTGTCTCTGAGAACCATGCTGATATTTATTGAAACTTAATAACAAATTGGTAGCAGTACCGTGGTTCTGGTCCGTGGTTTATGTTTCGTTAAAATTCTTAGTGAACTGTGTGACTAAAACGAAAAGATCGAAACGAAATTGTCTGCATGGATAAATTAAATGTCCTTGAAATGATTGGGACTAATTATTTCATTTGGCCATTAAAAATACAGGCAGTGCTAAGTTTGAAAAGATTGGACTCTGTGATATCTGCGATGAAACCAATCTAAGTGAAAAAGATGCAGTTGAGTGGAATCAGAAAAATTCTAACTCTGTTGCTTATATTAAATTATCATTGTCCGACGAGCAGGTCCTACAGTTCGCAGCAGAGAAAAATGTAAATATTCTTTGGGATAAAATAAAGTCAACATTCACTGGTCAAGTAGAAGACCGACAAATAAATACCAGCAATTAAATGAAAAACTTCTTATGAAAAGTAAGGAATCTGCGAACGGTTAAGTTGCGAGAGCAAGAGAAATGGCTACGAAGTGTCATTCTTTAGGACTGGATGCCACGCCTAGGGTCCTTGTTTATCATACAATCCACGAACTGAAAGGAAAATTCTCTAAATTACAAGAAATTCTAAAAGCCCAACGTGACAAGTCAATGGATGAAGTTTTAGAAATTTTACGTGAAGAAAAAATACCTGTTATTCGCCAACCAGTACTAGTGCTGAAGGAGTCAATGCAAAGTGTTTGATTCTTAGAAAAACAAAAGTTCAGCCGGCATTCTGGCACAGAGTTAGAGCGTCTTCCTCGTGTTCTGGAATTCCCCGGTTCGGGCATGGTTGTTCTTCTGTGTGCTATCTGTGAGATGGGTGAATGTGCCCCCCCAGTAAAAATGGGTTGTGCAAAACCCAGTAAAATGTGGTGAGTGTGTAGCTAAGTCGTACTCTTGGCCCTAGTTGGTGCTACTTCAAAAGATAGAGACGCTTTTTTCGGGTTAAATCTGCCGCCGTATCAGAGGAGGGCTTGTCCATAGGCAAGTGCCATAAATAACAACAACAACAAAAGTTCTGGTGTAATGCTCTGTTACATTTGCAGACGTCCAAATCATATTGCCAAAAACTGCTTTTACAAAATTAAAAATACTGGTCTAAGTGCTCCATGTAGTGAAAATAATCAAAGACGAAATACACCACACAGTGTTATTTTCTTTTGAAATTCCAAAGATTAAGAAGAGAAATCTACATTTTTGATGATAATTGAAATGAAACAATTGGTATGCTTAATTTTCTAGACAGTTTCAAATATTATAATCAGTTTCCGGCCTGATGGACGAGGAAAATAAAATAAAGATATTTGTTTTAGATTAGTCTTAATATAAAAGTTTATATATATATATATATATATATATATATATATAATGTGTGTGCGTGTGTGTTTATTGTTACGAAACTTCCTCCACTAAATCTGTAAAGCCACCGGGGTTGCTTGTGGTGGGTGTATGGTGTAAAAAAGTCAGCATTTCTTAGTATCAAATAACGATTTTACTAAGCATCAAAGCACTAATACACAGACAACAAATACACAGTCGAGAGGCACACAAGCAATAAACAGCAACACACTCAATATAAACAGCATCCTACAAGTAGTAATCGGAAACTAAAAACAATCACAGCACACAAAGCGGCCAGACAGAATTCAGCAAGACGAGGGAATCTTCATAGCCACTCTCTACGGTCTCTCCAAATGCCAGCGATTCTCCACTATCCCTTCGCTTTAGTTTCCCACTGCCGACTCATTATTATACGACTGGCTACTCACAAGACTCGATGTTGCTTCTACCATAAACACCAGGGCACGGCATACATCTCAATTCACCAATCACGTGAGCGTCGCTCAACGATTGCACTTCGCTGGACTGATCCAATTATTCGTCATTGACTCTCTATGCAATTCTAAACCTCTCGATGACTGTATACATGACTGTCTTCGGCTTGGCCTTTTATAGTTTTTGGAGCAACGAAGAGAAGGTTCTCAAACAATCAAGCATATCTTAGTTTCTATTTGCTCTATTTCCAAAATTCTTGACAATTTTAGTACTATTTATTTTGTTGCCAAAGTCACCAAATTTGCCTCCAAGTTAGTCGACAACCCCGAGATCAATGATCCGGCATCTCATGAGTATCCAACAGAGCTGATCGAAAACGGTCTTTCCTATGGTGGAACCAACTGAGCTGAAAAGCAACATCACAGATTCCTAATAATATCTATTTAGTATTCAAATTATACATTGGTATTGGAAGAATTAAGTTTCAAAAATTAAAATACATATAAATTTTCTTGTTAAATAATGCTGTCTAATTGGGTCTTTTTATGTAATTGTTGATGCTTAAAATTCACAAATGAAGTATTTATTTCAGATAAAGGTATTAACAATTTTTTAAATGCATAAAGTATCCCGATGATTAATTATTTCATTCTTAATCAAATTTGTCAGAGCTAAAACTTAGATATCCTGAAATCAGCAGTTAAACTCCAAATACATTGGGGTTTTTTAGAAGTGCCTTTAATCGATTATTATTTAAACAGTTTCTAGCTTATTATTTGAATTATTTTTAATGCGTATTTCCTGGTAATTGCATATTATCAAGTTAATTAAATAAACTTAAATTGATAGGCAACGATAATATTACAGGGTTGTCAAAAAAAAACTTATTCTATATATGAAACCCTAACGAAATATCGGTTCGACCAACCAAACCAAAATTTCAGACATAGTTGTTTGAAGGTATGCGTTGGAGATTGCGGTGATTTTAAACAACGCAGAGCTTACGGTTACAGGGACAGAATTTCGAAATGTTTAAATGGCAACACCCATTTTTTCTTAGCCCAAAAATTAATCAGTGTATTAAAAAAACATAAATGGCGTTGGTACGATTAGCGGGTGACGAAAATTGCCGACGTAAATTATTTGAAAAGAAGAGCATTATAAAGGGCCAATGACACCACAGAGAGGAGGAGCTTTGACGCACTTTGCATAATTCACAGGGGTAGACAGTAGAAGCACCAATTGCAGAACACCACGTGCAAAGCATTGTTTGTGGAAAAACATTTAAAATGGGGAAAGATGTGGGAAGAGTGTTTCTTCAGTCAGATGTTTGATTGGGCCAACAAGATGACGCTTACAAACAAACAACGCGTCGAATTGATAAAGCTATTTTATCTGAACCGGGAAAATGCTGCCGAAGCAGTGCGAATTTATCGGCGAAATCACAAGTTAAGACCAGGCTCGTGCTCCGTAAGAAGTGTAAGTGATTTGGTCAGAAAATTTGAAGAAACTGGATGCACTTGCAATAGACTTCGATCCAGTCGACCATCTGTCATGGTTGAAGTTGTTACGGAAGTGTATAACATTATTACCGCAGGTCCATCTCATACTGCAAGAAGTGTTGCTCGCAATTTGGATTTACCAAAAACTACAGTTCTCAGGCTTCTGCTCTCTGTTCTTCGGGTGTTTCCTTATCGGTTTCAGCGCGTCCAGAATTTGCAGTCAGGAGATAAGTAACTGAGTGTGGTCTAAGCAAATTTTTTCCTGATCAGATATTATGAAAATGACAGATGACCGCTGTGGATAATATGGATGGATGAGGTACACTTCTCTTTAACTGGAAACGTTAACACCAAGAACTGTGATTACTAGGCTGATAAAAACCCACGCGATGTAGCACCAGCGCCTTTATATGAAGCCAAAGTGGCTGTGTGGTGCGGTATTGCTAGTGCATTCATTATCGGTACGTTTTTCTTCGAAGAGGTCACTACTAAAAGTTTGAAATAGTGTTCTATCACAAGTACTTGGTTTAAATCAATGTTGAAGAATTACGTTATTCTTGAATTGCAGCAATGAAATGCCATCAGTGACATTGCATGGATGCAAGTGGGCTCCTCCACACGTCGCCCAATGTATTCGACCCGTGCTGCAATAACACTTTGGTCATAGAGTCATCTCTTATTACTTTGCAGTTTCATGGCCACCACGATCCCTCTTATGGATTTTCACGAATTCACTCTTATGGATTTCTGGTTCTGGGGTAATCTAAAATCTAAGTTGTACACGCCTGGTCCACGATATGTGTCAGAATTGGAAGATGCCATAACACGTGAAGTTACTCAGATTCCTCCTTTCATGTTACGTTCGTCACTGTTGTCCACAATCTCCCGAATGCATTGCGTTGTCGCCTGCGAAGGCGAACACCTTGAAAACCTATAATTATAACTTTCCATTCCAATTAAAGCTTTTTTTCCCTCTTTCCTCTCTGTGTTGTCATTAGTCCTTTATAGTGCCTTTCTTTACAAATGCTTTACGCCGGAAATTTTGGTCACACGCTAATCGTTCTAACTTTGTTTGTGGTTTTTCAATACGCTGCTCAATTTACTCAAGAAAAAAAAGTTTGTGTAGTCATTCAAAAAGTTCGAAATTATCTCACTGAAACCGTAACCGTGAGCTCTGCGTTGTTTTAAATCATCACAATCACCAGCCCATTGCTTCAAACAAGCATGTCTGAAATTTTGGTTCAATTGGTTGAGTGGATAGGCCGCTAGGATTTCATATATAAGGGAATTTTTTTACCATCCTGTAGTTCTATTTTTTATATGTGAGATAAAATCTGAATAAATTTGCCGCAAATAAGATATTGTGCACACTGAATGATAACATCCTGTGTAGATGACTATTCATTAATGGGAAGAAAAAAATCCGTGCGTGCAATAAATATTTCCGATTTCATTTCAATCTTATTGATTGCCATCAATCAAAATAACTTTATTTTGTTTCATATATGTGAGATTAACTCTAAATGACATGTGCCGTTTGTCATTTACAGTTTGTCTATTGCCACTTTTCAGTTTTAAAATATAACCTTCCCTCAATTGTAAGCAATAAGTTAGAAAAGTTTCATCAGAATCGGTTTAACGCTATACAGCAGCGCATAAGATATGAACAAACAAAACTCATTTTTATATATTAGGTATGACAATTGTACTATGCCTAAAACGTTTGCGGAGGTGCAAGAAATAATTTGACCAAGTTTCATCAGAATCTATTGAATGGCAAGGTAGCACATAAGGTACTGACAAACAAAAATTAATTTTGTATGTTAAATTGGTATCTCAAAGTGAGAAAAATATATACCAGAGAAATTCATAGTCCATATTTTGTTATGAATATATTTAACGTTAGGAAATTCAGAAAACTTTATATTTTTCAAACTTTATATTTTCAATTCCTAGTGGATGCTAATGTTAAAATGAAGAGTATTCATTCTAATTGAATGTCTTTTACATAACATAAAAAACATCAACGACGTTTGTTTGACACGAAAACGACTGATACAAAAACGACAAATATGTACAATCGAGACGAAAACATAGCATTTCACTACAACAGACAGTAGACCATAATTAGAAATTAACCACAACACACAAATTGGCCAGACAGAATTCAGCAGCGGAGGGGATCCTTGGAGATTCGCTGTATGATTTCTCCTAAAGGCTAAAATTCCCCACTGTCTTCTTGCTTTAGCTGCATCCAACAGTCGACTCATTACCACACAACTGGCTACTCCTAACGCAGCTTCATGCTGCTTCCACAATAGGTAACAGGACTTGGCACACAGTTTAGTTCAGTACTTGCTTGAGCTCCAAACAACGTTGGATTATTCTGCTATTGCTTCCTTATCACTTCGACGACTCGTTTCACAACTCCAACTCCAATGGTTCATCTCAGCTTAAGAGTGCCGGCCTTTTGTTGTTCCCGGTAGGTGGGCCGAGAAGGTTCAGAACCAAATAGATATATTTCTCCTTTCCTATTGGATAAATCGAAGTTTCTCGGAGTTCTCAGCAATATCTATTTTGACACCAAATTGCCAAATGGTCACCAAATTTGTCAGCAAGCTCTGAGATCACTGACGCTGCACCCGATCAGCACCCACAGGGTTGATGTATATAAATGCGAGTTAAATAATAATAATAATTGTATGTTGTTTCAGAAATTAGTTTTTGTTATGATTTTAATAATAATGTGGAAATTTATTTACAACCCCAGAGCGGTATTTTTTATTTGATATTTTTGCTTTAAATTCCCCATTTCATTTAATTGCTCTTTTTTCCATCAAAAAATTCTTACTGCCGCAACATAAAAACAATTTGTAAGCATATTTACAGTAATTATTTGTTAAATATTTCAGATAATTACTTAATATAATTATTATTATAATTAGCTTATATATTAATTACATAGGCTAAATACTTTCACAATGTAAAATTTATTATTATGCGATATCTGGAAAATAAATTTGAGAAATGTTACTTTTCCTCCTGTCGAATATGTCTTGCCCTCCCCTTCGGAATATTTCTGCCGCTGCCTCCATATACAGAGTATCCCCAAAAGATAGAAACAGTTAAATTCTTCATGCCTATTAGAGATAAGTAGACGATATAAATTGCAAAAAAGTTCAAAATAAGATACATAATAAAATTGATTTAATAAAAAAATTGCCTTTAATTTTCAAGTTGTTAATTATTTTTTTAATTAATTTTTATATGGCACTTCCAAACAAATTTTGTTATTTAGAAAGATTCTCTCTTCTATCCAAATAGATCTTTAGAAGAAAAAACACGCCTTTATTCTCGCATATTCTCCAATTAATTACCCCCATCCTTTTCCCCACATAGAATTATGAATCTTGGATAAAGTCACAAATAATTTGAATGGTATTCACTAACGCTATACAAAGTAGATACATATTATAGATCTGGTGATAGTCATAAAATGAAGTCCATTCAGTCCATTTGTATTGAAACGGCCTAGCAGATAAACTTTCTCTGAACAGATTTGGCTCAATAGCTGAATTCAGCTTTTTGACCAGCTAAATGCAGGTCAAAAAGAATAACTGGTATGATATCACCCCACCTAGAAGCCTCATCAGCTTGAACTGCAATCTTGAGGTGCCGATACATTCTTTCAACAAGTCCATTGACTTTCGGGTTATAAACATAACGATGAATTCTATTTACTCCAAGGAGATTATCGAGTTCTAAAAGATTTGATTCAAAGTTCCTACCATGATCTGTTGTTACGATTACAGGACTACGAAAAAGAGATATCCAACCAGATAGAGGAGACCGACAAATCTTTTCAGCTGTCATATCCACTGTAAGAATTGCTTCTGTCCGTCTTCTAAATTACAGTAGCTCACGTATATTATATGATATCAAACAATATCTGAAAAAATCACATTTACATCTTGTGCAAGGGAATTATACTGATCTTTTAAAACTAATGTGCTTGTGGGGACAATTTTTATCCCTTCTCTCGGAGTGTGAGAACTAGTCGGCTTATAGCTGATTCAACAATTTTACAAAGCTTCTGTTGAATTAAATAACTAGAACAAGTGAAATGGATTAGGAAATAAGAGAATATTTTTAGAATAAAGTTGCTATGACTAAATTAAGATAAAAATTTGGAAATTAATTAGTTTAAATTAATTTTAAAATATCAATACAATTTCCCCCACCTCAAGGCGTAGAAGTGCGTCAGAACCTTTCGACACACAACCATCTTACAGTGGTGTTCGAGTTAGAAATTCAACTTTAAAGGAGTATTTCAAGTGATACCTAGAACTAAATGAATTTTAATAAAAATACCTAAGTTTCCCTTATGCTTACATTATACAGACATTAACACAGAAATGTCATTCATCATCTTATATCAGAAATATAAAAAGACTAAATATTACAATTGTAAAAATATTTTATAAATCCAAATAATCAACAAAAAATATTAAACATTAAATGATATAGTACATACAGTTATTTTGACCATTTTTTTTTGTGGAAACTCAGCTGCTGAATTTAATTTGGTGAAGATAATCAATGGTATATTAATCTATTATTCTCAAATGCTAAGTCTAACTCAACAAGATTATTAAATTGTTAAATAAAAACATCAATATTGTAATGATTTCACCCTTTTGAAATATCAGTGTAATTATGATTTTAAATAAAGTATTTAGACATTAAATACTGAATATGAAATTCAAAAGCTTCAAATAAAAACTTGGAAATATAAATAATAATTGTAAAATTGAAAAGTTTCATATTAAAAACTTGGAACTGAAAATAATAGGATTCAAAAGTTTCAAAAGTATCAAATGCAAAACTTAAAAATAAAAATAATTGCAAAATTTAATGTTTTCATATAAAACTTTTTGAAGTGGAAATAAAAGCAAGTTTGAAAGATTTCATACGAAACACTTATAAATGCATATAACAAACACAAGATAAAAAATACTTTTATAACATTTGCGAAAAAATATATTTGATATTTAAAATGCGCCTATATATATATATATATATATATATATATATATATATATATATATATATTAAAACAAGTATTCTAACACTGATACTAGAGGGTAGTTTAATGAATGTCAGAGGTGCGAAAATTTTCCCTGACGCATTTACTACTCTATTCTTATTATCTTGTGCTATTATACAGTATAAAAAAAAACTTGGCCGTTTACTTTATCCACTCACAAGCATGCATATTAAAATCTTAGAGTTAGAAAAATTTAATTTGATTGGGGAAATCATTTTCTTCATTTTAATAGCATATAAATAAATTTCAAAATGCAACAATTTAATATTATACATAAAATTTGTTTTAAAAAGCAGATATCAATGAAAGACTAAAGATTTCAATATTTTAAATAATACTACAAAAACATAATTTTTAATAATATCCAAATTTAAATATGAAAAATCAAAAATCAAAAATAAAATGATAATATGAATCCTTCTTAATGCGTCGTTTTTTTAAATAGAGTATTTGTCCGATTGAGACGAAAATTGGTGGATATGAAGAGAATATACATAATAGTAAATAATTAAAATCTCAGAACAATTGAATAATGTATTTCAGCGATACTGCAACAAGCTCAATAAGATGTTGACCCGCCTCTTGTCTGGACACAAGCTGCCACACGGCGTGGCATACACTGATAAAGGTTTCAGGTAGTCTCTTGCGGCATTTTCTGCCAAATTCACTTTAATTGTTGAACGATGTCTTCAACATTCCATGGCAGATGCAATCGCCTTCCCATCATATCACAGACATGCTCGCTGGGTGAGGGCTCTGGCGATCTGGAAGGCCGAAGAAATGTTTAACAAGCTTGCAGACAGATCATAGCAACACGTGCCGTATACAGTGGGGCATTGCCCTGCTGAAAAACCAGCTGAGGCTACTGAAAAAGGAACGGTAGCAAAACTAGTCTTAGGATGCAGTCGACGTACCGCTGTGCAGTAACTGTACCTCTAATGATAACCAAAAGTGTCCGGCTATCAAAGGAAAGGGTGTCCCAGACCATAGTACCTTATTGAGGGCCGGTGTGACGTGCAATAGTGAAAGCAGGATGCCCCTTCTGCCCTGGGTGTCTCCAAACACACCTTCGATGATCGTCAGGACACAGTTGGAAGCGGGATTTGTCGTTAAAGACTATACGCCTCCAGTCGGCATCATTCCAACCTGATCGAGCCATGCACAACTGTAATCTGGCTCGTAAGCAGGCATGAGTGGCAGGTAGCGTAACGGTCGGCACGAGCGCAGATTTCGCTGTCTCAATCGTCTGCGAATTGTCATGGGGAACACTTGGGTTTGAGTTGAACGTCTGACGGTTGATAGAGATCAAAAAGGTGCTGTGACAGCTGAGCGGGCAATCACTCTGTCTTCACGATCTGCTGTGGCCCTAGGTCGACTGCTACCATCCTGAACCTGAACTGTGCCATTTTCCACCCACTCTTGCCGGCATCGATTCGACTCAAATGACGAGCGATTCTCCGATTTGCCGAACCGGCCTCTTTCAATCCAATGATACGACCTCTGTCAAACTCTGACAGTTGCTTGCAATGAGCACGAATTCTATGGCGAAGCATTTTTTAAGTTGTTGAAAGGTAATATGAATCGCAATCAAACCGAAAGTTTTAACAACCGTTGAGGAACTGCTCCTTATATACAACTGCTGGATGTGCAGTTCCGATGAGCTAGAGATCAAACTATTCATTCATTGGACACCAAAATTTAATCATCTGCATATCTGGTCAAAACATTCATGCTTTCAAAATTTCGGTGCGTCGATTTTTTTTTGTTATAGATTGTAGTTAATGGATGCTTTTTAAAAACACTAATCACTTTTTGAAGAATCACTAAACGCACTTCTGATCACTCGAGACTACTGGCAAGAAAAGCAGGCGATAACTATTTTGTAGTGATAATATAATACTCAAGTTATCTAGATTGAAGAACAAAGCAGGTGATTATTATATCGTGGCGATAATCATATAACACAAATCACATTTTCGAAACTAGATGATTAAGGGCACAAAACAAGGCTTTTACTTCTTGAAGAAATAATGACAAGAAACGCGCAAACACGAAAATGGAACATCAGAGCAGGTATATCGAAGAGGTTTCAGGTTGCATAGAATAGAAGTGTATCAACAGGAGAATATCAGCTTTGTAGCCGGAGAAGAGAGCCAGCAAAGGAATTTCGCCACTGGACCCATCGCTCCGAATTAGACAACAAGTGGCTAGCGAGCACGGACCAATATTTGGAGGAACGGCAATTTGCGGTAGCACAATGCACCGTCGAAGCCTCTACCGTGGATTTAATTTTAATTCTTCATTTGGGACTTTTGCACAGATAAATCCTGTCGCCTTTTAAAAGTAATGTGTTATTATTAGTTTTAAGCAGAAGTTCATTTCAAAGACATAGATGACACTTTGAATTGTTTTAAAGTTCGTTTTATTCCACCTAGGGAAGCAGGCATTATGTATAAGCAAAAGCGACGAGCACAGCACAGAATTACACAAAAAGGAATGATGTAATCATTTGTAATCATTTACAAATTAAAATACGAAAAACCAAAAGAAAAACTATATAAATCTTGATTTCCATCTGTTGAGACAGTTCATGTGAGGCTTTTTTTAAAACACTAATCACTTTTGGAAGAATCACTAGAAGCCTTTAGAACACAGGAGACTACATACAAGCAAAGAAGGTGATTAATATATTTTATTTATAATATAACACACAAGTTATCTGGATTGAAGAAAAAAGCAGGTGTAATATATTGTGATGATAAACATGTAACACAAATCACATTCTTGAAATCGGATGCTTAATAGCACAAGACAAAGCTTTATCTTCTTGAACAGATAATAAGGAACACGCACACACGGGAATGGAAAACCACAGCAGGAATGTTGAATTAAGTCACAGGCTACGGCAAGGTATCGTCGGCGACGTGGCATCAAGAAAGGAGACATCACAGTTGTGGAACTTCGTCGTGGGACGACGTGGCCGGTGGAGTAAGGCGGACCAAGATTGAAGCAAGGGGTTTAACGAGCATGGACCCATCTTCGGAGCAACAGCAAGTTGCGGTAGCATAATGCAGCGTCGAAGCCTCTCCCGTGGATTTAATTTTAATTCTTCATTTGGGACTTTTGCACAGATAAATCCTGTTGACTTTTAAAAGTAATGTATTATTATTAGTTGTAAGCAGAAGATCGTTTCGAAGGCATAGATGACACTTTGAATTTTTAAGTTCATTTTATTCCATCACGGGAAGCAGGCATTACGTACAGGCAAAAGCGACGAGCACCACACAGAACGACATTAAACGAAATGACGAAAAGCTGATAAAAGTTTTATCTCTAAGTTTTTCAAAAAATTTCTTAATGCTATGCCAAAACTAAACTTGGGGAATCATCTAAGTAACATATTAAATTTGTGTAAATTAATTTTATGTTTCATTTGAGTTATATAAGAGCTTCTTACACTCTCATCTTGATTTTTGCACTATTAATGAATAAATAAATTATACAGAATCCTTTTTATTAATACTATTAAAATGTATTTTTATTTATAAATTGTGCATTTGAGAGTTTTAACAAAAAAAGACAGATTTTTTTTCTTCGGAAATTATGTAGATAAGCTTGTTCAAGGGTAAAATACAAAAAGAGAGGAAGAGTCTTTTACAAATTACGTTTCTTAAAACCTTTTATGATTTTGTTGAAGTATATTTTGAATTATAAGTTTATTTTTAAATATAAAATAATTCATGTTATTGTATATAATTATTATTTATATTATTGAATTAATAAATTAACTTTACTGTTATATTTTTTAAACTGTTATATCTATAAAGATTTGATAGACACAAACACTACCTTTTGCTGTGCTTTTCTTATATAAGAAAAAAAATGTGCAAAATATTTTCTATGAAACATTTCTAAGAAACTTACAATAGCAATTTAAAAAATGAACACACTTTTTAACATTTGAAAATGTTAATTTGAAGATACTTTTATTTGGCTGGTAAATATTTTATAATTAAGGAAAATTTTTGATTTTTTGGTCAGTTCTCTGTATTTCTCCTATTGAAAATTCAGTAAAGAAATAAAAGAAAATTCCTGCAAATATAATAATCTTACATTAAACGTTGGAATATAGTTGACTGATAGACAAAAGGTGGGTAACAATCTTTTTTTCATCGATTTATTTTTATTCGATTTTTTAAAATATTGAAACTCAGCAGGCATTATCAATATTTTCTTGAAATAACTTAATAGTAAATTTACAATTTATTATATTTCCGAATCTACAAAACCAAGGATTTCATTTCTCTTTTATGTACCTCTGTAACATTTTTTTCTTTCAAAATAAAAAAAAAGCAAAAGAAATTTTATGATGTTAAAGTTGCAGTTTATTTATCTGCATTACAATTAAAAATGTTTTAAGGAATAGCTTCATGAAAAAAAAAGAACCCAAATCAGTTTTTAAAAAATAAGTTTAATGCGAACATTTTAAGTTTTTTTGGGTAAATAGAAATCCTTGTTTCACTCAGAAAGAAATTGATATTTTGTTAAAAGAAATTTTAATAAGCTAAACTTTTTTTTTACTTCACTGCCAGACCTATTGCCGAGGACGTATGAAAAGCACTAATATATAATATACGTCAACATTTAGATTTTTTGTTTTAGCCTTAAGAACATTATTCACATTTAAATGAATTCTTATGTTTCATTCAAGATATATTTAAAAATCTATGAAAGGAAATTTATCAGTTGCGAATTATTCAAAATGTAACATTTATTTTTGAAAGGATTTACAAATAAGGTAACATGTTTAAAGAAAATTGGGTTTTAATTGGCGTCAGCAGAATTTTAACACTTACCGGCACAGACAATTTAATTATGTAAATATCAAATCATTTCGGTAATGGAAAAATATTAAATACATGGCAGAATTATGGCTTTATATCCATTTAAGGTATATCTCATATGGAATTTATTTGCAGCATTGAATGTCTGCAGAAGCCTTTTTAAGAAAAAAATAAATAACTATTTTACTGTGGATGCTTGAATGCGAAAGAAATCTGGTTCATGCACAATGAGATAAGCGGCTTATTGGTTTCAGCTATAGTCAATATCTGGTATGGTTTCAGGAGAGCTTCAGCCTAACTATTTCTGAAATGAGAAACTCTCTGCAATTTCCATATCTATAATTAGAATGGAGGGTCTTTTCCAGGACATGCTTCAGTGCTTAATAAAATTTCCTTATATATGACTGAATTCTTGTTTTTCAGCTTTAAATGGATAGATCGTATCGATTGCTATTCAGGACCTTTAACCAAAATACCACCACTAAAATCATATAAAAGATCTGAATTGAACCTCTCTTTGAAAAGTATTGATTACTGCTATTTGTGACTTTCTGATAGTGGTTACATAATAACAGTTCATAAAATATTCGGAATGCCAACATCGGAAGAGGTCAGTTATTGAGAGACAATGGATATTATTATTTAGACTGAGGGGAAGGACCTATGAAATCTCTTTATATATGAGAAAATCTGGCATGAGGTAAGAAAAACGTGCCCATTGGTGCCTCTGCATGTTGATGAATCTTTGATTTTGGCAGGATTCCACCTACATCTTAAAATCACTCTTGCTATTTGGCCAAACATAAAACATTGAGTAAGCATTTTTGTCGAGGAAGAAATACCAGGATGAGAGAAACTATGTAGGTGTTTGAAAGCCTGACTGCGACAATCCTAGGGGATGAAAAGATGAAGCACATTTGTTGAGATATCGCATGTAAGCGTGATATCTTCTATAGGAAAATATTGTTGCTTCAATACTAAAGATAAGTTAGATTGAAGACATTGTTTGATTCAACAGCTACTATAACTGAGCTGATGCTAAGTCCTTGTAATTCTAAGAATTCATTTGGGAAATTGAGTCGATTTCAATCTAAGATTAAAAACACCTGATACCAAATTTGAGTGCCAGGATTATGCTAAGCATCTGTAGAAAACTGAAATAAAATTCAAGTGTCTCAGTCAACGGGGGACTGCAGCTTTCTGCTAAAAAACATAAATAAAAGGGTTTGGGTCGGTATAAACCCCAAAGACTTTTCTTTCCAAGAAATATCTAAATCATTTGATCATCGTATAATGGCTAAAAGTTCTCTTTCGTATGTAGACCATTTCTTTTGGGAAGAAGTCAGTTTCATTGACAAGAATGCTAGTGGTTGCCAGAGAGTAGCATTGTATTGTGTTAGTGTACCACTAATCACAAAAAGCATCAAACCAAATATTTAGTAATGCATTCCGTTTTGGGTGATGTAATAAAGTAGCCTGGGCAAGGGGTTTGATCAACGTTTTATTCCCAGTGTACATTTACAAGCATTTATAGACAATGCGTACCGATCCAAAAACTCAAAAAGCAATCGCACATGTTGCACATGTTCTTTCTCTGAAGATGGCAAAGCAAAATACCGTTGATTAAAATATACACAAAATTTAAACTTCTCAGTACTTTATAACAAAACGTTGAAAAATAGAGGTGTTACAAAGACCGAACTGCATTCTAGTACTTTTATACAGTTCATATTTTATTGATAAGGGTAGTTTTATGAATATCATCATCTTAAGTAGGTTTTTGATGATAATCTTTAATTATATCAATGTGTGAAAAAAATTGTTATAGGATGTAGTATTCTAACATCCGATCCTTTATCCATGAGAAAAGAAATTTTTATGATCTGTCCTTGATAAATAAGTGACGCACAGCAGGGAGGCAACGAGGAAGTAGTAGCTATTATTCCTCGCCGGAGGAAATTTTTAAAAAAACATTTGCTTCGAGGAATGCACTTTTGTGCTGTTTCCTGGAATTTTTTATGGCACCAACACCAACATACATGTGAGTCTCTAGGACAAGGAGTTGAGAGGCTGCATTGATAACAGCGATTTTTGTTATCTTGGTTCTTTTATTTAATCGAAAGTTAATCGATTTTTTTTAAACTAAGTCTTTCGATTTCGTGGAGAATCGATTATCGCTGATTGAATATATTGCATTAGTTAACAAGGATACATTTGAAGAGTTCACTTCAAGGATTCGATCAGCATTGACCACAGTTATTTGTGTAATAAATGCCAAAATAGTTGGAACAAAAAGTGGCATTCGTTGCAAGAAAATTTCCAGCAAATGTCCCTTCGCAGCGTTATGTGAAGCGACACGACGATTTACAGTTCTTAGTAATATTTTACATTAGTTGAGATGCACTGAGTTAAATTTGTTAGTAAATATTTTTGCAAATCTAAGTAAACATGTGTTCAAGATTAAAGACCATTCTCCAAAGTTAAATATTTTTAGGGGCAATTATTCGCCAAATGTAATCCTCACATTTTTATTATTGCAACCCTAAACACAGTTTATTGCATTTCTGAACGATCCGAGAAGACGGATTTGGCGAGTGTTTGCAAGGCTGATATGATTTTGTCGTGCTTGAAGCAAAACCGTACATTAATAGCAAAAAAAAAAAATTAACTAATTATTATAGCATTAACTTATTAAACTATTATAAAAGAAGTATTAACTGGCTTAATTGGGTTGTATATTTTCATGATATCTTGCGTATCTTATTTTTAACAATGTTCGTCTCTTGTTCATTGTTTTTCATTCATGAATAAAAGTAAAGCTTTCTTGGTTCAAAAGAATTTGCGTTGAATCTATTTTCATTTCTATTATTAGTGAATTACTATGAATCTATTTTCACTTTTATTATAAAAGAATTACCTACTTCAAAATAATTTTACTCTGAATATCGAAACTTCCTGAAATGAGATTATCTGAAATGGCGAATTTTTGGCGACTTTCTAGAAGACTGTCACCATTTTGTTGAGCTTGATATATAAAGCCGATAGATCATATATATCCAGTGATATAATTGATTAATTAAGTGAGCAGTTTTAAATTATTGGGCTATCATAACAAGCATTAGAACAGGTGTAGTATTGTTTGAATATTTTCATGATATTTTTATATTTTAAAGTATTCATTAACAATGTGCATCTTCAGTGTAATCTTTTTTTCTTAACAATACACATCTTCAATGTACTCTTTGTTTCATTCTAAAGTGAAATAAAGGGGGGGGGGTTGGAAACGAATTTTGAGTGAATACAATTTCATTTTATTTATAATTGAATTAAATGTTTCATAATATTAATTCTGTTTATCTAAATTTTCTGTGATGAAATTCTTTGAAAAGTACTTATTCTTGTTCCCATATGCTTGATCTTACAATTCAGACTTTTAACCTAATATAATTTTCATTAGGTATTTGGATTGAAATAATAGTATTCAGGATTATTTTTTTTTTCTAAATTTTCTTAAATGAAATTCTTTTGAAAATACTTGTTCTTGCTCCCATATGCTTGATCTTACAATTCAGACTTTTATCCTAAAATAATTTTCATGAGACTATTTGAATTGAAATAAAAACAATAATGACTTCTTTATAATAATGAATTCTTCCTCATGAAATTATTATACTTATATTTAAATTAATATACTTTATATTAATGCTTATATTTAAGTCTAGATTTATTTTATGTTAAAAATTACTAGTACTCTCTGTACTGTTTATACTATATCATAATCTACAATTTATTATCTATAATAGTTATATTTATTTTTATTAATAGTAATTATATTTGATTCTCTTGAAAACTTATCTTTCAAAATAATGACAGATGTTAGTAGCCAATTTAAAAAATAAGCTTTCTTTTATTAATGAAAACCTAAAAAAAATATCTTTACTGTAATAATAAGATATTTTACATAAAATTATTTGTTGTACAGTTTCATTTGCAACTGTGAAGTTGTAGGTTCTCTGTAGGATTTATATTGTAGTAATATAATCTATAATTTACTATCTATTATAGTTATTATATTTATTCATTAAAAACTTATCTTTCAAAATGATGAAACCCATTAGTGGGGAAGTTGAAAATTTAAGCTTTGCTTTATTAATAAAAACTCTTTATTAGAAGGATAAAATATTTTACATTAAGTTCATTTTTCTATGATTTTATTTCCAGATTTCAAGATATCAGGAAATATTTATTGCCAAATAGTTAATATTCTTCGGGAGTTATGCTAAAATTTCAACATTAATTAGCAAAAAGATAATTGCATTCATAGTGAAGCAACCCAATATATGTCTGCTGATAAAATTTTAGGAATTTAAAAATTGTATAATGATGTAAAATTTTGCTTGTACTGGGTTAATAAGACAAATAGAAAAACAAAATTCATGCAGTAAACTGTTATTTATCTGGACTTGATAAGCAACATTTTTTTTAAGTTGCTTTAACACATACACACACGTATACAAACAAAATTAGTTTTAAACATGTATACAAAAAATGATTACCTTTTTTAAAAAATTATAAATACAGAAATTTTCTAATTATTAAATCATATTTATAGGCTGCTATTGTAAATAAAATTATTTCAATGCAATTTTTAGTTCAATTTCTTACAATTTTTAACCATTTTGTGTTATTTACATATATGAGTAATTATATTTCTCTTATCCACAAACAATTCAGAGTTTACTGTATTTAAAATCTTGCCGTTATGCTTAGCAGTATTGTAAGGTTAAATGATCAAATATAACCTTCAAGAAATTGGTTTTAAGAAAATTATTAATATTTTGCCTTGCTCTTTTTTAGAAAAGGCAACAATAAAGTAATATAATAGCATAGAGACTAAAAGTAAAAGTGGTATAGGTGTCCAAAATGCCACTCTTGAGGGGGAGAATATCATAAGAATGAAGCATTTATGCAAATGATATTTTTAAAGTAGAATAGATTAAAAGGGAAAAAATAATAATAAATAATAACAATCCCAAGGTACTGTTTGTATTAACTGAACCACTCATTAATGAATAAGGTGAAAAAGAAATAATTATGCCCTGTTTACTATATTACTGGATATATTGCCTTTGTGTCTCTCATATATGTTGATTTAAATGTCTGAATGCTAGAATTTTTTTAAAAAAGAGTAAAATAGGAAAATATGTTACATTCCTAAAATGTGGAATTTATTTATTAGCAATTGATAAATTCAATTTAATGCTTTTAATATTTTAGGTACATTCTGACATGCTCCTGCCTATTTTAACTTCACATATTCCTTCTGAACATTTCATATTTACATTTGAGGATTTTTAAATTACCTAAGATTTGCTGTTTCTCCTACATTTTATTACTGTTTTCTGTTTGGGTAAATTTAAATCTTATTCAAATACTTACTACAATAAAAATAAATAATTTATATAAATAAAATAAATAAATAATTTATAATAATTTTCAAGAATTAAGAACTTTATTTTTTAAAATTTCTTTTGCTATGTTTTAAATGTTTTAATTATTTCTGTATAGCACAAACATCTGGGGAAGAACTTTTTTCTCCATTATTTTAATCTTTTTTATTTTTAAACTGAATAATCTACACATAAAGGCTGAAACAAATTTTAAAAAAATAGTTGGCTGAAGTCTACTTATTAAAATCATATATTCATTTTTAAAGACTAGTTGCTGTTCTTAAATTATCTTCTGTGTAATTAAATCTCCAATAAAAGAAATATATCCTCAGTTTTGCTTTTAAGTAATGCTTATATTTTTTTATTTCCTTTCAGATTTAATGCTTGTTTTCTTGTATTAATTCTGTGGTATCTATTTTTATTGAATTTCACTTTAATTATTTCAAAGATAGTATTTAATATTTTAAGAAATAATTTTAACTGTTTATCTTGTCATAACTAGTTTGCAATATCAAATTAATTTTTTTCTTCATTTTGTTCTTTTTAATTTGATTTGTATGGCTTTCATATAATGTATTTCATATGTATATAATGTAGTATTTCATAAGTGAATTCTTTTTGTGCTTGGTTTATTCTTTATTAGCTGGTTTTTGAATATTTCAGTGTTCAAACCAAATATTAAAACATTATACAAATGCTTTCATATATTTATAAATAATTACTTAACTATTTTATAAATTTCCTTACAATAAAGCCTCACCGATTATAGATATAATCAGTAAGTATCATTATTCATATCTATCAATTGTTACAATTTAATTACATTGATGTTAGTATTTCTTAATTTATAGGTTATAGAGTATTTGCATCATTGAAGCCTCAAAAGTTCTCCAAATTACAAAAGTAAATAGCAGAAAGATTTCAAATATGGAAGGATATACTAAAGAATTAATTGAGAAATGGCTAATGAATGAAGTATTATATGACCTTCTAAACTAGCTAATGATTAAAATAATGATAGTAAGGAAGGCAAATCACTTTTAAATCATAAGAGGTTAAACAAATTGTTGAAACAGTTTTAAGAAGTTCTTTCAGAAATTATGGTTTAGAATTATCTGTTTAGGTAAATTATTATTATTATTATTATTGCAAATTGTTTTTCTATGATATGATATTTACTTTAAGAACTTTATGATTTTTCAATTGAGATTGATGCAAATGAGGAATAAAAATAAAACTTTATAATGGGCATCAAAAAATCTATATTCCTTCACATGAATTTTTAAAAAAGTATCAAGCATTTAAAATATATCATTCTATTTTATATACTTTCTTATTAAGTGGTAAAAAAGATTCTTTGAGATTACATTAATTTCATTTTTACCTTTAGCAACAATAATATTTGGAATTTTTAAAGATTTATATTTAATTTTAAATACATAATACATTAGAATTGTGCAGTATGATTTTGTCATACTCACACTGTATGATGACATAATCCTGAATTTGACCTAGTGTTTACTTATTTTACTATATTCACAAATTTAATTGACAAAAACAGCATGAACAGCATATAAAAATTATAATAATAATGTTAGATATTTCCTGAATGGATGCATGGTGGCAAATTGGGAACTTATCTATTATTTTTGATTGTTTCAACACATGTGTTCTAGCCAAGTTGCAACTTTACATGGTGGTAAGTGGGGCTCTTATACTTTAATGAAATGTGAGGTCCCAAAATGTGTATAAGGAATCAAAAGTTTTTGAACTTTGTAATATTTGAAATTAATATTACCAAAGAGTGAGTCTTGCTGAATGTGGACAAAATAAAGAAAAATAGTTACAAACAGTTTGTCTTCTGCTGGAATATAAAAGTGTGCTGCAATAGAATTCAAATTTGTTTTAGATTTTAGCAAATTAAGTTTTTTAAAATTAGAATTGTATTTCAGGTTTAGTTTCAAAACATTTTGAAAATTATGGAATGAACTAAAGTCCTTTTTGATTTTGATGCCCCCAAATATGATAAATTATTATAAGAATAAGGAGATTTTTTTTTTCATCTAAAATATCTTTTAACCTCATATTAATCAGAAATTGATGACTCATCCTCATATGTATAATATGTCTATATGATTATAATAACCAATTATTAACTAATAAACATTTTATTATCATGTTTAGATCTCTTCAATTTTTTCAGCAATTAATTTAGTTAATAGTCCTGATTAAATTTGAGATACTTTCCCTGTAGTGCCAACAACTATTCTTGCTTCTGTTTTTTTACTCAGAATTTGCAATTTTCTGCTTTTATTCATCTTAGTAAAACCTGGGTATTTTTATATCTAACACCTTATGTATCAGCCATTGAGTAATTGGAAGAAAATATTATTGAAATATTAATTATGCAATTTTCAGGAAAAGTTCACCTAATTTTTTCTTCTTCTGCCTTAGTAAGTAATTTTTTTTTCAAAATAAGGAAAGTATGATAAAAGCTCCATTACCTCATTAGGTCAGATGTAGTTGAATACATTGTATGAACATAATTTGAAAGAAAGAAAACATATATGGAGTAACAGAAATTGGTAGAATACCAATGCATGCATAAATAAATGCATAAATAAATAAATGAAAAATACTATTATATAAGTTTTATTACAGAAAATATATTTTCAATTTTTATTTTTAATTGCTCCATACATTTTTGAAAATTTTGTATGTTTATAATAAGTTTTGAATTATTGCATTGTAAATATGAGTGGGCTCCTGTTGTCTTTTGGCAACCAATATTTTTAGAAGTTTGTTACTGGTTTAAAATAGCATCTTATTATTCAGTATATTTTTCAAAAAAAAAAATGGAAAAGAGTATATAATAAAAGGCAGTAAGAATGTTATTATTTGTGTAAATTACACTTAATCAAATCTGACCAATTGCATTCGGATATATTTTTCAGTCAGAAATCTTAAAATTGAAAAAAAAAAAAGATTTTGATTACTTTTATGTGCTCATTGATAAATAACTTAAAGCAAAATTCTTTTCATTTAGCACTACTTTCAAAGGTATATTGCAATTTGGAATTATCAAATGGATGCTTGAAGTGAATCCTCAATTTCTTATCGAAATTTAAAGATTTCCATGATTCATATTAGCATATGGCAAGCTAGAAACTGCTTTTGCCTTATTGAAAATTTATTAAATATTTCCTTCATTCAGATTTTGAGCATAAAGCTGTTCCTTAGAGATATTAGTTGGGTTTTTCACTATATATATTCTGGTATTTTAATTTATAATGACTGCCAATAAACTTTTCTTACAGAAAATCAGTGTGAAAATGCAAGGCTAGAAGGAGAGAAAGAGAATTTGGTATTTGTGCCAAAATTGTAAGTGTATCTGAATTGATTATTTTAATTTCTAGAGTAAATTTTTAATGCCAAAAATGAAGATTAAAGCTGAAAAACCTTCTTTACGTTGTAAATATTAATTCATTGCTGATAAATCAGGTTATAATTTTTATTTTATTTTCAACATGTTTTGTTAGCAAAAAAATAAATAAGATTATATCCTATTACATGTTTTATCGTGTTTTTATTTACCAATATATTATGACATTTATACAAAAATATCATTATACCTTTTTTGTATGATTAATTCATTTTTGAATCATATATCTTGGCATTTAGACAAAAGTATCTTTATAGCGTTTCTATGTTATTAATTCATTTTTGAATAATAATAATATGTGCCAGAACATTTTTTTCGTTCTTGTTTTAAGTTTTGCTGATCATTTTAGCTATATTCGTATGTATTACTTTCTTTTATTATGTTTGTTTTATATGTAATCGTTTTGACTTAAATATCTAAAATAGTTATTGTAATCAAGTTATTCCTAATAATCAAACGTATGGAATTGGTTCAACTTTTAATTTTAGAATTATTAAAATATCTTTTATTTGTTTTTTAAGCTTTTATTTTGAATTGCATTAATATATGAAATGGATTCGTATCGAAAATAAGCTCCTGATTATGATGATGTGTTATAATCATAACAGGATAAAGTGCTCAGAAAGGTGTGAACACCAAGGAAAGGATTTGGTTAAATTCTTCCCTTGCTGAATATCGAAAAGATATTTCTAAATATGAAAATAAGTTAGGAGTTGATATACTAAGCATTAAAATGATGTATAGAATAAATATATATTGACTAACAAATTAAGTTTTTTTCAAACCTTTAAATGATGCCGATGTCATCTATTGAAAAATGCTGACATACTAAGACCAAGGAAAAACAAATAAATACAAATTTTGACTGACTGGTGCCTTGAATTTTTATTTGTTAGTAAGTAAAATTTAAAAAAAAAGTACAATAAAGGATGATTTTATCTCATTAAGCCAGATGCAGTTGAATACTTTGTATAAATATCATTTGAAAGGAAATAAATAAGTATGAAATATAGAACTTAATAGAATACCAATGCATGGCCGAATAAATGTATTCTTTAGAAATATCATTATATGAAAAATACTGATATGCAACTTTTATTTCAAAAATTATAAATATCATTTTTGGTTTTAATTATTTCATACATTTTTGAAGATTCTATATATTTATAATAAAATTTGGTTAATGGTATTGTTATTATGAGTGACATATTATTATGAGTGACATATGTTGCCTTTTGGCAATCAATATTTTTAGACTTTAATCCTTTACAGTTTTAACATAGCTTATTATGCAGTATATTTTTCAAGAAATTGGAAAATTATATAAAATTAAGGTCAGCAAGAATGCTGTTATTTATGCAAGTTACACTTAACCAAATCTGAAAAGTAGATTTTGATTATTTTTATTACAGATTGATAAATAACTTGAAGCGAAATTCATTTCTTTTTGCACTACTTGTTAAGATATATTGCACGCTAGAATTATAAAATGGAGGCTTGCAGTCAAACATCAATTTCGTATCTAAATTTAGAAATTTCTAGAATTAATTTAGCTTATGGCAAACTAGAAATTGCTTTTGAATAGTAAGCAATTTATTAATTATTTTTAATTCAGATTTTGAGCATAAATTTTTTTCTTAGAGATGTATTTTTTTTATAAACATTCTGATATTTTATTTTAAAATGTCTTACAATAAAATTTTAGCACAAAAAATAAAGGGGAGAATTGGAAAAGGAAATTCATGAAATGAACTGCCAATTATCTGCATTTGGTAAGCAAGAAATTTGTTAGAAAAGAAAAAAAAATGCTTTAACACATACATACATACTTACAATTAAAATTAGTTTTATGCACTTATACAAAAAATAATTACCCTTTTCTGTAAAATAAATAACTAGAAAATTTACTAAAGACAGAAATCCGCTATTTATTAAATCATATTTATAGACTGTTACTGTACATAAAAATTATTCCAAAGCAATTTTTAGTTGATTTATTACCCTTTTCATATATTTTGTGAAATTAATTTGTTTGCAGTTTTTAATTTCTTGTATCCACGTATAATTCTGAGTTTACTGCATTTAAAATCTTACAGTTATGCTTTACAGTGTTGCAAGGTTAAAGGATCAACGACATATTGGTTTTTAAGAAATATATTAATATTTTACCTTGATCTATTTTAGAAAAGGAAATGATAAAGTAATATAATAGCATAGAGACTGAAAGTAAAAGTGGTTATTGATGTCAAAAATTCCACTCTTGAAATGGGGGGGGGGGTATCATAAGAACGAAGCATTAATGCACTATGATATTTTAAAAATAGAATGGATTAAAAGAGAAATGATAATAATAACAACCTCTAGGTACTGTTTGCATTAGCTGAACCACTGATAATGACTTAGGTGAAAAAGAAATCACTATGCCTGTTTATTATTTTGGGTATAATTCATTTGTTCCTCTCATATATCTGGATTTAAATGTCTGAATATTAGAATTAACTTTTCCGACTTTGAAGAGAGGGAGAGTGATATTGACAATGGAGATAAAGGCAATGTAATTGTTGTAGAAAATATTGCTAATGAGGATGAAATATTAATCCAATGAGAATTGCTTCCCTATTATATATAAAGGTCGAAAAATTGTTAAATTATTTAAACGTTCCCCTAAAAAAGTCATATTACAAAAATATATACTAACCCCTAGTAGCACACAAATATTGTACTATATTGATCAATATTCGAATATTGTTTAATATTGTAGAATATTATACAACAGGATGGGGACTGAATATAAAATGGAATATATGTTAATATTAGATTCTAAAACGCTTTGGAACAGTTTACTCCTAAAGATGGAACGATTTTGGAAACTGAGAAATCCAATCCAAAAGGCAATAATTGAATTAAACCTGCAACTTATTTTTTCAGAAAGGAGATTGAACTTAATGTTCAGAACTCTATCAGCTCTACTTCCAATAAAACTACCTTTTAAGGCATTATGTCGGAAAAGTGTTAATTTATTATCAGCTAATGCAACAATAAATTTCATTTTGCAGTCACTGAAAGAATAGCACACATCACTATATGAAGAATTATATATTATATTGAGAAATCGCAAAAATAGAAAATGTCTTACGGCATTTACATAATTATAATGATTTTAAAAATGAAAAAGAAGAATATATACTAACCATTTCAAACATGATCAAGTTTATAGTGAATTTTTTTACCCACAAACCTATCTATATTCAGAAGAATTCGTTACAATTACCGAAGATTATGATGACATTAATGCCGATAGTGAAAAGGAATTGTCTCTTGAACAAACATTAGAATTCGCTATAAATACAAGAATTTAGCCAATCAAAATACAATACAGAAATCTGCTATATTGAAAACCAGCCGACAACAAATCGATTAATTTGAAGATGAGGGATTAAAATTAAATACTTGGAAAAAGTATTGTTAATAGTACCACCAACTTTTGAAGATGCCGAAAGAGCTTTTTCGACAGCTGGTAATTTTTGCGGAAAATTACGTTCGAGCTTAATAGCAATACAATTAATGTACTGTTTTATTAGATGACATTTCATAAATTTGTAATAGCACCACAAACTAAATTGTGATAATTAAACTTTTTTTATGATATAAATGATTAAGTTGTTTCTTTACTACTTTGTGATAATTTATAACTTAAACATTATTTTTTATGATATTTAAACTAACTAATAAAACAAAGAAACACCTGCGTTTTCTTCCTTTTTCTAAAATTTCTACTACCGATATTAAAACCGGTATCCTGGTATAAAGATCCAAAAAAAAATAATAATCTGAAAACCGGTATTGAAATTTTGGTCTGATATTACAATCCCTAGTCCCAAATGCCACTCTTGAGGGGGGGGATATCGTAAGAATAAAGCCTTTGTGTGCTATGATGTTTTTAAAATAAAATAGATTAAAAGGGGGGGGGAATAATATCAGTCTCTATGTAGTTTTTGCATTAACTAAATCACTGACAATGACTAAGGTGAAAAAGAAATCACTATACCCTATTTACTATGCTACTGGATGTATTTCATTCGTTTCTATCATATTTGTGAATTTAAATGTATGAATGTTAGAATTTAAAAAATTAGTATTTTGTTGTTGTTTCTGCTGCTCATCCTCAAAAGATTTGACTAGTCAGATCAGCCCCAGGAGACTGGTAACCGAAAAAAAAATCTATAATAATAATTGAGTCGGCTCCCTTAAAAATTCCAATGCAACCCAGATTGTGATTCAGTGAAGCTGGATTGCCACAGCAGTTTTTTTACAAGTGGCATGGATCTTTCTACTACTTCCAAGGGAAAGACTCTTAAGGTGGTAACTTTTTCATCCAGCCAGAACAGTCTGGGATCCACGGTCACATTTCATTTCCAGCAGATTTTCAGGGTATGTTGCCGCGTACCATTGCAGCCCAATTGGAATATGCCATATTAAATTGAGTTTATATCTTTCATATGAGTATATTTCTTGTTAAGTAAGTGGAAAGCATTAGGCGCGTTTCATTATCCCTACCCTTTATCGCCAAGCCATTAGCGAACTCATTGCCTTTAATGTTTACGTGTAATAGCATTCATTGAAGATCGCCGTCGAAGTTCTGAGATATCTTCCTCAGTTTGAGGAGAATGAATATCAGCCACTAACACGTAGCGTACCGCGACTGACCGATAAAATCCGTAGTTCCCCAAAATGCTAATCATAAGATACAGTGGCACCTAGCCCTACATTAATCGTAATACTCACGATTGACGACAAAGCGTCACGGCTGCATTGTTTTATTATAGTCTCAAGATGGGAGCGTCGTAATATAAATACCGCTGCCAATGCGGTATTCTGTAGATTACCACCGCTATAAACTTGTCTTGCATCTTTAAGAATGTTACCAACAATTTCTATACCCAGCTGTCTAAGATGGTTTCCATGGTGAATTTTCTTGTTTGCATTTCAGATCAAAGAGGAAGAAAACTCTTATTAGTCCCTATGAAGGATCAATGTAGGTTCTCGAAGATATACATTGAACGTCCTGAGAAATCGTTTTGTGTATCTGCAAAGCTAAAAGGGCCGTATTTCTTGAGTCTTTGATTGTTGTGTCGAGTGCGCAATTACTAGAAAGTACGATGTTGGGGGGCTGTACTGTATATTTTATTGAAGTACTTAAAATTAAGTTAGATCCTCTTCTAATATGCAGTGACTTCAAGTTGGTCTAGAATAGGGCTATACCGGAAGGGCATCTATTTTTGAATCCAAGAATGACTCGAGCGGCATTCAGTTGTACATATTCTAATTTCTGAAGATTGGTTTGAGATGCGCAGGAATAAATTGGATAACTATATTTCAAAATAGGCCTAATTAGCAAAATAAATGTGGTTCTAAGAAAGTTTGCATCAGCTCCCCATCTCTACCAGCTAGGTATTTGAGGATAGTTAGATGCTTATGGACCTTTGAAAACTAAATAGTGAATATATTTGTTACTGTTGAATTCAGGAAAAAAGGATGAATCCTAGGTACTTGGGATGTTGGGGTGGGCATTGAAATACAAATTTGCTTTATATTTATATTGGTGTTTATTAGTTTAAAAAAATCATTATTGATGTAGCTAGGTTAAAAGTTTGATTGTTTTCTGTTGAATTCTCTGAGCTTGCAACCAAAGTGTTGTTAAAGATTGTTTCATTATTACTCACATTTGTGCTTGGATTCCAATGAACAATATCGGCAGCAAGGATTGCAATGTCGACATTTTTGTTTCCTTTTCTCTACATGGGCCAAAAATGGAGAAATGAATATGGCGTAATATCTGAGGAACACTGTCCCAGTCTGGAAGGATCGGAAAGGTTTCATTGAATTTGACTCTAATGGATCTCTCGTGCAGAAATTCGGCTATCCAAACCAAAGCAGAACTCCTATTATTGAAAGTGTCATTTAGTTTAACGATAAGTCTGTCTCTCCACACTGTATCAAACGTCTTAAATTAGACTAGTAAGACTTCCATAGTACGTTGAGTTGGTTTAAAGTTTCGGGCGTTCCTAATCTTGTGACAAAAATATAGGACTTGATCTGTGGTACTATCTCCTTTTCTAAAACCGTATTGTTCAAGTGGTATCAATTGATTGAGATCCAAAAATTAATGAAATCTTACAAGAAACATTTTTCCATGAGTTTACAAGTCATATTGATTATGGCTGTAGCTCCTTTGCCTGAATTTCTGATAGGAATAACAGTAATGCTCTTCCAGTCTACAGGCAGCTGCCTGCAGGTACAAGGGTGATTAATTATGTCCAAAAGCCTTTCTTTCCAATTATGGCAAGGTTTTGTAACATTTGGCTATGTAATCAATCAGGGTCAGGAGGCTTCGTCAGATCCAAGAAGGCCAGAGCTGAGAGTAACTCTTGAGAGGAATACCTCTGAGTGAGTTTAGAGGATCCAAGATCTGTACAGCAACAACCCTTAATTATATTCTTTGCGTTTTTCTTAATTGGCATGTCCTTATAAGAGAAGTCCAGTCTGCTAGTTTCTTGATGAAATGAACTTAGAAAATTGGCTGCAGTCCTATAATCAGGGGAAATTCGGCCGGCAGAGTTCGTTAAAGTTCCAAGTCTCACATTGTGGTTGTTCTTTATTTATGGTTTTGGTGATTTTCCAGAGCTTAGAATCCAGTTGTCTAGTTTGGAGCTTATTGCATAGCTCTCTATTTAGTGTGGCTTTGATGTGGATCAGCAATTTCGATTTTAGTGCTTATTTTATTTAGCTTAGTTCTGGAGCTATGATTATTATTATGACTCGTAACTCTACTTTGGTTTTCATATCAATTTATTTTGAACATTACAGGACAAAGGATTTCTGATAAGCATATTTACAGATGATGATAAGAACATATGAGCATAATTATAGATGAAGCATACTTAATTAATCAGATTATCCCTACAGCAGAGATGAAATAGCGCAGCGTATAAAAATCTTACTTAAAGCAAAATAACATATTTTATTAAAATCAAAAGCGAGTTGCCAGATTCCAAGTTATAATAAGATGCAAAAGAAACAGTAAATCAAAAATCTTTTAGGAGTGGCAACAACTATTATCGGGGTCGACAGATTCCAGCAACAGGAGCTTTTTCTATATCTTAAGTGTTTTCAAAGGTATGCTTAATGAACGAAGAATGGCACAAAGTGTTTGATGTTTCCCCAAGGAATTAATATCCTGACATAATTTAGTATTATTTCTTTGAATTTAAACTAAAATTGATATCGTCAAATGTTCTGCATTGAATCATTGGAGTCTTAGCTATGTTCTAGTACGATTCTGTGATAATTTAAATGAGTTGTTTTTGCCTTATATCTTTTAAAATAGGTAGGTGATCATTCGAAATTGAATTCATTGCTGTTTATTTGCATAATTGATGAATGTTTGAACTGACAAGCGTAGTGTCAAACGCCGCCGTAATATTATAACTATAGGAAGCAGTATAGCTATAGGAAGTGCGAGTTCCGTCATTGAATAGCATGAACCTAAGTATCATCTATTAAATGCAATAGTTCTTTTCTTCTGCCATTGCTTGAAGAGTAGCCCCAAGAGGGATGTTTGGCATTAAAGTTATATAAATTGAGCGTAATGTATTGCAGAGCCAACGGCGGGTTGTCAGGTAGACGAGATTGATTACGGCATTTGTTTACATTGTAGATATGAAATGGTTTGCCTCTCCTAGTGACAACCATTGCCTTTATCTCCAGATCATAACTAGAAGTTACAAAATCAGTCTCTTGTAGTTGATGCCTCTGATCAGAAAGGCCAGAACAGAAAATCGATTGCATTTTTATGTTGTGAAATTTATTTATTAGCAATTGATAAAATTGAATTTAGTGGTTTTAATATTTTGTGGACCTTCTGACTCACCCTTAACCATTTTAACTTCAGATATTCCTTCTGAGCATTTCATATTTACACTTGATGATTAAAATTACCTAAGAATTGCTATTTCGCTTACATTTTGTTATTGTTTTCTTTTTGGATAAATTTAATTCTTATTCAAATAGTTACTACAGTTCTAAATAAAAAATTTTAATATAATTTTCAAGAATTAAAAACTTAATTAAAAAAATCTTTTATTACATTTTAAATGTTTTAATTATTTCTGTACACCACAAACATCTAGGGGAGAACTTTTTCTTCATTATTTTAATCTTTTTCTGTTTAAATTAAATAATCTACATTTAAAGGCTGAAACATATTTTTAAGCAATATTTAGATAAAATCTACTTATTGAAATCCCTTTTCTATTTTTTAAAGACTAAATGTCGTTGGTAAATCTATTTTCTGTATAATTAAATCTCCAATAAAAAAAATTTCCTTGTAAGTAATGCTGATATATATATATTTTTCCTAGCAGATTTTTTTTATTTCTTGTATTAGTTCTGTGGCATCTATTTTTGTTGAATTTCTCTCCAATTACTTCAAAGGTAATAATTTCATATTTTAAGAAATAGTTTTATTATTTATGCTGGTATAACTAGTCTGCAATGTCAAAATAAATTAAATTTTTTCCCTTTTTTGTTCTTTTTGATTTGATTTTTGTGGTTTTCATATGATGTATTTCATATGTATAACATGTAGTCTTTTATATGTGAATTCTTTTTATGCTTGTTTTATTCTTTATAAGCTGGTGTTTGAAAATTTCAGAATATTTTAGTATTAAAACCAAATATTAAAACATCATTCAAGTGCTTTAACATATTTTATTAATAATTACTTAACTATTTTATAAATTTGCTGTTCAGCGAAGCCCCACTGATAATATATATCTAGAACACAATTTTTCACTTACCTATATTTACCATTTAATTAGCCCAATGCTAATATTTCTCAATTCATAGGTTATAGAGTTTTTGCATTATTGATGCCAAAGAAGCTGTTCAAATTACGAAAGTGAACGGCAGAGCGATTTCAAATATGAAAGGACATACTGAAGGATTAGCTGAGGAATGGCTGATGAAGAATTAGATGATCTTCTAAACTAGTTAATGATTAAATCAATGATAGTAAAGAAGACAAAGAACTTTTAAAGTATTATAGGTTAAACAAATTGTAGAAACAGCTTTAATAACTTTATGATTTTTCATTAGAGATTGATGTATTTGAAGAATAAAAATTACTTTTTATAAGGGACATTAAAAAATTTATATGCCTTTACACGAATTTTTTTATACTATCGTAACCATTACAGCAGTTATTGATGCTGAAAGAATCATAAGCATTTAAAAAATATAAGCATTAATGTGTTATTTTGGTGATAGTTTTAACACTATCTGTTAAATTCTCGTTATAATTCTAATAATAAAAATAGATTTAAGAGGGGGATTTACCCCTAATGTGTCTTGTCGCTCGGGATACGGTGGCGTCCAGTAATAAAAGATGACTACCATAGTCAGAAGTTTTCAAATTGATTATTTTCAAACATATATCTACATTGACAATCAAACATATATCTACATGGACAAAGGACACTACACCACTATTATTACAGATGAAAACAAAAACAGATTACGCGGATTCACATTCTTCTTGCTATCTTTTTTACAAATCAGTTCTCTGTCCCTCTTTCGTTTTTCCTCCCCGTCCGCGTTAGAGGGCGCTCGGGTCGTGCGCTGGCAAGTTGCCAACACACTCCCACCATTTGTTTTCTGGATTGAAAACAAATTCTTTAGGAGAACCTGTATAAAAGGAAGCTGAAAATAGAGAAGCATTAGTAATTGCATCACTAATTTCCAAGGGAAACAAAAGTTGTACGGGTCTTATAAAGAGGCCATTTTCAGTCCTAATTCTTGCCAGGCTCACAACGTTGTCTCTTCCATGCAAAAGTTCAACTATCTGTGCTAATGGCCAATAGATTCTGCGTTTATTGACGTCTTCCATCAGAACAACGTCGCCGACAGACAGTTGATTGATCTTGTTGTCTTTTGCAGCTTGATAACGTAGTTGACCCAAATATTCAATTCGGAATCTCTTCCTAAGGTCATCTCTAACTCTTTGACGATATTTAGCTCTTTTCGATAGTTTTCTAGCATCGATGTTGTCGATATCTGGGACTCCTGAAGTAGGCAGTTCTTGTAGGAACATCATTGGCGTTAGGGGAGACGGATCTTTGTTGTCTTCTGAGACATAGGTGATTGGACGTGAATTGATGACTTGTTCACAATCGCACATCACGGTGTTCAGCTCTTCATAGTTCAAAGAGGTGCGACCTAGAACCTTCCTTAAAATTTCTTTGATCATGCGTACTAGTCTTTCCCACCATCCGCCCCACCAGGCGGCTGTTGGAGGATTAAACTTGAACCGTATCTTCTGTGTTGAAGCATCAGCATTTATTTTTTTCCAATCTACTTTTCCAAGAACGTTGTTGGTGCCAACAAAATTAGTCCCGTTGTCACAATAAATTACAAATGGTCTTCCCCGTCTTGCAATAAAGCGTCTGAGCGATTGTAGGAAAGCTTCTGTGGACAATGATGTTATGAGCTCCAAATGTATGGCTCTGTAGACTGCGCAAGTGTAGAGGACAATCCAGGCTTTAGTTTTATCAGCGAGATAGAGGGGACCAGCTAGATCGACTCCAACAACTTCAAATATCTTCGCCTCTCTCACTCGATCCTCAGGTGGTACGCCTGTTTCAACTTCTATTCTGGATACTTGAAATCTTTTACATTTTATGCATTTTCTGATGACATTTCTTATGGTCTTTCTGGACTTCAGTATCCACACATTTTCTCTGAGATGAGCCATTAACGTGCTAACTCCAGCGTGTTGTTTTTCAAGATGTTTCTCGATTATCATTCTCTGTACAACTGGATGGCTTGATGGTAAGATGACTGGATAAAGGAAGTTTTCTTCATCCTTTCGTCGTATAATATTGGTTTTTGATCTAAACAGACCGTCTTTGTCTTCAATAGGTCTTAATGCACGGATAGATGGATCTTGTAATCTTGTAAAAGTTTCTTCCTGGATAAGCTTAAACAGTCTTTTTTCTGCTCTCTCAAATTCTTCCACAGAAATTTCCACTGATAAGTTCTTTTCTACATGTCTAAAGTTGTAGAGCAATCG
>JAOUZG010022948.1:1236886-1262881 GCA_026289955.1 Argiope argentata
TGGATTCGAATAATTTCTGAAAACTGCATCCACGTGAGGGGAGGTCCGCTGGATTGCAGGAACCTGGAACATGTTTCCAATCGGCAATTCTGGTTAAAGTTCTAATTTCCTGCACTCTGTTGTGCACAAATGTACCCCAAGCTTGATCTCTTCTTATCCACCCTAGAGCTGTTGATGAGTCACTCCAAAAGACAGTTCTGCAATTTTCTAATTTTAAATCTGATATAATTGTTTTAGCTAATCTAGCTCCAATTAGGCACGATAAAAGTTCTAGGCGAGGTATTGTTGTTTCTTTTATAGGTGCAACTCGACTTCTAGCATTCACTAACTGTACTTGAATACCTTCTTTATCTAAGGTTCTTAAAAATGCACAAGTAGCAAAAGCTTGTTTGCTAGCGTCGCAAAAAACGTGTAAACTTAATGTGTCTTTATTTTCGTAATCTATATTGAGCCAACGTGGAATTTCAATTCTCGGGAGTATATCTAATTGTTTGATCCAACTGTCAAATTGTTTGTTCAAATTTGGAGGAAGTTCTTGATCCCACTTTAATTTTTGAATCCAAGTTTGTTGCAAAATTAGCTTAGGAATTAAAGTTATAGGAGCTGAGAATCCAATGGGGTCATAAATTTTCTGAGTAGCTAAAAGAATTTGCCGTTTTGTATAGGGTTCCTTTACTTTAACTGGTTCTAAAATTTTACAACTTAAAACGTCTTTTTGGGTATCCCAGTTTAACCCTAATACAGGAACAAAACGTGACTTAATTTCCGTACTATCGATCATTGGAACATTCATGTTTGATCGCCAGCATCTTAAATTGAAATGTGCAGAGGACAGAATTTCTTTGACTTCTCTTATGAATTTTTCAGTTTCATCGATTTGATCTAAACTAATCAGAGAATTATCTATATAGAACGAATGTTTTAAAAACTTTGCCGTTTCTCTTAAATTTTCGGGAACGTCATTTAGAAGATGATTCAAAGTTTCAGCTAGCAGAAAGGGACTGGATGTTAGTCCAAACACTACTCGGTTGTGTCGGTAAATCTTTAAATTCTTTTCCGAGTCGAACCATAAGAATCTTAAAAAATCACAATCTTTTTCTACGATTTTAATTTGACAAAAAGCTTTTTCTATATCTGACGATAGACCAACTTTATACTTTCGAAATCTATTCAAAATGCTTGGTACTATTTCTATCAAATTGGGACCTTTAGCCAGGCAATCATTAAGCGATGGAGAATCTTTAGTACGAAGGGAGGCGTTAAATACTGGTCTAATTTTTGTGGTTTCACTCGATTCTTTAATTACTGGTCTATGGGTTAAAAAATGTACCCCTTCTTTCTTTTCATCATTTATCACTTCGATTATTTTATTACTTTCCCAAATATCAAATATTTCTTTGTAATCTTTCCTTTTATTCGAACTAACTAATTTAGCTTCTGTTTTGAATAAAGATTTTTCAGCTATTAAACGGTTACTTGGCAAAACAGAACTATCAATAATCCAGGGCAGCATTCCTCATATCTTCCGGTATCATCGCGTTTCACAGTTTCTAGGAAATATTTTTGGGTTTCTTCTTCTAAAATACCTTTAGTTTTGTTTTCTTCACTAGAAATGCCTATTGTGTCAAGACGCCATAAATCTGCTAATTCTGAGTCGGAAATAAACAAAGATAAAGAGAGGCCTGAAAGCGTATTTTCTGAAATTTCAGTATCGCTTTTACCCATTAATGTCCAACCTAGTTTAGTCTCAAAAGCGGCTACACCAATATTTGGAAAATGTTCTATTTTTCCCGTAAACAACTGAGAAATGTTATCTGCACCTAGAAGTATATGGACTTCATCAGACTTATCTTGAAATATACATTTATTTCCATTTTCCTGTATATCACTAATAATTATCCCTTTATTTCTTAAAAGGCCAATTAAATTTTCATCTTGAACCCTTGGGATAGAAGAGCAAATTTTCTTTTCATCTAGAACGTCAATCTCAAAACTAAATTTACCATCTAAACTGCTAAGATTTACTTTATATCGATTGTGGAGTTCAGATTTTTCTACTCCTCCAAACAATCCATGTTTTATCGTTTCCGAATTTGCCTTCCGTAATTTTAATCGTATCGCGGCATATTGTGCAATATAACTATTCTGACTTCCGCTGTCTATGATCACTCTAAAATTACCCTTTAAATCACCTCCTTTTGCTTCTACAATCAATGTTTGTAAAAATACTGGTGAACATTTAATTTGGTTTGAAAGTACCTTTTCGCTTTCTTGGTTTTTGTTTTGATCAATCACGTTCTTTATTTTATTACACATAATTGACTCGTGTCTTAAATGGCAGTGTCTGCAAGAAACTTTAGAAGTGCATTTATTTGCTAAATGGCGAGATTTAATCAAACACCGAAAACAAACCCCGTTCTTTTTCAATAAAGAAATTTTTTCTTCATTATTCAAAGCCAACGCAAAAGAGCAATCTTTAGAATCATGTAAATCAAATCCTTTTTCATTATTACAAAAATAACAGCAAAAAGGTTTATCGCTTACATCTGTGGAAATTAATTCCGAAGCTGAAAACCTGTTATGTTCTTTTTTATCATTAATCTTGTTCGTTTGTTGATATTTTCTTTCATTCGAATATCCACCCGCGTTATGTCTACGGTTCAAATCATATCTTCGATACGCAGTTGGCACCTGCCTGTCTGAAGATGAATCACGGGAATTATTTTTTATTATTACTTCCGCTCTTTCCCGAGTATTCAATGTTTCGGAAAGGAAAGTTAGCAGTTTCTCAATGTCGGAATAAGCATTTTCGCTGGTTGGTTTATCAATTTGAATTAATATATCTTTCGGAAGAGCTTTTAAAATAGTAGTACACAGTACACTTGAAATATCTTTAATGGGCTGTCCTAAATTTTCTAAGCTTCTTAGTTCGATATTTATCTTGTCGTAAAATTTTCTAAAGGATACAACATCATTTGCATTTCTTAAAGGTTTAATACTTAACAAATTATTCATATGAGTGTGTATCAATAAATCAACATTTGCGTATCTTTTCTTTAACAATTCTACAGCAGTGTCATAATTAGTATCAGAAATAACTAAACCTTCAATAGAGCTAAGGGCTGAACCCGTTAAATGAGCTTTAAGGTAATGAAATTTTTCGACTGTATTCAAACTTTGATTATTATGGATAGCGGACTCAAAACTATTCCAAAAAGAAAGCCAGCTGTTTATATCACCGTAAAATTTGAGTGTCATTTTTGGCAATTTAACTTTTAAATAGTCATTAGGTTTTTCATCAACAGTTAGAGAAGGTGATGTATTCTCAATTGACATTACAGAATTCTTTAACTTTTGTGTTCCTTGGTTAATTCTTTTAGTGGCGCGATATTTCGTGCGAACCACTTTTTGACGGTATTCTTCTGATTTTGAAAATTCTGCATCGAATTCGTCTACTGTAAAAAACGGTTCTAATGATGAATCAATTTTAGACAAGGCATCGAAATTACTTGTTAAAAATTCTATTAGTTCTTCTAACTCTTCGCATTCAATCTGCTCTAATTTTAAACTTTCTTCTACCTCGTTAATCTGCTTTGTAACGGTAGCTCTTAGAGCAGTCCGTTTCTTTTTTAATTTCGTCAAATCTTCTGTAGACATGTTTTATATCTCAGTATTCTTAATATAAATAAACAATCCTAAACAACAACCTATCGTTTACTCATATACTGAAATATTCTTTAGTTTCACAGTCAATGCAAATTCTAACTATAACTATGTTCAATAAAATATCTCAATTTCAATTAATCATCATATATTACTAAACGCCATCCCGGCAGGGATGCCAAATTGTTAAATTCTCGTTATAATTCTAATAATAAGAATAGATTTAAGAGGGGGACTTACCCCTAATGTGTCTTGTCGCTTGGGATACGGTGGTGTCCAGTAATAAAAGATGACTACCATAGTCAGAAGTTTTCAAATTGATTATTTTCAAACATATATCTACATTGACAATCAAACATATATCTACATGGACAAAGGACACTACACCACTATTATTACAGATGAAAACAAAAACAGATTACGCGGATTCACATTCTTCTTGCTATCTTTTTTACAAATCAGTTCTCTGTCCCTCTTTCGTTTTTCCTCCCCGTCCGCGTTAGAGGGCGCTCGGGTCGTGCGCTGGCAAGTTGCCAACACTATCACTATTATTGATGCAAATTGAAAAAATGTCAAACATAATTTTTGAACTTAAAATTTAAGATAAGCTAATCAACATTCACTTGTAAAGTTTTAAAAAATATAATTTCAAAACATAATATTTCATACCAATACAAGTTCATTTTGTTTTATTAACAATCTATTCTGCTCTGTTTATTAAACTTGTAAATAAAAATACCGTTTTGAAAGATTCAGGGGATTCAACTTACTTAAAAGAGGAAGAGTTAATAAGTAACAAATCTACCGTTAATGAATAAATATTTCAACGATTTATAACTCAAATAGCTGTAAATGTTTTAATGTTCGTGCGGAAAGAGTAAAATCTTGTTATTTTTGACAGTTAAAATTGTTATATTAGACAAGAGACTATCACGACATCTATATTTAAAACTGCTTCGATATCCAATTGAAATTGAATTGATATTCATAATCAAAATGTTCATGATATTCAGTTATATTAAATGCACTTTTCTATTTTGTCATGTACATTTATTATTCATTTATGTTTGCAGATCATTTTTAGAAATAGTTTTAAAAAATCATGTTTTTGTAAGAAAATAATTAAAGTACCAATTCTGTTCTGAAATAGGTTCCTAACCTATTTCAAAGAAGGTTTCAGATTTAGCTATTTTTCAATAATTTGCATCGCCTTTTTTCTTATCTTTTAAATTTTTGTTCTTAATCTTTCTTCCTAAATATTTGTTTTTATCCCTGTCTTGAACAGTTGGCAACGTTTAGAGATATTTTTAGTTGAAGGAATAGAGTGATATAAAGTCACCTCCTTTTCCTCTGAGATAAATTTAGGAGGGTCAGCTTACATTACCCCCACCCACCCCCTTTTTTTACAGATGTGGAGGCATCATGAAATTACTAGACCCTTCCAGCTTTTAAATGTACCTCTGTGCAAAAAGAAGAAATATCCACGTTGCCTCAGTGCATCTGATTATTATTAAAAATATTTTATTCCTCGAGTGCGCATATTTTTCTTAGAAAGAACACACAAGAGATATATTATACACGCAAGAGATATACTATATAATTTTCTAGCATTATATAGAGTTGAATTAAAATTTTAAAAAATAATTAAAATTGATTTTTAAAAATCCCAGCCTTTTTTTCTATGAAGAAAGTGTTTGCGTTAAATTATAAGACTGATAGTTCTTAAATTTCCTGATACAATCTCTAATTTGAATAATGGGAATATTAAGGCGTCATACATAACACAAACTTGTTATGCACAGCATGTATTTGATAACAAGTTTGTTTCAAATACTTGTTATCAAATACAAGTATTTCTGTAGATACTAATAATAGAAAACTTCCAGAATGAATATGTAATTCGCTAGATTTAATACATGTCAAGTCCCCCCCCCTCTCGAGTCTTGCTCTGCGGGGAAAAAGAGAAAGTAAAAATTTTCATAATCTAGTATGAGGGGGGGGGAATGAACGATTAAAAAAAACAAGCTCAGAAAAGGTTAAATCAGAGACTTTAATAGTCAACTCTTTGATTTTAATAAATGGTAGCATTGCCATAACTGAGTTCACTTTGATAAAGCTCACAGTAATTGTTCTATTCAGTAATAAATACCATTCGCCTGTATTTTGTACCAAAATAATAAAATTTTTGAAACCTTTTTCTTTTAAATATATATTTCTATAAAAGTTTTTGCATGAAGTGTATTTTTTTGTTGCTAATTTTTCTACATTGGAAATAAATCCTAAAAATAATGCCAAGACTTTTTTTTTTTGTTAAGTATATTTTTAGAAAAACTCAACAGGAAAACTTCAAATAGTTTATATAATCCTTATTTTTATGCAATTTTTTAGAATAAAAATTCCTAAATATTTTCTTCTATTTAAAAATATTAAATTAATTAGAAAATGCAAGCCACAAAATAAAATGATCATTTCATTTATTATTATTTTTATATTATCAAATATGTTAATTTTTTTAAAAAAAAATTAGCATATATAGAAAACTATAGAATGAATTCTTTTTAAATCATTAAAAAAAGGCACTGAATGCATAATTTTAGTTCTTAAAAAAAGAACCGGTATCTATTTGAAGCTGGTATCTTCAAAAATTCAGCAAAGTGAAAATCTCGTGAGAATAAAATATTTTAATGGAAATGTATACGAGAGGAAATGAAAATACTCAGAAATCCCCTCAGCCTAAAATCAAGATTGGGGTCAAATTCACACCATTTTATAGGTGCAAGTAATGACATTGACATTTCATGTAAAAGGCTTCCCTTTTCCTCCCCCCCCCTTGTCTTATGTTAGTGGAGAATTATTAACTTGTGAATCGGTTAGCGAACGAAAGGACAAACAGATCTGCAAACAAATTTGAAATAAATCATTATAGAAATATTCTGAAATTTGACAGACAGTTCATTTTAATTATAAGGCATTTGAGTACACTATGTAAATCAAATAAATAAAACACAGTCGCTCTTTTGTTCCCGAAAACAAAAGAAAGCATTCAGACTTTTCCTTGTCAAGGTCTGTTTCTGTTAATATAAATATTCAAATCATTTGATTTTGCTAATCATACTGCAATTTATTTGGAACAAATGGTTTTAATATTTCGCATTTTTTTCCTAGGTTTTATATTTTTTAATATCTATTTTATTTCAAGAACACTACTTTTGAAATTATTTATTTTAAGTTTTTCCATCTTTAGTTATTTGAACTTTTATTTGATTTACTATTTTCCTTTTCCTTTACTTTATTCCTTCCTTCCTTTCTTTTTTTTTCCTGAATAAAAGATAAAAAAAAATTCTGAACAAATCTTCTATGAAAAAACTGCTGTCGATACAACGCCAAGATTAAGATTTTGAGACCTCCCCTCTTCCAAGTCTCAAGTCACAAGATGACCGCCTCCAATACCTGTGCAGAAATACGCCACTACTCATATCAATCAGAAATTGAAGCATTATCCCCATATATTTGAGAGATAATATGTCTTAACGGCATTATAGATATGGGTGGGCACATGTTGTCATTCGACAACCAATATTTTTAGACTAATTCCGTTAGTGGCTTAACATAGCATCTTATTATACAGTATGCTTTTCAAGAAATTCGAAAATAGTGTAAAATAAAGGGCAGCAAGGATGTTGTCATTTGCGTTAGTCATACTTAACCAAATCTGAACAATTACATTCTGATATATTTTTCAGTCAGAAATCTTTAGGTTTAAAAAAAGGTTAATTTTTAATAGGTATTGATCATTTTTATTACAGATTGATAAATAGCTTGAAGCAAAATTAATTTCATTTAGCACTACTTGCCAAGGTATGCCGCATATTGGAGTTATCAAATGGATGATTGCAGTGAATCATCAATTTCTTATCTAAATTCAAAGATTTCGAGTAATCATATTAGCATATGGCAAACTAAAAATTACTTTTAATTAGTTGGCAATTTATTAAATATTTTTTAATTCAGATGTTCAGCATAAAGTTGTTTCTTAGAGATATTAGTTGGGTTTTTATTATATATTGATATTTTACTTTAAAATGACTTAAATAAAATTTTCTTACAGAAAAGCAGTGTGATAATGGAAGGTAATAGGTGGAGAAAGACTTTGGAATTTGTGCCAAAATTGTAAGTGTGTCTGGATTGATTATTTTAACTTCTAAAGTAAATTTTTAATATCAGAAACGAGGATTAAAGCTGAAAAATACTTTTTGCGTCGTAAATATTATTTCATTGCTGATAAATCAGGTTATATTTTTTTATTTATTTTGAAAGTGTTTTGTTATGTAAAAATATTAAAATTATATCTCATTACATTTTTATCGTGTTTTTGTTTACTATATATTATGATATTTAGAAAAAAATATCTTTATACCCTTTTCATAGGATGAATTCATTTTTGAATCGTATATTATGGCATTTAGAAAAAAATATCTTTATGCCATTTGTTTATAATTCATTTTTAAATCATATACACTGAAGTGACAAAAGTCATGGGATAGCAATATGCAAATATACAGATGGCAGTAGTATCGCAGCGAAAAAGTATAAAAGCGCAGTTCGTTTTCCAGAGCTTTCATTTGTGTTCAAGTTATTCATGTGAACAGGTTTTTCGCGATTTATGGCGGCACGACGAGAATTAACAGACTTTGAACGTGGAATGTTAGTTGGAGCTAGACGCATGGGTCATTCCATTGCAGATATCGTTAGTGAATTCAACATTCCGAGATCCACAGTATCAAGAGTGTGCCGAGAGTATAAAATTTCAGGCATCCCATCCCATCATAGACAGCGCAGTGGGCGACCATCAGCACGTAACGACCGAGACCGCCGACGTCTGTGTAGAATGGTCAATGTTAATAGACACGCAACACTTCGTCAAATAACTGCAGGAATCAATATGGGACGTACGAGGGACGTGTCCGATAGGACTGTGCGGCGAAATTTGTCTTCCTTGGGCTATGACAGCAGAAGACCGACTCGAGTGCCTTTACTGACAGCACGACATCGCCTGCAGCGACTCTCCTGGGCTCGTGAGCATATCGACTGGTCCCTAGACCAGTGGAAAACAGTGGCGTGGTCAGATGAGTCACGATTTCAGTTGTTACGAGCTGATGGTAGAGTTCGAGTGTGGCGCAGACCCCACTCAGCCATGGACCCAAACTGTCAGCAAGGCACTGTTTAAGCTGGTGGTGGCTGCGTAATGGTGTGGGCTGTTTTTACATGGCATGGACTCGGTCCTCTGGTGCAACTGAACCGATCATTGACTGGAAATGGTTAGGTTCAGCTGCTTGCAGATCACTTGCAGCCATTCATGGACTTCACGTACCCACACAACGATGGGATTTTTATGGATGACAATGCGCCATGTCACCGGGCCAGAACTGTTCGCGATTGGTTTGAAGAACATTCCGGACAATTCCAGCGCATGATCTGGCCACCTAGATCGTCCGATATGAATCCCATCGAACTTTTATGGGATATCATCGAAAGGTCCGTTTGCAAACTCCTGCACCATCCACACTTTCACAATTATGGACGTCTATACAGACAGCATGGCTCAATATTCCTGCAGAGGACTTCCAACGACTTGTGGACTCCATGACACGTCGAGTTGTTGCACTTCGCCGGGCAAAAGGAGAACCGACACGATATTAACAGTTATCCCTTGACTTTTGTCACTTCAGTGTATTATGGCATTTAAACAAAAATGTCTTTATAACGTTTTGTGTGATAATTCCTTTTTGAATAATAGTAATACTTGTCAGAACTTTATTTTCATTCTTGCTTTAAGTTTTCTTGATCGTTTAAGTTATATTCGTATGTATTACTTTTTTTCATGATTATTTTATATGAAATTATTTTGGCTTAATGAATCAACTTTATATTAAAATATTAAAAATAATTATTGTTATCAAGATATTCTTAAACAACAAAAATTATGGAAATAGTTCAATTTTTAATTTTAGAATGATTAAAGTAACTTTTATTTGTTTTTTAAGCTCTTATTTTGAATTGCATTAATATATGAAATGGATTTGTATCGAAAATAAGCTCCTGATTTTGATGCTTTATAATCACAACTGGATAAAATGTTCAGAAAAGTGTAAACACCAAGGAAAGGATGTAGTTAAATACTTCCCTTGCTGAATATCGAAATGATGTTTCTAAATATATATATAAATCAAGAGTTGATATACTAAGCATTAAAATGATGTAAAGAATAAATGTATATGGACTAACAAAATTATTAATTTTTTTTTAAACTTCTAAATGATGCCGAAGTCGTCTATTGAAAAATGTTGACATACTAAGATGAATAAATACAAATTTTGACTAACTGTTGTCTTAAATTATTTATACTCTCCAAACAGTTTTGATATTATTAGCTCTCAAAACGCAAATATGAATCCTTGAAATGTGCTTTAGAAAATGAATGCTTGAAAAGAATGTCTGCCGTATTCCTTTTACATAGATACGAAGACAGATTGATGTTTATATATTGGTATTTATTAAGTGTTTATTCTGATAGGCCAGTGATTGCAGAAAATCCTATGTCAAGTTCGAAAAACAAATTATCCCTAGGAAAACTAATAAGCTTATACAATCAGTAGTTTCTTTTTTCAAAAATATAAACAAAACAAAATTGTAAATAGTTGAAAATATATAAAATAGAGTTTTGACATAGATTTAAGAAAAACTAATGAAAATATAAGAAAGAGTTAAGTAAAGAATAAAAGGAAAATAAAAGTATAAAATATTTTTAAAAATTTAGCAGATGAAGTGTTGAAAATGTGGAAAAAATAAAGATGGTGATAAAGACTGTTAACTATAATCAATAACTTAATGTAGCTGAAGAAAGAAATTGAAAGATGATTCCTGAATGATGTAGAACAAGAGTTTAAACTTCTCTCAAAAATATCATTCTAATGCTTTTATGTCTTTGTTTAGATCATTATTGAACCATCAAATCCATTATTATAAGCAGATTAAAATTTTTAGAGAAAACTTCTTTCTAATACTCCTGTAATTATTACATCCCTAGATGTAATGGGAAATAACCCCATTTTCTTGACCGCAGTCGCATTCTATGGTCTTACCATTGAAATAACTTTGATGAGCTGGAAAACAACCATCAGCAGTTAAGCACTGATACATACTAAATATTTCTGATATATATTGGTGCAGAAAGAAGTAATCAGAGAGGATGTATTAGAAGAAGTGGAATTCTTTCTTTTATCAGTTTGTCTTATACTTGACCAAAAAATATAAACATTATACAATATGAGCAATTCGATTTTATGATGGCATTTTTTTTTGTTTCTGTAATTTTAACAGATATTTAATAATTTTAAAATCTTTCATTTAGTTTATCATAAATTATTTTTTAAAAAAAACGGAAAGCGTTTTATTATATGAAGCAATTTCAAATACTACATTTGTGAGTAAATAAATAAGGTATAAGAAAATATAGGTCTAAATTGATTTTTACAAAAATATTTATTTTTCATAGATATTATTGTGTGAAAAAACAACAATTTTAGTGTAAAGATTTAAGTTTTACCGTATAAAGATAGGCATTTTTTTTCAATGATTATTTCTAAAAGCTAGTTTATTTCATGATTCTACGTTCTTGAATTAAAGTTGATGATGGTAACGATAAATGATTTAAAAGTGGAAATAATTTTATATATAACTTGATTTGAATATTCTTCTTATATTTATAATAGAGACCAGGGAAAATCCTAGACTTTAAGCCGTGGCTTCTTATATTATTCATAGACCAATCGTTATCACATGAAGAACGATGCAATCATGTATACTATTGCAAACCAATAAAATTGCCTTCTTTTTAACATTATTATTCATCCCATCTAAATATATGAAGCTTCATTCGTGAAAAATGTAAAAGCCGTATTTTAATTCGCCTCTACCCCAAATAACCATTTTATATCTATTGAAAAAATTTCAAGATGTGTTAAGTCAAAAAAATTCGGAATTTTCCTGATATGGTGTTTGATAGGAGGCTATTTTAACGTAACGATTAGAGATTATGTTAGATTAAGAAACTTGAAAAAGTCAATCGCTCATTTTTTAAAATCTGTAGTTGCGTTGTTTGGGGGTTGTAAAACTTTATTGCTCGTCACTATTTAATTACGTTGTTAGGAATCTATCAATTCTAAATACAACAAAAACCAAAAGAAATTAAAAAAAAATCTGAATACTATGAATATACCACATTTGCTGGAGATCATTTATTCTGAATAAATGAACTAAATTGTTATTTTGTATTGCGTTTTTAGTTTTGATAAAGCGATCGCAGTATTGCTTTAAAGGCAGTTAAATTCAAAGGTTAGGGAAATTATTTGTCATGCTGTTTAATTTTGAAAACAAAAAAATTCCAAAAGACTTGTTTCATTAACAGTTATTCGTGACAGGCAAATTAAAAATTCTTTGATTTAAAAAAAGGGTATATTGATTTCCTAGTTCCGTTGTCTTGAGATATTTTAAATCTTTTTTAACCATACCTTTAAAACCCTATCAGTTCTAAATACAATAAAAACCAAGTGAAATCAAAAACATCTGCATATTCTGAACATACCATATTTGTTCGAAAGCATTTACTTTGAATAAATGAACTAAATTGTTAGTTTTACTGCTTACTTAATTTTGATAAAGAGCTCACAGTATTGCTAATAGCAGTTAAAAACAAAGATTTGGAGAATTGTTTGTCATGGTATTTGAATTTAGGAATGAAAAATTTCCAAAAATGTTGTTTCGTTAACATTTATTCATGACTGGGAAATTAAAATTTGTTTGATTCAGAAAGAGTATATTGATTTCCTTGTTTTCAAAACGCCAGTTCTAAATATAACAAAAACGAAGTGAAATCAGAAACATCTGTATACTCTGAATAAACCATATTTCTTGGAAAACATTTATTTTGAATAAATGGAATAAATTGTTATTTTTACTGCTTACTTAGTTTTGATAAACATCTCACAATACTGCTGAATGCAGCTCAGTGCAAAGATTTTGGAATGTATCTTGACTAAGAAATTAAAAAGCTCCATTTTACCACCGTCAGAAAATTCAATATCTACTATCGATCATTTTATTCAATAAATAGCTATAAATTTCTATTTCAAGAATAGGAACTAAATTAATTGTGATTATTGTCATGCTATTTAATTTGGCAAACAATTTAATGCACGAAGGTTCTGAAGAAAAAGAGAGAATAGCTATTTAAAAGTATTGCGCGTGTCAATACCCGGATGATGAGCATCGCGCATTACGTCTTTGTTACATAACACACAGCCTCAACAGAGCCTGTAGTTTACAGATTCATATTGATATATAATTTATGATAAGCATTAATTACAATATTAGATTATTTAAAAAAAATTGTATTTGTTGTAAGTAGTACATTCCATTTTAAGCAAGACTACCAGGAGAAACATCTCGTCGTTTCATAGAAGGAAAATTATATAATTGCAAAAGAATATAAAATATTAATAAGCGCAAATACCCACTCATATACTTTTTCAATCTTCTGTTTCTAGGTAAGTATAAAGAGGATTCAAACTAACATTTACAATATATGCTGCATTACTCTGTCTTTTTGATATTAAACATTACGGTAAACTAGTACTGAAAATAAGTAAATCAAATATATAATATTATTTCCAATGCTGAAAATATCAAATTTCGGAAACAGTTAGCATACTGTTTGAATTTTCCCCATTGGTAGATCACAAAACTAGAGGAACATTTTTACTGAAATCTCTAAATATCTCCTTTCTTATAATTTCACAATTTATGAAGCAGATCTAATATCTAATTAATGATTGGATCTGTCGACGGCCTGGTATAGGGGTAGACCGTCTTTCCCATGATCTGGGTATTCGAGTCCCGGTTCGGGCACGATTGTTCTTCTATGTTCTATCTGTAAGGCGAGTGGATGTGCCCCCCTGTAAAAGGGGTAAAAGGGGGCTGTGCAAGTGAATGTGATGAGTATGTAGCTAAAGTCGTACTCTTGGCCCTAATTGGCGTTACTTCAAAACAAAAGACTTATTTCGGCTTAAATCCGCTGATCAGCGGGCTTGTCAATGGCAAGTGCCATTAGTAACAATCACATTTATTGAGCAATATCCTAATGGGCGTTACAATTAAAAAATAACACATGTTTGCATTTTTCTTATTGAAATTTATAGCCGACATTTCTAATTATGGTGCAATTAAGTTACATATATGCACATGATGATTATATATGTACTGTCTGTGAGTGGGTTAAATGGACGAACTTTAATTTTTTGCGCTCCAGTAAAGGGTTTTTTGATAATTTGAGACTGTTTTTTGAATGCCATGTAAAAATGGAGGATAGCGCATCATATTCGAAAAAGAGTCGCAAGTTCATTAGGTGGAGTGCGGAGGTATGCTATCTCAGGTTTCATTTTCTGACTGGGTTTCAGAATACGGTTCCTTCCTAAAACAACCTCTTCGTAATGGATTTCGTTCATAATGTGATAAAAATCTACAAATTTAGCCTCAGATCTATATGCCAAATTTAATCTGGCTTGCTCAAAACGTTTTTAAGTTATATCGTTTTCATAGACAGACATGCATAATTCCTAAAATATATTTTTCGAACTCGGGAAGGTTTGAAAGTTGAAAATGCCATGTTCGAATATTTTGACGATTGCAGTGTTTCCTCGATAATTTTTACATGCCAAAGTAAAAATACGTATTCAGAAGAAAACAGTAGATAGGAAAGCGTTTCCAGTTCATGAAATTAAGAATATACTAAAACAAATAGCCAATTTCCTTTTTTACTTAAAATTCTAAAATGGTGCTTTTATGCTTATTTTTGTTGACTATGAGATTTCACAACCAGTTTCTATTAAAAATTCACGAGTATTCAAAGTTAAAATACTGCCAAAATTCAACTAAGTTGATCCGACAGAATTTTGCTAATATAAATGCCAAAGTAAAGGTCAACACAGATTTTTTTTTCTGGAGAAATTCTAACAAGGCAACTATTCTAAAGTAGTGCAGCATACAAGCAGGGAAAGGGGACTTCAGTGGTTTTGTAGTAAGTTCTCATATCAGGAATCGGAAGATTCATAATTCAATCCCAATTTTTAAAAAAGAGTGTATATGAGTCTAGCGCCTCTGAAATCTAACGGTGAAGGGTGAAACCTCCTTGTGCTAGTGTGCTGTTGAAGTTTGGGCAATAGAATGTCGCTCTCATCCTTCAACAATGGTACAAAATCCCGAAACAACTCTTGATTTTTTTCAAAAATGGTACTTTAATATAATAAACTTAATAAATATATTAAAAGAAGAACACATTGTTACTTCAATAATTACAATGGTACAGAACTGCAACATAGTAGAACTGACAAATTGTTTCTAGATGCCTTTAAATTTTTAATTCAACCGAACGTCATCACCCTAAACCCCAAATTGTTGAAACTCAAATTGGTGGTGATGGTAACTTAATAATCTAGCATGTGTTTACAATATCCTTTCTTGATCCCTGATATTAACAGAAAGCATGTTATATCTATTTTGATACGTTTGAGAGTGTGAGAAAACTTTACATCAGTACATTTAGGATTTTACATTTTGGAATATTTCAAGAAAGTGTGCCTGGACCATATTATTTGAATCTTTACTTAAGATTGGGGGCCATGCGATTAATCGATTCAAATGCATTTCTCGACAGATATATTAGGTTTCAATCATATGTTTGTATATCGTTTGAAAAGCGCTCAAAGTGCAAACATATCTTGTCGATTTTCCGCAATACTAATTCCTTCAGCATGCCCACCTCCGATGGGAATTCACATTCTTTTCTCTGGATAAAAGCGACTTGGATTGCAGAAATCCCTTGAACAGACATACGCTGAATATATAGGCCATTTTTCCTGCGACTGAATTATGAAAGAAAAACGGATTGGAAAGAAAAGGAAAAGACAACTTATTTGAGTGTTAAAAGACAAAAATATGAAAGTTGCCTAAAATGATTTTTCGTGCAGCTAAAATTTTCAAGGCCTCTTTTAATCTTTTAAAAATCATAAAAAATTTTGTGAGCAAAATCAAGCAATAAACGTTAATGATTTCAATGAAGACAAATATATTAAAGGAAGCCTTCGCATAAAAACCAAAATAAGTCACGCATTTGATATTTTAAAATCCGGTAAATAAGCTTTAAAAACCAATACAAGTACGAATGCGAGTGGACTATTAAAATATAAATCTTAATAAGAAATAATGAATTTTTATTTTTACTTTTGAAACATATTATCGATATTTCTGGAGCCTTATTTACCCTTTTATTTTGATTTGATAAAAGTATAATTGGATTTATCCAATTCATTTATTGTATTCAACCAATAAATGTTATAAAAATTTTAAGTATCGAAGTGATCATATTAAAAGAAAGCTACTGTACATCAATATATACTGAATGTTAAATAAAGTTAATTAATCTAAAGCTATTTTTAAAAATCCTTGATTCTCAAAGGTTTATTTTGTAAGAGTGATTTTATTATTGGCTGTCAAATATTCATTTAACTAAGTTAAATCAATAAATTTTTACTAAATAATCTATGAATTTGGTATATTAAATTAAGTATCTCCCCTCATATAAAAAAAGATAAACTAAGTAAGAATTTATCATAAAAATATATTTAATATTTTAACCGGAAAAATTTAATCACCATCATCATATCAGCTAAATGTAAACGGCTCTACTCTACTCTTTCTTTCTATGGCATACGAGAAAATATAAAGTTCTGATATTTAACAGAAAAAAATGTATACATAAAAAGAAAATATAGTTTCAAACAATAAGAATGATTGACTTGGAAAGTGATAGAAAACTATGTTGTGAGAAAAAATGATATATATAGATAGAATTTTTCAGATTTGAATCACTGGACAAAAAATTTAACAAATCATTTCAATAATATTATAGAATGTTTTTTTTTATTATTATTTGTTCTACTTTGAAATAAATGTTTCTTTCCTCTCGAGAAAAATGGTAGAATACGCATCAAGGTTGCCTCTTTTTAATTAGATTTGTTAAATGGTTGCATTGGTATAGTATGAAATTTCGAGAGGAGTTAGACCTTAGTTGTCGTCCTCATCACTTGATTGTAATGGAAAATCACAAGGTCTATCTCAAAACAGCTATCACGTTGGACGAATTTCAAAATAGGATATTAATCTAACTAAACTAACTAGGTAAATGGAAATATCTGGAAAAAAGGGATGTTACAATTTCTTCATAATCTAATTACATGGCAACTTCTGCTTCGGGCATTTGTTACAGCATTCATCGAAATCAACATTCATAAAATTTTCTCCTTAAATAGTTTGATATTCTTGAACTGTTTACCGATTCTGTCTTTTATTATAACATCTACGGATGACTTACTTTTAAACCATAATTTTGAAAATCTGAACATCTGCTCCTCATTGTTCGTAACAATGTTTGGTGGGTAACTTATGGAATGAGATATAACCACTCAAATTTCTAACTATTTTTACATTTTTGTTTATGATTAATAAATCCAGTTTTTATTGAACTTTTTATTTTATTTTTTAATAGCAAACATTTGCTTTTTAAAAATCATTTGGTACAGTCTGTAACTTTATTGTGCAGCTACGAGATTTCAAAATTATTTTTTTAAAACTGATCCCCTCATTTTAGAAACATAAAGCTGCAGGCTATAACAGAATTATGTGCATCATAATATTTCATACAAGCATTATTTTTATGTTACATTATTCTAGCCACATCACCCGTGGGCTCCATCAACATTAATTCGTTTTATTTGTTTCAAAAAAAGCAAAAAACATATTTTTCGTTTCACATCTTACGATCTTCTTATAATCGATCTTTTAAGACTCTTAAAAGTAGTAATTAATTTATTACTACACTAAAACTTTAAGATACACGATAGCTTTAGTTTTGCCATATGAAACGTAAACATCCAACTAAGACTGACACATTTATTGAGTAAAATAAAATCTTATTTTATCAACTCAAACTGACAAAAAAAATAAAGATGATAGTTTTATATTTCAAGAATTGACCGCGGAGTATTTGAACCCAAAGTTCTTAACCTCCGGTTTTAATAACGTTGAAAGAAAATACAGAACATGTGCAATTACATGGAAGATTTTGGTTGTAGATAAAAAAAAATAAAAACTTCAAAATACCTAATAAAAAGATTTGTTGATTCGAGGAGAATAAAATGCATTTTAAAATGTAGGGAGGGTAGTGGAGAAAAATGTATTTAATAAAAGTTCTGCAAAAATATTCGAGGGCAGTACATGCCAGGCAAAAAGAGACGATACGTTAACTGGACACGTTGCAATTTTTTAATCAAAAGGGAAAAACCTGACTCAAAAATGGATCAAATAGTGAAGATATTGCTATAATTTTAAAAGACAATATTTAATTTAAGTATACTCATATTTTTGCTTTTATTCTATGTATTAAAAATATCTTTAGAGAGCAATTTAATATTAATACTGACAGAAATGCGCGCTTGATTTACGCGATTATTGAGCAAACTAGTTTTAACATGTCGATATCACCGCGCAAATTGTATTTAAATTAAATTTGAAAGCTGATTAAAAATTAGAGAAAATTTGCATGACGGTAGAACTGATGTCACTATGAAGCGATTTTTTTTTTTAATTTTAAGTCAGTATAAACATATTTTTTTATGTGGCAATTCATTCAAAAATAGAAAGTTTAGAAATGGAAATTCAAAATTGTAAAACGTAGAAATGGAAATTTACTCAATACAGAAACATTCTCATATGCAAACATTTGTCTAATAGTACATTCTCTAATGATCATTACTTCAAAGAATGGTTAAAAATTTATGGTCACAATTAAATAATTTCATTCCAAATAAATTTGCTTGCGTTATCAAACTGTGTATTACGCAGCTCTTAATTTTCAAAATCGGGTTTAAATTTTTTTTAAAATTTTATTGATAATCTTTACAATAATTAATGAATTTGAAATAGTTTTTAGCTACTTTAATATTTATAAGGTTTATTGAACTCTTAACAGAGATTAATTTCAATAAAAATAATGCATTACAAATTATAAATATACTAGTAAGGTTAAAATAATAACTATTCTGCCCAAAAAATAAACTAGTAATAGTTTTTTTTAAAATGATTTTCGTAACACTTTACATAAAAAACATTTTTAAGAGTTTGAGGGTCCTCATTCAAACTCTACAGAATTTTATTGAAATTCTGAGATCCTCTGTTTTTATTTCTGTCTCGTCTAATAAAAACTGATTTTGGTGTCTTTTGACGACAATCTACAGGCCACGCCATATGATCTAGAGCTTTTTAACATGGCATGTATGTATTTTGGAGGAGAAATGCACTCATCAATGAGATTTTTTATATTATGAAATTTAATTAATTAGAGAGAATTTAATTAATTAAAAATAAACAAAATGTTTGCATTTTCCCGCTGCTGAAAATATTTTACTCCTGAAAATATTTTGTTCGATCATTAATAAATAAATCTTGAAAATATTGTGACAGAATGATAATTTTTACTTTAAGATAAAAAAATGTTAACATTCAAAACAGTATCTTTTTAATATATATATATATATATATATATATATATATATATATATATATATATATATATATATATAATTTTAAATCACTTTTAAAAAGTATCTGGAGCAAGCTTTGTAGTGTTAAATTTAATTGTTGAAGTGAAATTAGAATCATTTTCAATGTTGCTATTAATATTTTATCCTCTCCCACCTTATTTTTGAACAAAATAGGAGGATTCGTGTTTTTTTCCCGTGTTAAGTAGTTTCCAGTATGAAATATGGTTTTCATTAAATTTTGTTCTCATACAATTAAAGATTCAACTTTAGATTCAAATAATTGCGACATTTCTGTCATATAACTGAATGTATAAAGTCATATGTAAAAAATTAACTCCTTAACCGGTTTGCCCGTACGTCGTACGTGCATCGATTTATCGAATTTTGATAGTTGTAAACAAAAAATAAATCATAACAATTATAATTCAATAGTAAAATGACTTCGAATACGTAGATAAGTCAAGTATTCCATGGATTTCCATTTGAATCAAAATAAGAAAACATTTCCAAAATAGAAGGTGTCATCTTATTAGATAGTAAGGAAAATAAACCGGTTAAGGAATTACATAGCACAATGTAATGAGCTATGTAAGGTTTCCAAAATAGAATGATTTGTATAAATAGATCAGTTTGAAGATTTTTCCTGAGTAAGTATGAAGAGACTAATAAATAAAACTAAGCGACGTTTTTTATAGTAATTGATAATGGAGAACCAAATAGTCACAAAGACGGCTAGTATTTTATTAAAAAAGAGAAGGAATTGCTAATTATTTTAACCTCATTTAGTATCATTTGTAATTTATATATAAACAGAGGAAATCATTAATCAATAATTACCTAGATAGTAAAATATTGAGTTAATATTCGTAAAACCTTTATTCCTAGACTTTTAAATAACAGTGTACACTTAAATAAAAATTCATCTTCAATAATAAATAAAAGTTAACCAGTTTAAATACATTAAAAGAACATTCATATTTTGACAGATTTTAATTCACCAGATCTGTTAACCAGAATCCAATTAAATAATAGTTCATTTTATAAGTTGTTTTTTTTTAATATATCAAATCTATTTCCGATTTTTCCTCCTTAAAAACTCTATTTTAGAAAATGAATCGAAGATTCAAAATGGAATCAGAAACAACTTACTGACTCTTTCAAATTAGGGTGTGCACAAGGAGTTTTTTTTTTTTTCACACAACTTAAAACACGAAATAGGGTTATAAACATTCCACCTCTCTTTCTTCCGTTGAGAAGGAGACTTTGTCGTCTTTCTTTCCCAATATATACCCAAAGGCTATACTCAATCAATGCCATTCCGTTTTTGGTGAAAAAATAGTAGAAAACCAGCTTTTTTAGGGCCTTAGTCTAATTGGAGCCCGGGGCAAAAACCTCTTTGCGACCCTCTTCAGTCTTTTTTGTCTTTTAAAATCAATATTTAAAAAAAATGTTCATCAAAAAAAGGAACTGTAAAAAAACTTTCTATTCGATTTGGAGACCTTCCTGATGTGGGGGCCCTGAGCAACTGCCCCGTTTGCCTCTGCTTTAGTCAGGCTCTGAGCTTATTGTGAACAGATCAGCATAAAATAACCGAATTGGTGGTTGTGTATTTACGTATACATTAGATTCGAAAAAAATTGAATTAAATGCAAAAAATTGAAAAAATTAAAAAAAATTAAAAAATTGAAAAAATGAATTTTTTTTAAATTTAAAAGTGAACCTTTATGGAGAAAATATTAGATTTTTTTAAAATTATATTTTTATTATTTTAAAAAAAAGATTAGATTTTTTTTTAATTATCTGAAAACTCTACTTCCCAACTTCTGCTACTTAGAATATGATCTTCAATTTGGTAGGGGGAAAAAACGAGAATTTCTTCAGCCGAACAATTTATTATTATTTTCTGAATCGGAAGAAAGTGTTTTAAATGCTGTGAGATGTCCTCATACAACATAAGTGGAGTGATAGAAAAAGTTATAAATTTATATCAATCGTAAAGTGTATTTTCAGTACTGTTTATTATTTTTTTAGATAAATTGTATACTATATCATCTTCTGTTACGAATATTTCCAATAATTCCTTAATAATGCCTTTGCCAACAATTTTTAGATGAATAATAATGTTAGCGAAACTATTCAGTAGCATAAAATTACTAAAGCTTCGGTTAATTGCTAAGATTACAGTGTTGTTTACAAAAAATCATATAATTATATTCATTAAAGATGTTGTGACTAATGGCACTTGCCGCTGATACATCAGTAGATTTTAAGCCAGAGATATACGTTTCTTGATTTACAAATAGCGCCATCGAGGTCCAAGAGTTCGACTTAGCTACACGCACGTCGCAACCTTTTTTAGGGGGCGGATTACATTCATGCATCTCAGAACGTAATTTAGATATGGAACTGAGAACGATCACCTCTGACTCAGTACCTCCAGTGGTATTACTCTCGATATGGAGGACTTTGCGACCACGAACAGATTTAACGAGCGCCAGCCGCCATACACTCGGGGAATTTTTTGACCGATGAGTTTCGAACCCGTAACCTAAGGAGTATGAGTCTAACGCTCTACCAACCAGGCCATCTCGACCCTATTCGTTAAAGATATTTTTAATAAATGAAATGAAAGCAAAAATATGCACATACTGAAATTAAACGCAGTCTTTTAAAATTATTGCAATATCTTCACTATTTGATGCATTTTTGAGTCATGGTCTTCCCTTTTGATTAAAAACATGTTTAGTTAGCGTATCATCTCTTTTTGCCAGGCATGTACCAGGCAGAATTATTATATTATTATATCAGTTATTTCACGATTCTATGCTAGAAAAAAACTCCGAGGAAATAAATGTACAATTAAACATTAATAAATGAGAATAAAGTGTAAGTAATATTTTTTTAAATTTCATACTTTTAATTTGATATCTTTTAATCAACGTTTTTATTAATTATTAATACAATTTCGTACATATACTTTTTTTCTTTAAACTTTTCAATCATCTTTTTTTTTTATTATTCATTCTATAATTTCATATTTTTACTCAAAATTGCATGAAAAGAAAGCATTAAAGTTATAAGTAAAATGTGCATTAGAAATGTCTCTCCTTCTTGGTTTATTTTAATTCGTTAATTTATATTTGCCATACATTATTTCTTGTCCTCAGATTTTTAAAAGGCAATTTTTACTGCCACTTAAGCGAGAGTTTTAGAAATAGAAACTCAAAATTCTTCAAAGGTAAAATTCCTTCAGATTGACCATAATGCGTAGTGAACATCCATAACAAATACATGCATCAGTACGCCTTAAAAAATGCGTAACTGCGTATATTGCTTCTCGACGGTTTTAGCTCTTGCAGAGATTAACGGTGGTTAGATTTGGCGATACGAAAGATATACAAATTAGCGACAATCCACAGTAAAATAAGTAACCCCATTAAGACTTTCTAAATATAAATTACATGCTTAATGATCTGAAAAAAAATGATTTGAAAGATTTCATATGAAATTATTTTTTAATACAGATAAATATTAGTTAAGACTAATATTTAATCCTATATTTGCCTAACTGGCATCGACAGTTACACAAACATAAATATGTTATGAGTCGTACAAGATTCACACTATTTAAATCGTGTACAGCCTGCTATTATTGCATCCATATTGAATATTAATTCACAAAATAATTATATTTGTAAATGATTGAAAGATAATTGTTTAACGAATTTCGGTTATTTATAAATAAATGAAAATATTTCAAATCGCTAATACTAAATTATTATGGCTTTTGATGCTGGATTTTATGCATTTACAAAATCTAAGTATGAACACAGAATAATAACACATTTTTAATTAATCATATACATTCACATTTCTGTCACGTTTCAGAATAATCGAAAGTACATTCAAAATATTTCTAAAAGAAACTACAATCATATTACGATTAATCAAAAATAACGGGCGCTACTAGATTGTTTTTGATTTTAAATTATTCATTTATATTCACATTTCCGTCATTATTATAAATAATTGATATTACATTCCAAAAATTTCCACCACAAACACCAACCATATTTAAAATTAATCGAAAAATAGTTTCAAAACAATCTTTTGTTGTCAAAAAATAACGGCCCTGGCTATATCGCTCTTGAGGGTAGACTTAATAAGCTACTATTCTAAAGATTTTGCCCTAGCCAGTTTTTCCTTTCTTTTCCCCTCAGAACAGAATTTTTGGAGCAGTCCCTAGACGTAAATCTGAACAATAAAGAGGAGGGAAAGTTTATGCAATTCACCAAAAGTCATGGACTAATTTTCTTCAAACTAGGACTATGGACTAGATAGCTTCTGCATAAAGCGGGCCCTCCTTTAACTGCAGAAATCTTCTCCGGGCGTTAGAATCGCGAAGTTTTCTCTATCGCTGCGTTTGAGTTCGCTGTTTTTGCTCTGCTGTTGCTTCCGTTGAAAAGATATCTGTTGCGGTGCACGTTTACCTGTCTGTTTGCTATGTTTGATGTGAGCAAGTCTCTTATTGGCACTGTTAGCAGTCGCTGACTGCTGGATGGATTTCTTTGAAATTTTCCTCCGTAAATTCCCCCTGTAAAAACTTGTATGTAACTGTATATAAATTTGTATGTGCTGTCCTCGTAAAATGTTCATTCAATCTGAACCCACTATAGTAAAAAGTTAGCAATATCCTATCCGCTAAATTTATGAATTCGGTCTTGCTAAATTCTAAATAATAAATAAAGAGGAATTTTTTTATATATAAAAATAAACTTTCTTTTAATATGCTTTATTTTGAATAATATTAAAGTATTGCTTCTTTTCCTTGCTTTTTACACTCCTTAAATCATGTTGCTTTATAATTAGTTCCTGAGTGCTGTTCGAACATTTCCTCGTATCTTCAATATACAAAGCCGAGTCAAATGAAAGAGATCCAATGTGAATACATGACAAACAGAGTACTTTGGTTAAAAGTAGCCTCCATGAGCATTGAAACATTGACAAACGAGCAGTGTGATTCCCTTCTCATAAAACTCCTTGGGCTGCTGATTCAAATAATCTGTAACTGACTCCTTCACAACTTCGTCCGACACGAGTCTAGCACCCTTCAAATGTTTTTTTACAGTTTCCGGAAAATGTGAAAGTCGCATGGCGACAAATCAGGTCGTCTGTATGGAACATGTTGCAGCGTTTCCCATTGAAACATTATTAATTTTGTCTTAACCACATCAGCGACGTGGGGACGGGTATTGTAGTGTAGAAAGATCACGTTCTTTTCTGAACCATTTGCTCCAACTCTTCACAACAGCCAATGAGATGTAATGTTCACCGTAATCTGCAATCATACAGTGGCTAATTTCTTGTTGGGAAACACCTTCAGCTGTCAAAGCCCAGCTCACACTATGCTGTTCCTCTTTTGGAGTTTCCATTATGTCACGCCACCGTCTTCAACCCAGCGTATAAGCACCTTAAAGAACTTAAACCTCACACTCTCGAATCAGTTTCGTAAATGAGGGATGTTTCTGAGCTACGGATGTGCGTCGCAGATGAGGAACTGAACCATTCTTGCGCAGGGGAGGGAGGCTCATTTTCATTTGACTGGTCCTCGTATTTACAAGGAAAACACGGACATTTTTTTTTTCCAAATTTGAGGGGCAACTGTGCAAACAACATTTTCAAACACACTGATTTCACGAAAAAATCTCTTTTAATAAAAATACAGCTAAAATGTGGTTTTCAAAATAATAGAAATTTAAAGACATAATTTCAAGATATATACAGACAGATAAAAAATTATTTGCATCTTCATTCTTGTTTAACAGTGTAAAAATGCGATAAGTGAATGCACGCATAGTATATGAAATAATTTGTTTTGTGTTTATTGGAGCAGTTTTTTTCCTTTACTTCAATATAAACACTACAAAATTTTAGCCATATTTTTTACTCATCCGTGAATTACGTGAAAATGCTTATTAGAGATTTTACAATCTTAAATCACAAAAATTTTATGATTAAATATTGAAAAAGGGTTTTTTGTTCAAATTAATTTTATATAATAATAGCGTCAATTTTTCAGGCATTTTATATTGAGTGCGGGCAGTGTATATATGTTGCTTATTATTGATAATTTTTATAAGAAAAATAAAACTTTTCACATAATATATATGGTTTTTTTCTTTTTCTTAAAAAAAGTGATTCTATGAATGTTTGATTCTATACACTTTTTAAAGATTTATATTTTACCTATATTAATTTTGTTTTATAAATTATATTTTTAGGAATTTCTGAACAGAAAAATCGATACCCAGTAAAAAAACCTAATACTTTTGATAGTGAGCCACCCTAAAAAGTATGAAATCAACCATGAAAACCAAAGAAAGTAAACAACAGTACGTAAAAAACAGGAATATAATTTAATAAAGACTTCCATATCTTTATAAAAAACGGAAAGCATTGTGTTACAAAAGGTGAAAAATAAAATGGAGCTAAGACGGATTCTGAGAAATGAAGAAGAGAAAATACTACTTAAAAAACAATGTTCCGTCCTTATAAGAAGAATAACTGACGCCGAAATAAAAATGTGGACAAGTAAAAAAAGTCGACAAAAGATGGGGGA
>JAOUZG010022948.1:1262891-1275068 GCA_026289955.1 Argiope argentata
TTTCATAATTTTAAGAATTATTTAATTAAATTAAGGGGAAACGAAAAAAGTCATATTTTATATGAACTCTCGCGACGAAATCTGGAAAAGGAACTATTTTTAACGAATGAAAATGATAGAAAGAGTCTCAACCGAAGACTAGTTGAATGGATTCTAACAAAATCTTTAAACATAGAAGAGATTTCCCTGAAAGACCAATGGCGAATGATAACGCGTGCAGCGACGCAAGCCGAAGAATATGTAATGTCGCAAGCATTTTTTATATCAAAAGACAAAGATGAGACGCTGAGAAAAGAAAACGTTCCAGCTGAGGAAACCTCCGTTTCAGCACACTCGACAGTGCAACTATCGCAGAAACACGGCAGAGAGCTTGCAAGTAAAGATAAAAATCTATTTTCGGGACAGAGAAGAAACGAATCTGTCTTAATACGTTTCCCAAGAAACACCACAAAACCAAAAAATAACAAATATCCCTTGAAATTCCATATCCACTGTTCTAGGCGCTCACAACATAGTTTTAAAAATACTCATGCAATTTTGGAAAGACCCATTCAACTTGTTGAGAATAAAAATATTTTTTCTGCTGGAACAACGAGTAAATTATCTCTAGCAAAAGTAAAAACGGGCTTTCAAGAGCCATTTCCCTGTTCAACTTCTTATACAGAATCTAATCGTTGCAATGCAGAAGGAAACTATTCTTCGACCACGAAGATCATCCCAAGTACTTTTTGTTCCACACCCAAATTTTCAGCAAAGGAAAGTACTTTTTATTTTGAGCCCCAGACCCTTTTCAGCTCTTGCATCGAGCCTTTGCATGACACTTCGGAAGAGTGTAGAAATTCGTTGACTGAAGCAGGAAGAATAGTACTTAAACAATGTTCCGTCCTTATAAGAAGAATGGCTGACGAAGAAATAAAAATGTGGACAAGTAAAAAAAGTCGACAAAAGATGGGGGAAAAAAGAATATCAGAATCAGTTACACCACGAATACCCAACCAAAGACATACGCGTAAATCAGCACACTCGACAGCGGAACTATCACAGAAAAACAGTGGAGTGCTTGCAATTAAGGATGACAAACTGGATTGCAAAGAAAGGTCGAACGGAGCTGTCTTATTACGTTTTCCAAAAAATACCGCCAGAGGCAGGAACGGCAAGGAAGTGTCAAATTCTCATATCTCCTACGGATATGAATTTTATTTTCATAATTTTAAGAATTATTTAATTAAATTAAGGGGAAACGAAAATAGTCATATTTTATATGAACTCTCGCGACGAAATCTGGAAAAGGAGCTATTTTTAACGAATGAAAATGATAGAAAGAGTCTCAACCGAAGACTAGTTGAATGGATTATAACAAAATCTTTAAACATAGAAGAGATTTCCCTGAAAGATCAATGGCGAATGATAACACATGCAGCGACGCAAGCCGAAGAACATGTAGCGTCGCAAGCATTTGCTTCATCAGAATACCAAGATAAGGCACTGAGGAAACAAAGGGCTGATGATGAAAGTTCCAAATTCAATCTGCAAAAAATCTTTGAACTGTCCTTTGCAACTTTGAATCAGAACAAAGTAGAAGTAAATAGATCGATAAAAGAGAAGGCATCTACTCTCTTTAAAGAGATAAATTTAAAAGAAAAAAGTAAATTCCCCCAAATTCCTATAATGGAAATAGAAATCAGTAATAGTGAGACAGTAGATCTAAATCAATTCGAAGTTTTAAGAAGCTTTTTGCATGTGTTAAATCTAGAAAATATCGAATATGTACAAATTACTTTTGATGAGCTTAGAGGGTTGCAAAAAACAATGTTTGCCGCTTGTATCGAAGACTTCATCTCCTCAAACACTGACAAAAATAGATCTGACATTTACATTGAAAACAGATTTCTTGCAATTAGCTGTGAAATTTGCACTTGCTGTTTCTTCCGTCTGGCGGAGCGCAGTTTTATGGACTCAAAAATTAGTAATATTAAAAATAACAAAAATGCGATTTTGGAAGAATCAATTCAGCTTGCTCAGAATCAAAATAATATTTCATCTGGAAAAACGAGTGAAGTGTCTGTAACAAAAATTAAAACAATCTCTGTAGAGCCTTTACCCTTTTCAACTTCTAACGTATACGAAACCCAGACTCATTTGAGTTTGGCCTTGGGATCAGCTGATGACATTTTAGAAGGAAGTGAAAATTCATTGATTACAAAAATCACCACTCATGGGACTTCTCCAAGTACAGATAGTTTCCTTAAGCTTGTAAAAGAAATCCCGGGTAAATCAGATACCAGACCTCCCGAAACTTGTTCCGAAAACTCAACATCATCCTTGGAATCTTTTCATGACACTTCAGGTGGAAAGAATAACTCATCTGATATTGTCTTCACACCTAAGGAAAGATTGAATGACGAAATCGAAATAGGTGACTACCGTGAAGAGACTGAAGGAAGTTGTGATGAACAAAACTGTGAGATATTTAAAACTGTACTTCGTAGCACAAACGAAAAAACTGCACCAGAAATACAATATATATGTTTTAGATTTTTTAAGACATTTTTTAAACCTTTAATTGATGAAAATGAGTTTGTTTTAAAGGCAGTCGACACGAATAATCTTAATAAATTAATGAAACTCGTGGGAATAAATATTTCTTAGAATATTTATTCAGAGTTTTAAAAAAACATAACAGAGAGTGAAACTAAAATATAAACAAATTTTATTGTTCTACACAGTTATTTAGCAGTGCTAAAAATATTTTTCATATATTGTCTTTCAAAAACTTTAAAGCACTTTTAATAAAATTAAATATTTAACCTGAATTCTGAAATCTTCATTAATTCGATTGAATATGATAGTTCTAACAACGTACATTTTGTTGGATTGCTAAAGGTATCTTGTATTTTATATCTATTGACATAAATTTCTTCTTTTTTTGATAAAATCTAAAAATTTTTGTCTAGAGATTAATGTCATGAAAGATAAAAATTTAGATATTTCTTTAGATAGTCCTATTATTTATAGAAATTGATTACTTGTTTGTTAATCCTTTAGTAATGAATTTTTTGCAATTGTTTTATTTTAGTAAAAACTATCGGGATTAAATCAAAATTTTACTTTCATTTTTATTAAAGAATTTCCTAGATGCAAATTTTTCAAATCCATCTAATTCGATGCAGTCGCTCAATAGCTAATGACGATAAGAGAATAAGATGACTAATTAGCGTCTTATTTATATGCATCTTCTTCAGTGATATGGTAATTAGTCATCTTATTAGCATATCATTGAGGAAGACACATATAAATTAAACTGTCAAGTTGGAGTGTTTTTTCTGAGCGTACAAGCTGATGTTCATCTTTGATAAGTATGTTTTTCTTTTATTTCTGGTTACGAGATGTTAACCGCGTTTTAATAAATACTTAAGTTATCCTGTTATCGTCATTGTGTGGATCTCTTTCTTGGCAGATAAATGCAAATTATTAATTTAGGTCAAATTTATCTCAAAAAATACCAGAAAAACTATTAATTTTTTTTTATCTAAAGTGTACGTTTATATATACCGGTATGTGTAGTTTAGATCAATGTATTGGCATACAGTTATATCAATAAGGATTTTAGATTTCTTTCGTTTGGTACATCTATATACGTGTTGTGTTTACAACTTTTAAGTTAAAAGAAATCCGCGCAAGTTTTTGTTCTGAATGTGTGAATATCAAATGCTGCGAATTCTCCATAGGTACTACGGATAAGATTAAATAACAATGTGCTAATTAAACAAGTTTTTTTATGCCTAATTCTTAAATATTGATGGTGCTAAATATAATTTTTAGTAAATTTCTTAATGTTATTGTTTACTGTCGAAGAAATCTTCTGATTTTTTCTCCATCTTTTATTAGTTATGCAATAAGCATTTATTAGTATTTTATGCGATGCATGATATTAAAGTTTGGAAGTTTTTTGGATTATAATATATAAGGAGCAGTCAAATGAAAACGAGACACACGGGGGGAAATGTAAGTAAACTGTTTATTATTTCACAATAATCACCATATACCTGTTAATACATTTATCCCACAGTGAGACAAGACGGTCAATGCAGTCATGGAAAAATATTTGAAGTTGTCTATAGAATCATAATTGTATTTAGGTTTGCACCTCTTTTTCGAAGCTAATCGACGGTCTCATAAGATTTTCTCCAATGCTCCAAAAATATGGTTATCACATGGGGAGGTCTAGTCTCTATGGTGGATGTTTAAGGATTTCCCTGCAAAACTTCAGCAGTGTAGTTTCAACATTGTTAGCAACATTTGGATGAGTGTTATTGTGAAACAGAATGATGCCCTCCGTCAACATACGTGGTCGTTTAGACATGATGATGCGTTTCAGTCTTTTCAAAGTTTCCACAAACTGCTGTCCGTTAATTGTGGCATCGTGTCGCACAATATCAATAAGCTGCAGTCCCTTGAAGTCAAAGAAAAAAGTCATCATGACTTTCCCGGAGCTGGTATGCCCGTCGTTTGATTTTTTTGGTGGTGGTGAATACACATTTTATTCTCTTTTTTTTCCCTTGAATCTTACTTATTTTCCTATGTAACCTATTACCACCCCATCAATTGAACAGTATAAATATCAATGGAACTTGTAATAAGACTTTGTGGAGTTAAACATTTTTTAGCAAATTTATTAATATTATTCCTTACTGCAGAAAAAAACCTTCTGAATGTTTCTTCTCTATCTTTTATTAATCATGAATTAATCCTTTATTAGGATTTTATGTGATGCCTGTTTTTAAAATGTAGAAGTTTTGGATTATAATGTAGTATGCCTTGATAAATTTTAAAATTATTTTTAACATATTCCTTGATATTATTGTTTACTGTAAATAAATTACACAAAAAATATTCATTCACATTATTTTGAGAAGAGAAAATATTGTTTTAAAACTTCTTTAAAGTTGCAGATATCATATCTCTGCAAACATGGATTGAATAGCAGATTAAAACATTTCCAACTATGTTCATAGTAATGACTTGTTTCGGAAAAAGGCATCCAATTGGGTGGATTTGAGGTAGAATTTTCGTTTCAACCCCCCTCCCCCATTTTTTTTTGTTATACATTTTTTATTCTTTTTTCATTGAGTCTTATTTTTTTTCTGTGTCACCTATTGCCGTTCCACTAATGGAACGGTATTGGTATCAACAGAAATTAAAGCAAATTTTTATAGAGTTAAAAATAATTTTAGCGAATTTATTAATATTATCGCTTTCTGTAGAAAAAATCTTCTGAATTTCTATTCTCCATCTTTTATTAATAATATATTAAGCATTAATTAGTATTTTATGTGATGTATGTTTTTAATTTGTAGATGTCTTTGGATTATAATACAGTATATCTTGATGGGTTTAAAAATATTTTTAAACATATTCCTTGATATTATTGTTTACTGTAAATAAATTACACTAAAAGAAAAGAATGTTCATTCACCTTATTATGAGAATTAAAAATATTATTTTAAAATTTCTTTCAATTTGCAGCAACCATGTCTCTGCAAAAATGGATTGAAAAACAGATGATCAATGGAACTAATAGTATATCTTTATGGGTTTAAAAATAATTTTTATCATATTCCTTGATATTATTGTTCACTGTAGAAAATAACTTCGGGAAAACTTTACTGGCGTCATCGGCATGATAAAAGTAAGGTCTTTTTATTTCATGAAACCTCCTTAGTATTTATTATGAATAATGTTTGTATTGAAGTAATAATGATCAGTAATACACTGAAGTGACAAAAGTCATGGGATAGCAATATGCAGATATACAGATGGTAGTAGTATCGCAGCGAAAAAGCATAAATGCGCAGTTCGTTTTCCAGAGCTTTCATTTGTGTTCAAGTTATTCATGAGAATAGGTTTTTCGTGATTTATGGCGGCACGACGAGAATTAACAGACTTTGAACGTGGAATGTTAGTTGGAGCTAGACGCATGGGTCATTCCATTGCAGATATCGTTAGTGAATTCAACATTCCGAGATCCACAGTATCAAGAATGTGCCGAGAGTATGAAATTTCAGGCATCCCATCCCATCATGGACAGCGCAGTAGGCGACCATCAGCACGTAGCGACCGAGACCGCCGACGTCTGTGTAGAATGGTCAATGTTAATAGACACGCAACACTTCGTTAAATAACTGCAGGAATCAATGTGGGACGTACGAGGGACGTGTCCGATAGGACTGTGTGGCGAAATTTGTCTTCCTTGGGCTATGACAGCAGAAGACCGACTCGAGTGCCTTTACTGACAGCACGACATCGCCTGCAGCGACTCTCCTGGGCTCGTGAGCATATCGACTGGTCCCTAGACCAGTGGAAAACCGTGGCGTGGTCAGATGAGTCACGATTTTAGTTGTTACGAGCTGATGGTAGAGTTCGAGTGTGGCGCAGACCCCACTCAGCCATGGATCCAAACTGTCAGCTAGGCACTGTTCAAGCTGGTGGTGGCTGCATAATGGTGTGGGCTGTTTTTACATGGCATGGACTCGGTCCTCTGGTGCAACTGAACCGATCATTGACTGGAAATGGTATTGTACAGCTGATTGCAGATCACTTGCAGCCATTCATGGACTTCACGTACCCACACAACGATGGGATTTTTATGGATGACAATGCGCCATGTCACCGGGCCAGAACTGTTCGCGATTGGTTTGAAGAACATTCCGGACAATTCCAGCGCATGATATGGCCACCTAGATCGCCCGATATGAATCCCATCGAGCATTTATGGGACATCATCGAAAGGTTCGTTCGTGCCCAAACTCCTGCACCATCCACACTTTCACAATTATGGACGTCTATACAGACAGCATGGCTCAATATTCCTGCAGAGGACTTCCAACGACTTGTGGACTCCATGACACGTCGAGTTGTTGCTCTTCGCCGGGCAAAAGGAGGACGATATTAACAGTCATCCCATGACTTTTGTCACTTCAGTGTATATCTTTTAACATTTCAATGGGATTTTTTAAGATATACAACAGTATTTAGTTATTAATGCTTGGTATCTTGTTTTGTTTATTTTGAAAGTATCTCTATTCTTTTAAAGTATATTTTGAAAGTACACCAGTGCAAAGTATATTATTTATGAATATGCCAGTGTTAATAAGTTTTTAACTTCTGTCAATAAGCCAGTTTTTGTGGAATTTGAAGAATTAGTTTGTAAGTCAATTCAATGCCCAAAAGAAAGTGGTTTTCGAGGCAGCGATAATTTTGTGGAATTGGATAATTTTATATACTTGAAAAAGTATTGTAAAACAGAAGTAAACATCTCGTTTAAATAATTTTTTAAAAAAATAAAGAAACACACCTCTTGTGTATCCTTGAAGCAATCATGCTATACAATTTTCACTAAGCAGTATTGCATATTACTATAAGAATAATAAAAGCAGAAATTTTTCGTGTATGCTAAAATTATTTCTGTAGTGAATGTTATGATACTGTTTCTTTCTAAGCACCTATAACTTAAGCATTTTGATACTGATGTAAAGCACCATGCTTTGAATAAATTGTGTTTATTTGAAGAATTACTCATCACAGATGGCTGTTTGAGAATCGTATTGTATGATTGTCTTTAAGCTAGAAATTTAGCAGTAAACAGAAGAAGAAATGTGGATTGCATATCAATAATTAGTAAATGATGAATGAATATTTTAAATAATTTGTTTGTGCATTTGTATTTCACTGGTTCTCGTATTATAATTAAGCTATTATGAAGTATATATTTTAATCTAGTATATGGTTTTTAAATTTATAACTTTTGAGTTCTGTGTGTTATAACTTGTTTTATTTGTATGAGAAAAAAATTAAATTCTGAAATTGATGTATAAGTGAATTCCCACATTGACTTGATATATTGTAAAATTTGAATAAATTTTCTGAAAAGTACCATAACTAAACGACCCTACTTTAAAGTTGTCTATAAATGAATCTATTGTTCAAAAAGATATGAAATTTTGTACAGGAATAATGAAGGGATAGGACTTTTTTTTTGAGTGAATAAATAAAATAGTTCAAAATTTTGCCACCGGGGGCAGTTTTTCAAATGATTTACACATTTAGCATATTTTTGACAAATTTAATTACAAAACATGTTCAACATGACGGCCATCATGTCCCGCAACTATCTTTAATTTTAAGATAGCATTTTCCACAGGTGACCGTAGTGTGTTCTGGGAATTGTAGACATCTTTAAAGTAGAGTCGTTTAATTATGGACGCCCTGTATTTTGTATCCTACATAGATAGAATTACACTTGCATTAAGTGATCAAATTGCTAAGATTTAACTGTCATGTCATCCATTGCATGCTAAAATGAAAATGATCCCTTAATGATTCAGTGAAACTAAATTGATTCTTTTGTTGGTTGAAACTGATAGATTATAACAGATAAATTTTACTTTTAATTACTGTATGTGAATGTGTTGCAATTCTGAATTTTATTTGGATAATAGTGATCTTATTGGAAAAGTTATTCTCTTGAATAATTGTTTTTTTTTATTTCATATCATTTAAGGGAATAATTCTAATATAAATGAATGAATTGAGTTTTATAAATATGATGAACTAATTATTTTGCCAAATAATTAGATAACTGTATCTATTCCAAAGGACAAAATAGATATATTGCTTAATGTTTCTTTATTTGTGATTTGTGAGGAAGGAATTGCAGTGATTTTATAACTTAGTATATAAAGATAGATTATATAAAGTGCAACACATCATATTTTAGAAAATTTTAAGAATTGGTCTAGGATATGTCATTTCATCTCCCCTTGTTTGATTAATAGAAGGATAACAATTCGTGTGGATTAAAGGAAAGATTTGTAACTGTTAAACTGAAGTTTTATACTTAGTGAGCGATGTCGAGGAAGACACATGAGTTACTGCTCATGAAACCGTTCCGGTGGGCACAAGGAACATCTAGAGATGTCGACCAACTTCAATGTGTGAACATTCAGTGTGAAAATATCACCTACGATGCGATTATAGATTGTGTAACCCAAATACTAGTAGTGTAACCTAAACTTGTCAAGGATGTTTCAGCTGGAAGAAAAAGGAAAAGAGACATAGTATCAGCCGTAGGAAAGAAAAATAACCTCACTGAAGATTTTCAAAATGAAAATTAATGATAGAAAACGCGAGGAATTTTCATCACCTCAGCCGCATCCCAGAAACTTATCAGCAACATGTTGATTAGTCTGGCAGCATACGGAACTCTCAAAGAAAATATTGGGCTGCACAGGCCGTTGGAAGAAAATGTGAAAGATATCATCGAAAGGAGTTGCCAAAGGAATAATGGCAGTAATTTCAATAAAGGAATCACCTTACTGGACAATACGAGAGTGAAAGAAGTTGTGGCAATTTCCATTGACACTGAAGAAGAGCATAAAGTTAAAGAAGATTTTGATCAGATTCAGAAAAAAGATATATGTCTTATAGAGGCTTAAAAATCTGCAAATTTCACGTCACACCATTTTGGCATAAGCAGAGGGGTCCTGAAGCACACAGATTGGATCTGAGATAAAAAGGTGGAGGAGGCACCCCGAAAACCCCTTGGAGCAGTCCAGAGATGGAACAGAACTCTGAAGGAGAGGATAAACAAAATTATACAAGAGAGTGGAAGGAATTGGAATCTGCATCTACCGTACCTGCTTTTGTATACGGAGAAGTAACGCATAGTATCACTGGCACGCCGTTATTTCAACTTGAATTTGAAAGAATATCCCAAAAGCTACTAGCATCGTTGAAGAGTGCTTGGACAGGCGAAATAAAACTTCCAAACAGCGCCTTTCGTTTGATAAAAGTCTACTTACCAAGAATTGCTGGAAAAAGTGCAAAAGGCGCACGAGATAGCAACAGAGATATCCAAAACAATGCAAGAGATGTATACCAGCCTATACAACTTCAGATCGAGAGAAAAATAATTTGTGATGGTTGACCAGAAGCTGTTATTGTCAACATCATATTTCCACAAACCGCTCCGACTTGGCCAGCAACGGTCGTAGACATAACTGGAAAGCACTCATCAAGGTTTAGACTGTCAGACGGAAGAGTTAGAGAAGCGCACTACGGTAGGATACTCCCGTGTATGTCTCGAGTTCAACAAGTAGCAATCATTTTCGATGATGACAGAGTTTTGAATCTTGCATTATGCTCCTACGAGACACTCACCACCACCTGTGAATAAGTCGAGGAACGGATTAAAGTGCTTTTAAAGGATGCTCAGTGTTATGGATCTTCCATTGTATCATACAAGTTTCTCAAGGTATTTAGTGAGCAGTTTGAAAAATCCAGGGTACAAGGTCACTCAGTGTAAAGTAACAATGGGCTGTACTAAAAAAACTGCGTCCATGCAGAATACTTATTGCTTTACAAAATGAAGTGGAGAGGCAAGTCAGTGACCTATTACGAACAAGATTCAGTGAAGAAAGTGATAGGGATTGAGCTATCCAGTAGCGTGTGTAGCCAAGAAGGATGGTACTGCTCGGCTTTGTATCGACTACAGACTTCTAAATGAGTACACAATCCCAGACGCATATCCCATGAGATGAACAAATGAGCTCTTATATCAAATGGGATCGGCAGAGTACATATCAATACTCGACTAAACAAAGGGCTACTAGCAAATCCCTATGAAAGACTAAAAGAAATTTACTGCCTTTGTGACACGTAGGCTACTACCATAAAAGGTACTTCTGTTTGGCATGAAAATGCAGGTTTTATTTTCCAGAAGATCTGGATAAAGTACTGGAACCTCATATGCAATGTTGCCAATTTCAATCGATGATTTGGACATATTCTCAAAAACATGGACATAACATTTACTGCACATCAAAGATGTACTCAACACTTTTATGGAAGTAGGACTCCGGTCAACATAAAAAAATGTGAGTTTTCAAAGAGGCATGAATAATTCTTAGGGTTCATCAGAGGTTCAGGCATCCACACGTCTGGCCCAGAAACGTTCAGTGCAGTAGTTAAATTTACTCGTTTTCAAACGAAAAGAGAAGCAAGAGGTGTCATAGGACTGGCTAGTTACTATCGAGATTAAGTACCTGACTTCGCATTAAAAATTTTACTCCTGACTAATCTCACAAAAAAAAATGTTCCAAACAAAATTTATCGGAGCCAAATAGAAAAAAAAAGCATTTCAGAACTTGAAGGGAATACTTATTAATTTATCCACACTATTTACCTCCAAAGTTGGACAAACCATTTCAACTATACACTGACGCCTCAGCCTCGAGCATTGGGGCTTGTCTATCGCAACGCATTGAATATTATAGCAAGAAGCTGACTCTCTGCCAGGGACATTCTTCTGCCATATAACGTGAGACTTACAGTATGATCACTGCTCTCCAGAAATTCGACTCTTAGATTTTTTGGAGCAGACATCGAAATCATCTAAGATCACAATTTCCTAACTTTCCTAATGCAACATTATAAAACGAATAGTTTTGCCACAAGGACAAAACAAAAACGATAACGATTCGTTGGATACAAAACGAATAACGAATGCCCAACGAATAAATTTTGTCTACAAAAGACAAAATTTATTCAGTGGACACTAGCATTACAGCGCTATAATGTCAAATTGACGTATCGGCGGGGGATCCAACATACCAGCGCAGACACATTATCGCGACTTCTAATCCAGGAAGGGGAATGACTGTCCTATATCTTTATTTTGAAAGTTTCATATTATTTTGTCTAATTTTCTTTTATTGTTGTATGCTTATTACTATTAAGGGGACTTGGTACCTTAAAAATTATGAAAAATAGATGAAAATATCGATTTTCTAATTTTTAGTGAATAATGATCCTTCAACAATTGATTTATTAATCTGAATAACACGATAATTCCTGTCAATAACCTTTGCTTTCAACTTGCAGTGATTTCAAAATTTCACTATATATGAAAATAAAATAAATACATTTCTTTTCAAAATAATAGCAAAATGAAATTGAATCAGTAAATTTTATAAGTGTTTTACACAAAAAAGTACATTATATTATATATTGCATTGAATAATAATACACTATATTATCTTGCTATATAAATATTTATACATTATTGATCATTTTCAAATATGTCGTTACTTCTTATATCAATTAATGCTTTGATTATTT
>JAOUZG010022948.1:1275468-1287737 GCA_026289955.1 Argiope argentata
TTTATTATGAAAATTTTTGTTCATATGTTTTTCAAACTATTTTTTGTCTCATACAATGTCTAGAAAATTCACCTATTTTAAAATGGCTAATTTCATTTAAACGGTCTAGTATTTTTACAGTGAATTGTTAGTTATTTGAAAAACAAAGCTGCTGATCATTAAATAAATACTTTTATTTAAAAAAAGTTACAGAATGAAAAAGTGGACACTTAGTAATTTTTTCTCCAATTTCTCTAATAATTTTTATATATGATAATGGTCATTAATAGATATGATAATAATGTATATTAAAAAAATTGGTACATACAAATGTCATATTATTGCTCTCAAAACTTCATATAATCTATTTTTATTATACTTTTATTGTGTTGAAAACTTTAAAGCTGTTTTTCACAAGGATTTTTTTTTCTTTCCTTCCTTTCAAAATTATGTCTGCTACAAAATGCTAAAAGTCAATCACATTTTATTGTAATTGCTTGAAATTTTTTTCTGCTCACTCTTACATGCATGTTTAAAAGAATTAGGAATGGATTTGTTAAAATATTGATTAGATTTTTTTTCTAAAAATGTTTAAAGTTTTAAAAAATCTGATATTTTTCAAAAAATTTTACAAACTTGTGTGTGTGTGTGTGTGTGTGTGTGTGTGTGTGTGTGTGTGTGTGTTTACAAATTAATACAGATATCAAAAATCCGATCACTAATTTTTTTTCACACATTGTGAGAACCCTTTAAAAAATGTTGGGGAAAATATTTTGAAAATTGTACAAAAAATGCTGGATTTTTTTAAAAATTAAAATATATAAATTTGTAACTTTTGAATCTGAATAATATTTTAGAAATTTAAGTCTACACAATTAATCTCTATCTATCACAAAATTTATAATTTTATTTAAAACTGGAGAAAAAAATTTTGGGTACCGAGTCCCCTTAAACAGAATTTTTTGTATGTGAAATTTTTATTTGTTTTTATTAATGTAAAAGGAGGGTGCATGAAGAGTTCTAAGCCCTTGCCTTAGTTATCATGTGAACCATATTTTTCTTTCAGGAGATTGTAATCTTTCTTTGTAGCAGGAACTAGCAATTATTATTTGGATATCTTGTATGCATGGCAAATGTGTGTTGAATATTTCCAGTTGATTCTAGATAAGATGATGGTGGTTGGAGCACATGGAAACTTCTTTAACGAATGTATTTCCTCCGGTAATAGGAGTGAGGATCTGCCAAGGTTCCCCCACTCTACAGGGCGATATTCGGTCAAACTTTGCATCCCGTGTTCCAAGGCCGCTTCAGTGAGCATTAACCGGAGGAAAAATAGATGGACAAGGTGTGAAGAAACAAGAAGGAAACCAGTAAGGGTGCCATGTCCAAGAGGCTTATAAACTCTCCTTACATTGATAGGGACCTTACAAAAATTTAAGCCCGCTGATTGGTTTGGCTCATCCTACATCAGGACCTGTTATGTCAACTGATGTATTTGTTAACTAATAGCAATCCTTTTTTCTTTTCTTTTTTTGACACAACTATATAATATAGGTTATTTTTTCATTTCTTTTTTAAATATCTGTGTTTCCGGAGACAAAACTTTTGATAGCTAAATAATGTAGATTTAGTAATTTGTGTGAAATTTGTGATGTTTGAGTTACGCGAACATGTATTTTAAATGTATATATTTTGAAATGTATATTTTCATAAAAATGTATACAATAAAATTTTACTTATTCTTCATATATTTCAGCTATTGTAATTTCTTTACATTATCAAATTATTATAAGTGAGTATAAGGCATTTATATTAGTGTTAAGAATTTATTTCAGGTGAAAATATTTAACTATAAAGATAAAAAAACACTATAAATACAACTATAAAAAAGATAACTATAAATATAATTATAAAAAAGATAACTATAAATATAATTATAAAAAAGATAACTATAAATATAATTATAAAAAAGATAACTATGAATATCATATATATTTCCGCATAATACTATAAATATCAACAGGAACCTGCATTTTTTGAGAAAAGAATGTAAGTCTTTAAAAATAGATCATAAAATGTCTTAAACATTTTTCTTATTTTTATTTTTATATAAGGGATAATAAATTTATGAAAATGCCTTCATGATAAATTTTTGCCGCAGAGGACAAATTTCAAAATGAATTGTAATAACATATTTTTAGTGTTTTCTACGTAATTATACAGATTATTTTATTTAAAAAATGAATTAAAAGGATATCCACAATTGAAAAAGGAAGAAACAAGCATATAATCATGAAATAATAAGCAAGCAAAATATTTAATAGCCACTTTCGATAAATCAGTATAAATGAGTGCGATAAGCGAAAGGAATTTTTCGCCTGATAAAGAGCGCTTAGTCAGCCAAATGTTGTGGCCTGTTTTAATACCTACTTCCCCCTTACTTAGACTCGTCTACCTAGGGCAACCATATTCAGGGGTTTTCTCCAGACGGTAAGTTAATAGGAAATTATAATTGCAGAGTTTGTTTAAATTTATTTAAAAAAAAAATCGCTTTTTTATAAATTAATAGTTAATACTACAAAATCAAATTTAGGTAATAAGAAGGGTGTTGCTCACCTCATTCAAAATATTTTTAATTTATTTGTACAAATTATAGTATTTTTAAATCAGCTTCTTATAGCTGTTCCGATTGAAAGAAATGGCTTTATTCTAACCATTATCTTGAAGAACGGTCTTGAACTCCGTTTGAGAATTTAATTAATCGGAGCTGAAGGGATAGGTTGATTTTACAGCTGCATTTGCCAAGGCCATAAATTTTATAAGGTCAAATTATTTGAACATGACCGTCGGGAGATCTCTAGACGGCAATGATTTGAGCCCTCTCAGATGTGTGTAAAAGGGAAAGAATAGTTAATTTTCCAGAGTACAAACAAGAAATTTCACTATTTGCTTTATAGTAGTGTACTGTCACTACTTCAGAAAAAAGTTCTTAAGAATTTATACTAGAAGGGCGCACTTTTTATTGAGAAGAAAATACACTCAGAAAACTTTATGTTTATATTTTTTTAACGTTAAAAATATTCATAAAAAATATGGACTTATCTGTGTTACATAACCGTATATATTTTTCTAAAGTTAAGGTTCCAACAAAGCATAAAACGATGTCACGAAATGAATAAAAAAATGCATTTAGTTTTTCAAAAAAATATTTAATATTCTTTTTGAACGATGCAATTCATATGAACCTTGTAGAATGCTTTCAAAATTTCTGATACAGGCAAAAATAAAAATACCCATATTTTTCAAAAAAAAAAAAAAAAAAAGAAGAAGAAGAAGTTCCCAAAGACTTTTTTTATTTAAAAAACGAGTAATTTGTGTTATTATTATAAGAATCTGAACAGTTCAAGCGCAAAAAATAATTTATATCTGAATTATAATTATGATCACATTTATATAACATGTATCAATACATAACACGCATCAATATTTACAGAGGAAAATTTTCTCAATTATTTCTCTTAATTTAAAGATTACTGAAGTATTCACAAAATGTGTTTCTATACTTTCAGTATCTATATAGTGTTGCATTGTTCAAGCAATATTTGCTTACACACTATTCAGTTTATCAACTGTGATATCAAAAATGCTTTTTGAATTCGTTGGCAAGGATCTGCTATGTTTATAGGGTTAACATATGCAATTCAAAACATTTCAACTTTAAGTGCTCTTATAAATTTAATTAGCTTAATATGAATGAGTAATAACAGCTCATACGACAACATGATCACGAGTATTGCTAGCAGTTCTAAGTTAAGTTACAGCAGAGACAAAAATCTTAGTACGTTTAAATATAATAGCTCTTGTTAAAAAAAAGTAAAAGAAAAAAAACTTATCTGTTTTTCTGGACGTAGCCTTATGGGGAGAAACAGGACTGCAGCAGTCTTAAACAGGTTGAATCAGAAGTAAGAGCATTTCAAAACAAGACAGGAAGGCTGCCAAAGAAATAGAAGACTTCAGGGACTGTAAAGACCATGGTATACACAGAACGGGAATCACAGAATGAAGATGACGGATGGTTCACGTCACAGGAATGCAGGCAAAGCAATAAGTCAAAATAGATGAAAAGGCCGAAGAACATCTCATCAGAAAGGCAATACCACGGTGGTACAAAATATATTAATATATTTGGGGGGGGGGGGTAATTTTCTTAATCTTGCAACGCAAGAAGTAAAGTTGTGTTTTAGCACTCAGATCCTTTCCTTATCTTCAGTTCCAGATATGGGTAAAATCCAGGCTCAGCTGAATTCCACATCCATCTCTTAAATCTTTTTATCATCCTTCCTTTTTTTCATAAATTACATTCTTAATATCGATATCCTTTAGCCACAAACGCATCAGGGAATATGAATAGCCTTGCTCTCAAAACTCCTTAAGAGCTTATGAAAACTTAAATTTCGCCAACCCAGCCACCTTAAATCAAAACTCATTGGCCAAGAAAAATTAATGAAAGGCTCAATAGAAGAAATGGTTAGACGATTACCAGAAAAAAGAAAACTGTCTTTATCCAGTCGCAATTAATAATTAAAACCCAATCCCACAAATTGCAGGTATCGAGAAGGCCAGGGTTCAAATTATAAAGATGAGAAAGAATTCCAAACTGAATCCTAAACACTAGGGGTTCGAATCAACGAGTGGACCCTACAAAATAATTTCCTTGAAACAAATTTGGGAGTTCAAACATTGCAGTAGTAAGACTGATCAATTTTAGACCTCAAGAGGTAAAAGAGAAAAGAGAATGTTTTGCACATGTAGCTGTGCGTAAGATGGAGTGCTAACAAACTTCCATTCTATTTCTATTTGCAGGTCTCAACAGCTTAACTAAATTTTTCTTTATTAAAAGATTCTAAAACAAGATTCAAAAGTGACAGTTTGGGTTGAAAAAAAACTTATCTAAAACAGTAAATTTAATAGTAAAATGTCAAATAAGGATCAAATAAATGAAATGTAATAAAAATTATTTTTGTGAAATAAAAATCAATTTCAATTATAATTTATCTACATAATAGCAAACTTTCCACTCAGTAGAAGGAGGCTAACTTGAAAAATAAGCCAAAATGTTATTTTCTGTATTTCTTAGATACCGCTGCATCTTCCCCAACGAAATGAGGCTCTTGCTATTTCCTACAAACTACTCCCATCCTACAAACGTTAAATCGTTCTGTTAATATACTTCCATGACGGATGGCAGGAATTCAGAAAAAATGACATCCAGACCAAAATCACGATACCAAACAGTTACATTCCTTAGTCTTTTATAACATTCTACGTTTCAAAAAGACCGATATTTTTTTAAAACTTGAACAATGCGCATATGCGAACTCAAAACTTTGTTTTCGGGTCCAGTATTCCACTTCTTCTCCGAAATATCTTAAATGTTCAACTTCTCAAATGTTAATCTTCTTTATAAAGTGGAAGTTGCAACTGTCGACAATTTAAAATGAACTTTAACATGGGTGATCAATTAATTCTTTTAAATAGTGCTTGCTGCTTGGAGGGTGTACTATTATAAAATTTTTGCACGACAGATCTTTTAATTGAATAAATATTCGTGTATTAAACAAATTTTTCCATCTTAACTTGTGGTTAGATAATGTAAATTTAAAAATAAGCACATCTTTACTAATTTTGTAAACAAAAGCATGAAACTTTATGTGAGCATATATGAATGGAATGAAAATATTTGACTTGTTAGCAATTTTCCATGATGGGGGTCATATAAAAATTTAATATTTTGATATTCTTATAATAAAGAACAGAAATCAAACAGTTTTCCATATTATTAAATGAATACAATTAGGAGTATAGGTGTAGTGTTTGTGTATATTATATATATATATATATATATATATTGCAGATGCGAGACCGAAATTGAAAATCTTATGCAATCATAACCGATTTATTTCACTACAGAAGATTTCTTTTTATCATCGCTTCTCTCTAGAGCAAAATATGTCTTTTTACATCGTGATACAAGACCAAAAATGGGAATAACCTTTGAGATTATTCAGTAATTTTACTATGGGATTTTTGTCACGTGTCGACTTAGGCAAGAGAATCTTGGATATCTTTGAAAGGTTTGAGTAAATGTTAAAGCTTTTTATCCCTTTGTTTTTTGGATTTTGTTAAGAGCTTATTGAAAATAATCAAATAAAAAAGTGGGAATCGGATCAGGGAACAAAGAAATATTTTAAATTAACTCAATTTCATTTTAAGGTAAAAATTTAGATTTAAAAATATTATCTATGTACTCTTTTGAGAAATTGTTTCCTTTTAGTCATGTTTAGACAAATATTCTTGTTACTTTAACATTTCAAGCAAAAATAGTTCAACAGATTTGAGATTAAAACTAAGTTATGAAGGTTTAAATTTCATTCTTTTAAGATCAATAAATTAACTTCGGGAAAAGTAATGTTTGTCGACTAGAGTCACTTTTTTGAGATAGCTTTTAAAAGATTCGAAAACCATCTAAAATTTGTACGTAACTCGATCAGTTTTTATCGCAAAAGAAAGGTATTTTGTTTAAAACATTAATACGGCACGAATATTTTTTTTAATATGACTAATAGAAGAAGAAAATGTATATAAGCTTATTCGATAATGTAGTAATTTTTTCCCCAATTTCATTTGCTGACTCAACCACCATCAAATATAACTCTATACGCATTTACCCCCTCCCCCTTTTTTTTAGAATAAACCTGAAACAAAGTGCTCTATTTATTCTGAAATTCAATTAAATTTTGACATCATTTTACTTGTTGAAAATAAATAAAGAGTAACAGGATTTTACTATAACATCTATAAATATTTATGGAGCTGAACAATTTTGTCTTGTTATAAAGATTAACATAAAATATTTATATATAATATTGTACTTCTCATCTAACAAAACTCTAGAAGTCTAACATGTCCCTCTGCATTGCATTTCGCATATCACTAATTATCTGTCATTTCTCCTAAAACCAGAGCTTTAATTTGAAAGAAAAGTGATTGAATTTCAAAAAATCCTAAAATTTTGTGACTGAAATTACATTAATTAAAAATATAAAAACTTAAATAAGAATCCTTTCAACATTAACATCTTGTCTAAATTAAAGTTTCATAGTTTAAGAAATATATTTTTATTCGATAACTTTTTTATTAATTTTTATTTAATAAAAATATTTAGTACTTTTACAAGGAAACCATTTTCAAAATAAAAGAATCATACTATTTTGTTGATAACGTGGTTAACAGATGCACCTTGATTGAAATCCGATATACTAGATAATGAAAAATGACGGGTTTTTCCATGCATAATTGAGAAAACAGTACTTAAAGAAATCCAACTCAAGTGGGCAAAACATCGTTAATTAAATAAAAGCTTGTCGCACCACGAATAAACTTCAGAGAAATTCATTCACTCGAACATTTCGGATTTTTAGATTTCCTACTGTCTAAGAATCTTCAAAAATCGATTCCTAAAAAGAAGTTAGATCCATGATTCTAGCGTTTTCTGTAGCCTTCATTTTTGTTGCAATGATAGGTGGTAAATCCCCATTATTTCCATAAAACACAAATGACAAAAAACGGTGTTCGGTATTTATAACACCACCGTCTTTACAGATTGCCCTTCCAGACGCACAAAGATCATCCGATATGGATTTATCGATTTATAAACATATCTCATTGGCGTTGGACAGTCTCAGTAGACAACATTGATCAATCTCTTGTCAATAGTATATGAGGCGAATCTCATTATTGTTTGGACTTTGAATGGAGATCACTCCATTACCTTGGATTATACAGATAGATTTGATCCCCTTCCTTAAAATGGTCAGTTCCTCTGGAGTCGTAACAAATCTTCCTTTGTACAACAGTTTAATTCTCTTTCTGACAAACATATGCAAGCTTTTCAAACGTATTCCTAGCTTATTCGTGTATTCGAACGGCGAGAAATCGGTCTTAAAACGATCGTCTAAAAAGTATATCACAGGTCAACTGCGACGTTCACTCCAAAAGCCCCCATGATGGGATCCATTCAATCACTTCATGGACTACTCGCCGATCGTACAGCGGGGGGGAGGGGGAAGAGGAGGAGAAAAGCCTATCTTAATCTGACTATTCTTTAAAATAAACAAAGATAGTAGCTTTAAATTATTCTATTAATCTCTCGATCGTACCCTAGGGTCCAGAATGAAAAGCTATCATTCCAATTTTTAGAATTTCTAAAAGTTTAGTAAACAATACTTAGTTATAATTTGTATCTTGAGCAGAATCTCTGACAAAACAAAATGCGAAATCCAGCATAAAATGAGTTTTGAAACTATAATTGCTTCCTGATGTAAAAATTCCTTCACGGTACTTGCTAAAATTGTCCATAAACACTAAAATATAACAATTTACTTTTGAACTTATAGGGAAGGCCTAAAATATACAAAGCCATTCTTTCAAATGGTGCAATCCTATTATTAAGTCGTAAGCGAACTTTACTCATTTTAGGTCCTTTTCGGTCTCTGCAAATATGATGTTTACTTACAGCAGTTTTCAACGTCAGCGTGAGGTCTATTCTAATAAAATCGCACTCAGCTTCTACTTTTGTTTATGGGTCTAAAATGCTCTCTATTTTCAGAACTTGCCGTTCGAGAGAATCAATTAATTATCGAGAAGAGGCTTCATTTTCCCATTTATAACACATAAACACATCCTTAAGAAATCCTCAAGATAAAAAATTTTTTGTTGAAGGTTAGCAGATAATTGCCAAGATAATCGTTTTGCCGGATTTACTTCCTTTTATAGAACTTGTCTAATACTTAAATCGTAAAGCTGCATTTTTTAAGCTTTTGCGAGTACTTTAATTTTGGAGATTGGGTGAAAGAACGCAGCACACCTTTAAAGTAAAAAAGAAATTGAAGTTTAGGGGTAAAATATTAAGAGTTTCAAATTTCTCAGCAATAGTAGCTATTTATAAGCTTTTCGTTACGTTCACGCGATAATCCGCTTGATTTGAATTTTCTATTTTTAATCGTCAGAAAATCACAAGATGAAAATTTCAATATTACATTATTGAGCTGGATGAGGTCATCCAAGAAGTCGGACGCAATTTTCATCCTCCTTAGCACTATCTGGCTTAAATCCAATTTAAATTACCCGACCAGGTTCATATGATAACATGGCCACTAGCATAAATTCTGCTCTAAAAAAATGTATTCCAACAAATGGCTAATGAGTAACCAAACTAATAACCAATAAACCAAATAATATTTATTTGGTTTATTGGTTATTAGTCTATTAGTTTATTGGTTATTAATAAAATCACATGAAGACTATAATATAACACTTCTTACACTTAGTGGAGAGACTACTTCCTTTTTCAAAAATATCAACACCAGCAATATAAAAATAAATTCATCAATTCTAGAATTCAATTATATATTTTTGTAAATAACGAAATACGGTTTTAAAGATCGACTCTTTTGTTTATTAAAGGATTATTAAATAACTCTCATCATTCTAAATAACATATTTATATGCTAATAATTATGTATTTGGGTTTTTTTCCAAAAGTGATTTTTTCCCCCCAAAACTTGAAGACAAATTTGGAAAAAAAATTGTTATTTTCAGAATAGGTTGCATTCAACTTTATTGCGTAAAAAATATCACCAGATTAATTCTTTTCAAAAAATCCGTCCTGGTAAAGGCCCCTTCCATTCCAAAGGAGCATTTCTAAAATTTGCTTTCAACTCCCCTAACCGTAATGATATGTCAGGCGCGTAAATTGAGTTACAGATCTTTAAATTCATAGTTAAAGTCGAGGGGCAATTAATTTGAAAATCATACATCACTTGGAACAAATATCTCCGATGTCCTTCTCGTTCTTATATGGATGGAAGTACGAAACTAATTAGAGTCGCCTATCGAGTTTAAATAAATTTGCAGTTCAGATGTTTAATGCTTCACATACATTTAATTTTTATTAATATTTCATATCCATTTCCATTCACATGACTGCAAACCGATAGGAAACAATATGTATGGTAAATGAACAAGAATTTACCAAACTTTTCAAACATTTGTGCTTCAGTCTTAATGAGAAGATTTTAGAAGCATATATAAAAGCTAAAATTAATGCTAGTGAAATAAGTTTTCTCTGAGATATACATAATTTTATGTTTACAAACACTGATAAAAAATAATAATATAAGTTTCGCTGCTATCAGGCCGTTAAAAGAAAAGGAATGAAATTTTTGACGTAATTATTTTAAAGTTAGTGTTCAAGAATATTGTGAAAAATAGGTCAGTTTTCATAATGACAAAATTTCAAAAAACTATTGTTAGAACACAATATTAGCAGTTATAAATGGCGTTAGAACTGTACCTGCACAACAACATAAAATGTAGCTTAAATAAAGGGGACAGCAGAAGCAACCAATAAGGACAGAATATTGTCAAACTTTATTAAAGTCTATAATTTTTCCATGTTTCCAAAGTATATGGAATGTGTGGAAGAGGATATCATGTAATCTATTCGGAATATTATGTAGAACAAATGCTGCTTTGTACCTTTAAAAGGGATACAATCTTTTTAGAGAAGCACTATGAATGAGGATATGTCAAATACATTTTATGCTTTTAACAGATACAGTAACTTTCAGCAGCCACTAACGAAAAGTTATTGCATTTTCTCTCGAAATTAAATCCCAAGAATAGATATAATCAAATCAATCTTCGCATTCTTATACATTTGTTATATAGCGGATTTTTTCTATTAAATAAGCATAAAAGTTTTCTTACAAGAGTATTTATTTTTTCATGATTTTTTAAATATTCAACCGCATTGAACTAAATCCTTGTAAACGATAGTAAGAAACAGAGCAAAAGCAATTGATAATATAAATAATAAATAATACAATAATATTTTTAAGGTAGTGATTTTTAATAAAATTTCATTGCTGACAAAAATTAGCATTTTTATAATTACTCAAGTTATATTCATTTTCAATAATGCCCCCTTCACCAAAAATATATTATTCACTCTTTCATAAAAGTAATCAAAGTTAAATATTTCATTTTTGCACATTGTAACAAAATTTTTTTAACTCGAACATTTAAAAAAATGAAAGGTAATCGACATCCTACAATCTCCCGATGAATTTTTTTTTTTAAAATTAAACAAAGCACAGTAAGTTAAAAAAAATCTAAAAGAGTTACATATTTTTAAGAAAAGAAAAACCCAATAATACAATGTTTTCTTTAAACTACAATAATTTCTCAGTACTGCAATCAGTAAAGCAGTTATTTCAGAGTGAAGATAATGGAATATATTAGGAGAAGCATAAAATGCAGTTCTGAATAGAATTTATGGATCATATGTAAAATATTTTAAGAGATAATATTTAGGGTCATTTATTAATATCTTTCATGTAAGTTCGAATGCAAATAATAATAAATAAATAAATAAACAGTTTTTTTTCACTCTTTACTAAAGAAGCATATGCAGATTTAGTTTTGGCAATACAGATTAATAGTTCAATAAAATAATCATAAATAACACACAAAATATACAGATAAGACTTAAAATTCAATATCATAAATAGAAAGCTACAAATAGTTCTAAGATTATGTACAAAGAGAAAAAAGACTGTATTTAAGGGATGGGCCCTCTTTCTGGAATTGTTGGAGTGCTAGCAGATGAAGCCACACCTCTTCTGTCAGGTGCACGTACAGCATCATCAAAATTGTACAAACTAGTACTTCGAGGTGTACCCATGCGAGACTGTAACAAGAATTATAACTTAAGATGTTATTTTGATATGTTCTACAAATGTGTCATGTTTCATATGTTATACAAAAATTTATAATTTATTGCATTATACATAAATATAGGTTCTTTTCAATAAAATATAAACTTACACGGACATTTGTATAGGCAGATCCCATTCTTTCTTCGAATGAACGAAAAGTTGAGGAGTTCCTAGAAATACAGAAATAATTTGCTAAAAAAATAACTAAAAAAATAAAAAGCAACGTTTTTAAAGATACATATTTTAAATCAGTATTGTATCTCTAAAATCTTTGCAGGAAACAGAAATCAATATCGAAATATGATAACTTATTATTAATTAAAAATAAATCTTATGAGAGGCAATAATTAATACAATCATCATGAATTTTCGGAACAAAGGCTATTCTGATTAGTTTAAAGCTTATAAAATAATAAATGATGGTATATCACCAAGTTGAAATATACGAGA
>JAOUZG010022948.1:1287747-1351195 GCA_026289955.1 Argiope argentata
CGGTTAGCTCCGCCCACATATCAAGTGATTAAATTCGTTTCCAACAAAGCTCATTTTAATTACTTATTTCAAAGAAAGAAATTTTTTATAGTAATAAATAACTATGCAATCAAAATATGACACAAAAGCGCCATTTCCAAATCCATATTTTAAATGAAAATCTTCAAATTAAAAAAAAAGGACTTACTTTACTTCACCTAACTTTTTGCTCACACTAGCGCCCAATACACCGAGAACAGATGTCGTTTTTTCAGCTGCTGTTTTAACAGTTTGACTTGTTTTCTGGTAACTAATGAAAAAAAAAAAAAAAAAGATTCAAATTGGAAGAAATGTAATTATTATAAAGGGAATACCTAAGTTTCACAGTAAATTATTTATAAAAATTTAAATTTTATGATACATATGCAAAACAAATGGGAATATAATATACCCGTATCTTTTGACAAAAACAGAATAGAGCGAATTAAAAATAAAAAACTGTCACTACATTTTCTATGATAAAGAAAATATAAATTTTAAAACTTCAGTTTCAAGCGAATATAAGTACTTTACTCGCAAATGGCATCACAGTCATTACGGAATATTTGTTATTTATTCTATAATATTGATAAGATTGTGTATACAGATTAATAAACATTTAGTTGCCAAAGTCGGAACGAATAGAAAGCAAAGCAAAGATCAACATTTCAAAATTAAACAGAAAGATGGCAACACTATCGTATGATATACTCAATTTTTTTAAAATTCTGCTTTTAATATCAGAATGAAGGGGGGGGAGAGGAATCCCGCAAAAATATTTTAAAGAAAAATTATATAGTTATGTAAACTACACAAGTAAGACTTCTATTTTAAAAATGTAAACAAAATTTAAGTGTCAAACAATTTAATGAAATCGCAGGGCATACGTAATATTAAAATCTAACAGATTTCAAGTCACGAACAAAACTATGAAAACAAAAATTATGAAAATAGCATTATACAAAGAAATGTTAAAATTATTTTAGTTCTTACAATAAATAACATGACGGAGAAATCTAAAATGCCTTTAACAAATACCAGTTTCTAAATTAACCACGACAAAGTACAGAAACCAATAATAAATTCGGTGAAATTTATACAATGATGCTAAAGAAGTACTGCAAATGGGTCATATTCCTTTTAAAATGTCCTTCCTTTGTTTTACATAAATATGCTTCTCCTGACAATATGCTCGGAGAAATTTTAATAACCAAACAATTATTTCACAAAATACAACGAAAAAGCTTAATACTAGGATATTTTAGAACATAAATTTCACAAAAGCTGAAAGCAATATAAATGAATGTTTAAGCAATACGGAACGGACAAACAAACAGACTAACTACATTTGGGAACGTATACTAGATCTACTTTTTGCCATGCAAGGTTGGTTAATTCTAAGAGAAGACTGGCTCTTTCAAAAAAACTACCATCTATATACCTATATTCATAATAAATATGAATGTGTGCGTATGTGTATGTAGTGAAGCTCGACAAGACAAACTGCTTGACCTACATCTATCAAATTTAGCACATGTACACCTTATAGGTCAAGAACCTAGGGCCTTTTTTTTCTTTTCTTTTTGAAATTTTAATTGCATTTTTCGACTTTTTCCCCCCAGGTAACTTTCGGAAATATTGCCTTACAAAAATACATTTTACACCGATTAAAACTTTTAACAATATCTATTTAGTTATGACAAATAATGAGAACATACGGCGAATTTTGACAATTTATTAAAAATATTTTATTTGTCAGATTTCCAAGAATATATTAACATCGTTGCCCTGAAGTTCAAGGCATTTTCATTGCTTCCTCAAATATCTGATAGTGCAATTTTCTTCCATTATTAAAAGTTAAGGAAGAAGGATTCTGTTTAATATTTGTATAGTTTTCGGGTGTATAAAAAATTAAGTAAAATTAAGAAATTTAGAAGATAAATGAGCTGGATATTTACGTTTCTCATAGCGCTATTATGTTGTGCGATTGATCTACATTAGAAAGGCTCATGCAAGCAATAAAACACTGTATATGTAAGAGGAAATTAAAAATAATATGGTTTTAATGTTTGGTAATATGGCGGAATTGTGATGTTATATTAAAGAGATTTGATGAAAACTAATTATAACTGTTATTCCCAGCGAACCAGCTACAGGCCAAATGCATATAGTTTAAAATAAAAGCTCGCTCTATTGCACCTAAAATTAAGTGATCTTTGAATATTTGAATATCATTGCGATTTTAAACAATTCCACTGAAAGCTATAAAGAAGATATGAAAATCAGCACCCAGTTTCCCAAGGATGAAATGCCTAAGATTATAAAAATGTCGATTGTTTTAGAATTTTTTTCAATCAAAAGTTTATAATTCGTTAATATTTAGTCACAGATTGTTAAAAAACATTTATATTTATTTAAAAGAATATTTTCCAAAATATGCTTCCTTAAAAGTTTTTTTTTAATTCAGACATCTTATTCCGAAGCATATTTTATTGAAATAAAATATTATTCATGTCATTAAAATTCTTTTAAAGTAATAATAAAAATTGAACTTTATGATGAATAACAGAAATTTCTATTAAATAATTTTGAGATACAGCATGAATTAAGAAAATTATTTTATAATGAACATAAGAATACAATGCCGAACGATTATATTTTCTGTACTCTTTTTTAAAAATGCATATTTTGTTACAGCAAAAAATACCTTAGCATTATATTAAATTTATTACTTAAATTAAATTCAATTTTTATGGGATCTGACAGAAAATCTGAGAGATGCATAACACAATGAATAGAACGGATTACGGCTTCTATAACAGTATGAGTTAATATGAGAAAAATTGCAATGAGTATACATTTCGGTGAACCACCTAGATGTGAAAGGCAGCAAGTTAAAAAAAAATGAAACAATTAATAATAAATAATAGAGATGTCACAAAGTTTTATGTTTTTATTTGTACACAGTCCAACTTCCATATTCATAAAAAAATTATTTTAAATTTTCACTAATAGAAATTCTATCTAGGATAAGTCAAGAATATATTCTATACTACTCAAGAATTTTAAGCAAATGAAATTTTTTAAATTGAATTAGATGAGATGGGAACTAATTTTGTTATTACAACTATAAATGTTTCAATTGTATTTATCTATTCAGCTACCAAAATTCTAATATTATATGTAAAAAACATTCATAAAAAGAAAAAAATCCTTACGGGGAAGCAAAACATTAATATTCATTAAATGTTTCCAAAAAAGTGAACTTTTTATCCTTAGTTAAAAATAATAAGCAAGTGTTTGATAAAAACAAAACTGATGAGACATTTAGAAAGTTCTTTAGAAAGCCAGTCTACTCTCACAAACGCAACAGGACAAAACAACACGACTATTCCAAAGTATTCAAAGAACATACGCTGTGGAGCTAAATATTCCAGGAAAGCTTGAAGGGAAAAAAATTTATTCCAATTAAAGTGCACTCAAAATACTTACAAAAGTATATATTCTTCTCATAATGTTAAGGTAACAAAATTTTATACATTTATATTAATTAAATATATAATTTCCTTTTCAATAAATTTTTCTGAAAAAAAATACTGAACAATATTTTAATATTATAAATTACAGCAAATATCAATAGAAATGAAAACTTATTTTATGAATTTATAGAACAAAAGTATCATCAAAGTAAAGTGAAATTTCAAACAGAATTAAAATACCACAAAAAAAATGATGAAACATGCACCACTCAACTTATGCATATTTTTTGCTGAAATAATACAAAAGGAACTTATTGACAATATAATCACGAATTAAAAAAATAGAGAGTTTTCTTACTTTATTCAATACATGAAACTATTTTGTTCAATAATTTTCTCATATATGAAATTATTTAAAGCTTGTCTCTTGATTAGTACAAAACAGCTTTATAAGAAGAAATTAATTTCAATCAGATAGTCCCCAATCATAATTGTGCATATTTCATCTTTCATACTATTTTATGTAAATATTTCTATGGAGTGAGTGCATTTAAATAATGATTACACTTTTATTACAAAAATTTCATTTCAGAGCCAATGACTTTTACAAAATGATACTAAGAAAAGCACAGATACATTCTAAAACTTTCTAATATCCTCGTTCGCTATTATATTTATGATATTAATCATTAAAACCATTTCTTAATCATTAAAATTACTGAGCCAATCTTTAAAATTGGAGCATATTATTAACATTCAATTAAAACTCATTTTAAAAAATCATACAAGACGACAAAAAAAAAAAAACATATACTAACATTGGTGCACTTGTGATAGCACTGTTCCATTCAACAAGTCGTCCTCCAACTTCTTTCATACTACCAAAAGAAGTGAACAGCAAATTAGCAGTAGCAGAACAATATAATTCACTTATTTATATAATTCATTAAGAATCAAAAGTAGATATAAATAATGGCAGGGAAAAAATGCATTTATATGAAGTAAATCATATATGAGAGAAAAAATTAACGATTAGTAATATTTATGTATATTGACTGATATAGATATTGTAAAACTACATTATTCTTGGCAAGCATAAAAAGGAATTCACATAACAATCGCTCGTAACTCGTTGATAATATTTAATAATAATAATTACTTAAAACAGATTGTCTCTGAATAGAAAACACCTGGATATTATTATTTGTGCAGTTCCAATCATGAAGTATGTTTCAAATTACAGGTACCATACAAAATTAAAATCAGAATACACAGTTATTTGAAATTCGGAGAAACTTTCTGTTTTTGACATTTTCCATTTGATCATTATCAATGTTGACAAAATATAATATATTTTAAAAAAATTATATCACTAAATAAGAAAGCATACTTTTAATGTTGAATAAATAGTCTTGCATATAGAAGTAAATGAGTTTGTGAAAGTATAAGCGGCGATTCGATGGCTTTCACCAAAATATTAATTTGTTAGTATAACTTGGCAGCATTTATTTTTCACAGAAGAGTAACACCACAGACACAAGAATAGAAATTATTTTTCACAGAAGAGTAACACTATAGGCACAAGAATAGAAATAAGGAGGATCACTGAGTTATTGAAAGAGTAATTGCAAAAGGAAAAGAATTCAATGTAGCTCCTTATATTTGCAGGTTATAGAAATAATTTAATTTCATAAGAGATCTATATCAATAAGAAATGGGCAAGGAATAAATTTAAGAGAAAAAAACTATAATTAGGTATTTTCAATGAAGCCCGGCAAGCTATTGTAGTTTGCAGCAATCTTATAAGTTATTTACTGTCATTGGAATTCCAATTTGAAGCCCTTTCATAAAACTACCCGAAAAGAAGGAATTTATAAAAAGAAATTCCCTTTCCCTAATAAGCTATTGTTTACCTATCACTCAGGGACACAAACAAGGGGGAAAATATTTAGCACTTTATAGATAACCACATACATCATCATTCAACTATTTCCAATAAGACAACATTCTCTTTGCAAAGGAATTATTGTTTAATATGGATGTTGATACCCGACTCGCCTTCAACAGGAGAATACATGGAACAAAATATCTTTTCTAATATCTCAGAAAGAGAATGTTTTAAAAGTTTTTTTTTTTTAAAAAAACACCCTCAATTTGGAGAACTGCACAATATTTCATATGTTTAACAGAATTTCTTCGTCCGCTAAGAGGAATAGAAAAGAGATCATGTAATTAAATGTATAAATATAAATTAAGTGTAGCTATAGTATTTGAAGAGCCAGAGAGGATTTCAACCTCTCCATGCGCATATTTACTTTTTCAGCATATGCAAACAATTGACTGTCAGGAGAAAGCAGAAGTATAACGGAATTTCCTTTTTTATGCCGACACACTTTAGCTGCGAATAGAAGTGTGGCTTGAAATCTGAAAGAATCTTTCTTACTTTTAATTTTGAAGATAAACATTTGGAACTTATGCAAATGACAGTAAACAATCTTTCGACAGCCGGTATTATTTCTCAATAATTGTGAATTTGTTGATAATTTTGTTCTATTTGCCGGTTTTGTTTCCTCCTGGATAGCTGAAGTCAGCGTAGTAAGAATTAATCCCTACAATTTCCAGAATCGACATCTGTTGTTTTCTATGTGCCAGAGAACTTTTGAGCCTGGAGTACCGCTAATAATAACAAAAATACAATAAAATTTGTATAGTAAAAATAAGTGACAGCGAGCCAAATTTGTCAATGGAAGCTGCTGCTCTAATACAAAATATCATCTTGCAGTACCGATGCACTAGATCCATAAAATGCCATTATAACGCATCATCTTCCAAGATCTGATGAGTCCTCTCAGCAAGAATTTTGAAAAATGCTACTGAGGAAATTGGGGGATAGAAAACTTTCAAAATTACTAAGAATTATGAATCGTCGAGTCGCTTCAAAAAAGCTGTTCCGAAAAAAAATTCCTGCAGAGATTGCCAACTTCTGTTCAAATTATTTTGGCTTCCGTTATACCAATAACTGCGCAAAAAGTTGCAAAGTGAACTCTTCAAATATATCATTGTTAACTAAAGCAATATCTTCATCACGTGAAAATAAGATTCTTTGGGAAATAGGAAAAACTTAGTAGGAAAATTGACGATTTTATGATGAAGATAATGGTTTTTTTTTTTTTTTTTGCAAGGTTACAGGAGTTGCTTTCATTCACGCAACTATTCATCATCGTATCCTAAGGAGTCAAATGTATGTAAATAACATTGGACATTTAAGAGACAGCAAAAAATACATTCCTTCATACAATTTATCAAAAAAATCAACTAGCGAGGAATAAAAACGAACCACTGCTCGCTGCTTGATGATTCATGTGACTTACTTATCGACAGTTCAAATATTCTTTTCTCATCAATACATAATCTGATGTTAAGAGTACTTCCTGCATCATTTGCCGAGAAAAGGAGATGGAATAGTATACAGCAATCGTCCGCGATGAATGCATATGATAAGAGACTTAAACAATATGCTGAAATGTAACATGAGTATTTCGATGGCATTTCCTAATTCATCTGTTTCTGTTTCAATGTCTCATCTGAAGTTCATTTTGTAAAACTCATTTCAAACGAGAGCATTTTCACAATGTTTCAAGAGTGTCCCAAAATTGTTAAACTTCCTTCTTTTGCTACAGAAGTAAAATATAATGCAAAATGTTACACCGAAACCTCCGTTTCACAATTTTTGCCGAGCCAACACGATTACATAATGATCGGTTATAAGCGAACAAAGCAAAATTTCAGCATATTCTTGATTTGACTCATATAAGATCTTTTAAAAGCCACTATGCATTTCCTTTGCATATAATACCCAAGACAAAGAGTAAATAATTGGAGACAGGTTTAGAATTTTCCCAAACTAAACTTTAAAAAAAAAAGGATAAATGCTCTATTCCTAATATTTTAGATTTTGTATCAGAGCTACAAAACAGAACAATTTTTTCACATATTGATTTAATTAGAGCTAATCATCAAATACCTATTAACGAAAATGCAATTCATAAGACAGGCATAACCACTTTATCTAGACTGTATAAATGTACTAGAATGCAGTCAGCTTTTGAAAACATCCGCCTCTACTTTTCAACGCTTTGTTGAAGTTTTGAGAGGTTTAAATTTTATGTATGCTTTAATCGACGATATTTTGATTTGTCATTTTCAGAGAAAGAATATGTACGATATCTGTGATTACTTTTTGAGCGTTTGGATCAGGATGGATTGTATATAAAATAAAAAGTACCCATATTAGAAACTTCAAGATTTCTAAGTAAGTACTGTCAGAATAAAACCTTTAACAGATTGAGCAAATGCTATTTTAAAATTTCCTCGACCATTCACTATCACACAGTTACGTCGTTTTCTTGGCACGTGGAACTACTATAGAAGCTTCATTAGAAAGATGCCCATATAGTTACTCTCTTAGTAAAATTTCTAGAAGATGTAAAGAATAAATAGCATTCAAAGAAAAAAAATAACACCAAACCATAGCTACAGTAGCTTTTCAACAGATTGAGGAAGCCCTTGCACATACTACTTTAATACATCATCCAAAACAAAATACACCACTAAGCATTGGACCGAGCTTCAGATTTTGCTGCTAGTGACTAACACAATCATCGATAATATCTAGCATTTTTGTCACCACCAAACACTGGCATTCTTGTCAATGAAACCAACTTCCTCCCAAAAGAAATGATTTACGAATTATAGAGAACTTTCAGGCATTTATACAATGATCAAGCAATTTAGACAATCTGTTGGAAGTAAGAGATTATGTGATTTATACTAATCAAAAATCTTATTTATACTGTCCAACAGAAAGCTTATATATGCAGTTCATGTCAACTGAGACCATTGGATTTTATTTCGCAGCTTTTGTTAGATACTCGGCAAGTTCCCGGTACACAAAATTTGGCAACTGATGACACATTTACGATTGAAGTTGATCCAGTTTTCCAAAAAACCTCTCGATCCCAAGGGCATTGCATCAGTTCAATTAGTGAACTCAAATAACTTCAATCAAACTCAGCATCTTTACTACTGAAACAAAATATTTTTCTTTACAAGATATCGCAGTAACAAGCGCTATCTTCAAAAATGTTCCGTGCCCCTTCATCATCAAAGATTATCAGACGGATTTTCAATCACCAGCATGGTTTCTTTCGTTCCGATACTCCTGCCACAAAAAAATATGATTATTCAACGTTTCATGTGCCAAGTATCAAGTGTGATATTAAAATGTGGATGAAATCTTGTCAAAGCTGCCAAAGGTCTAAGATTCATCGACATACAACACCAAAAATTGGTATGTTTGCCTAACAGGAGGCCAGATTTTTTCAATTAAATATCAATTTCACAGGTTCTTTTTTCCCATCTGTTGATAAAATGTATTGTCTCACAATATATGACTGTTTTCCAAGATAGATGGAAGTTATTCCTTCAGTGGACATGAATGCTGAAACAATTGGTTGGTCTCTCCTATTTGGCAGAATATCACGTTTTGATCGCCCTGCTGTCACAACAACTAAGGTAGAAGATTAAAATAAATTTTTTTCGAAGAACTTAGTTTCCTCCGAATTAAAAGAATTCATTGTTATGTCTCACCGGAAAACCAATGAACTTACTGAAAGAATGCATCGCAACTTTTATTAAAGCTCATAAGATGCAATATTACACTAATTGTTCTTCTAGGTATGTGTTCTGCTATTAAGAATAACATACAGGCTACATGCGCAGAATTGGTGTATGGAATAATTCTTCAACGGCTACTTGATCTTTTCTTACCTGACAAGACTTCACAATGCGCAATCCAACATATGTATCAATGCTACATGATAAACTGGGGTCCTTGCGACCAAAACCAACTTCTGCTCATTGGGAAAAAAATTCTATATTTGTATCAATTGTATTAAAAAAAAATTGTTCGCATTTATTTCTGAGAGTTGTTGGTGTTCAATTTCCGCTCTAACAACGTTACACTGGTTCTCACGAAGTCATCAGTCGAAGCGGCAAAATGTTCAGAATTTTCATTAATGGAAAGAAATCCGTGTCAATTGATCATATCAGACCAGACTTTTGTTTGGATTATGACAATGATATTATTTCTATTCCTCAAATGTCTAAACAACAGCAAGATAATACTGAAATAAATAAGCTGTATCCAGATGAATAAATTAGTAAAACTGTTTCTTAGACTAAATCTAAATGACGTGTCAAATTTCTGAAACCTTATAACAAATCATAAAAATTAAATATTTAAAATTTACTTATATTTTTAAAATTTATTTTTAAAATTTGCATATTTTAACAAATTTGTATTTCATGTTCTAGAACAAATATTAAACCTTTGGAGATAGGAAAAGTAATTCGACGCAAATTACTCACCTCATATAAAGTTCATTTATTATTCCATAAAATAAACATATATAATTGTTTCGAGTTAAATTTCCCCGAAAAATTAATTTATATTTTTTAACCATTTTGTAGGTATTTTCCACAATCAAAATTGAAAAATTAATCAATAAAACAACAAAATGATACATCGTTTTGAATAGTGACCATGAGTTACCTCTCGAGTGGCATGGGTTAGTTTAAAAATCGTCTATGAATGCATTTTTATGTTAACTTTATCATAGGTTTTTGCACATATTTCATAAGGTCTTATTTTTTTAGTGTGTGTGTGTGCTATAGTTTAGAGAATTCGTATGTGATGACTTATATCGTTCGCCTGCTCCCTAGAGGGGTTATTCTTCAATAAAGTCAATCTCTCAATGTGCGTTCTTACCTTTGAGCATATAAAAGCAAATCAGCTACTAAACACAAGTATCGCCTAATTTCTTTTGCTATGTATACGAGAGTTGCGAATAAAAGTTGAATAAAAATCTGAATGAATCTTTTTTTTCCTTTAATTCTGAAGAGGAATATAAAGCATTTATAAAAATGAACAACCTTCTGAAAACCGCTAATATTTCTCCATAAGCTTAAGTTAATATCAAACTTGTTTTTTAACAGTTATGCCTGAAGTTTTTCTTCCTGTTAGCAAATACCTTTATGTTCAAGCTAGTTGCTAACCATCCACAAAAAGAAGAGCATATTTTTTCTTATGAATGCTCCTGAACCTTGATTCATTTTCAAGGATTACACAGTTGTTACATGAGGTTCATCAATTCTACAACTAGCTAGGACATAAAAATATTTACTAAGTGGCATTAATAAAAAAAGACCTCCAAACCTACCTAAAAAACAAGTTTGAGTAACTACAACAAAGACTAAGGAACTATTTAAACGCCATGAATGCTGCAGCAGGTAACTATGCTTAGTTAGAAATACATTTAAATTAAATTGAAAAACATAGGGTTTGAATATTACAATATTAAAAAACCTTACTAAATTTATAAGTTCTATATTTTAAAGCTCTATAATTTACTATATAGTAAAATTTGATTTTTATATAGTTATAATTAATATCAAATTCCATTAAAATGAAGCCTTTAGTTTTTCAAAAATCAAAAAATTATGAAAATCTCAAAAATTTTGAACAATAATGCATTAAAATCAAATGAATGTTGATTTTACTAAAATATCAAATATACACAATTTTAAAAAATATACATATACTTTTATTAAAATATAAAATGACTGAATATTGTCTTTAAAAAAATGCTTTTATAAGAATTTTTAAATTTAAATTCTTGTCTTTTTAATACATTAAAAGAAAAAATGCCACAGCGTTCGGCACTTTAGCTGTACTGCTAATAGATTTCTAATAAAATATTTGTATATACCCAATAGAAAAGATAAAATTTAAGTAATTTACATACGACTTATGGCTAATTTAGGTAACTTACACATGACTTAACTTATAATTGCATTATGGTTTATAATGGAAAATTTTTGCGATGGTTTTATTATTTCTCCTGCCAATAAAAACTCAAACAAACTAAAGTATAAAATTAAAAGAGAAAAAGTAAATTTTAAAACTACAACATGATAAATTCCATTAAACTAGGAAGTGAAAAGTAAATTATAATTTATTAGACAAAGATTTCATGATCCAACTTTTAAAGGATTTTAAATGAGCTAGAAATATTTCTAACTTCTAGCGCATTCATTCAAAATCTAATATAAAACAGATACAAATATTTTCATAGCACTAGCAATTCGATGTTAGTCCAAAGGTTGAGAAGTCACATATCTTTTTTCAAATGCGTTTTTTTTTTCCTTTCATTAATTTATTGTATTTTTCATTTTGAATTGCAGGAGGACTACTGAAGACAAATCTCTCACAATTCTGAATTCCAAGAGAAGTGATTAATTCATGATCATTGTTTTTTATATAAGTTAATTTTAAGTTTTACTAAGAAGTGAAAATAAAAAAGCAAAAATTAACATACGCTGGTGTTTCTTGTATATTTCTTAAACTTTGCTCGACATCTTCTTTAAGTTCCTTCCATGGAGTAATCCCAAGCTTTCGTTTCAAATCTTGGGCATACTTCACTTTTACCGAAAGGACTTGTCTCAATGTAGCAATTTCTTCTTCCGTCTACATAAAAATTATTCAATATAAAAAAAGTAGTTGATTATCATAAAACAAAACATCATTTTTTAAAAGAGATTGAATGGAAATATCATTTAAGATTAAAAGTACGGAAATATCTTTCAATCCTCAGATCTATCATGCATTTCTAAAACACATACTAGATATCAAAACTTCATTTACACAACATTTGATTTCATACAGATCTTACTTATCAAAATTCAAACAAAGGCTGTATATAAGAACCAGATAATTCAAAAACTCGTCTGACATCCAAGCATCATTTTCTCTTTTTCTCTCACACTTTCTTTTTAAGATTTCGTTACTTTAAATAGTAATTTCAGTTTATATATATATTTGTAACTTAAAAAATTCCTAGCACCATCATATAAGTATTTAACAAAACCTTTAAATGCTTTTATATTCCTAATTCAAAAACCAGCATAAATAAGTGAATCAATTGTGATCTTATAATAAATGTTTACAAATGGAAACGAACTAACTTTCGCCAACTCAATTTTCCATTCATCTTCAAGTTTGGCTTTCTGTTCAGGATCAGTGACACCACCTATCTCATGAATTCCACTGTCAGGAGTGGCATCAAAGGCTTTCTCTTCAGATGCCTCAAAATAATTATCTGAAAGAAAAAATAATATATTAAAAGAATATTAATAGGCAAATTAAACGAACATTAAAAGATTAAAATAGTTAACAATAGCAGGTTCTATTATTTATCTTCAAAAAGTTTTCAAATTGCCGGCAAACGTACAATCTTGGTGTTCATCTTTAATTTGGAAATTAATTAAGAATTCAAACAAATTCTTGATCCAAAAAACTGTTTATATTGTTACAATTATTACAAAATCGCAAACTCAAAAAGTATAGTAATAACAAACAGAAGAGATAAAATTTATGTTACAAATTGAGAATATTCAAATTATTATGTACTTGGAGCAAAATTATACGTAAAATATAATAATAGGGTAGTGATGACTAGAGATAATTTTACTAATAACAAAAACATAAATGAAATTTTAATATTATATATCAAGCAGAATAAGGAAAAATACAAAATACAAAAGTGATTAAGGATTATATTAAAAACTGACGAAGATGTTAAATTATTTTTTCAATATACTGCTAAAAAATTCCAAACTCAACTTATGAAATAATCCCATTCCCCCCCCACACACACATACACACAAACACACACACATTTTTTTAACACAATCATTATTTTTATTATTATTTTTCAGCCAAACCATTTAAAAACACACCTTACTAAAAGGTAGCATTGATAATAAAAAAATATTTTCAAAAAATCTTTAAACCATGATATTTTGGAAAATATTATTGAAATAATTAAAAAAAATCTAAAGTATAACAAGAAATTAAAACTTTACAATATGAAACTAAATTCTAACGATAATTTTGAATATTAATTATTGTTAGGTAATTTTAAGAGACCCAGAACAAATTACGGTAAATATTATCTATTTTAGAAGTTTTATTTTTTTAAAAAAGGGATGAAGGGGAGAATGAGCGAGGGAAGGAAAGGCAATAATTTATTTAAGTCAACGGATTGTTGAAATAAGGGAAGTATAACTAAAAAGTGATTGTAAAAATAAAAAACGGAGTAATTGCTAATATAACTTAATATAGCTGGCTTTGAAAGTAATATAGCAGGGGGGATGCGGAATAAGGGAAAGATGACAATAACCAGCATAAGTTAGAAATCAGGTAATTTCTAAACGATGATTTTATTTAAAATATTAGAAATCAGTCAACATATGCAATAATAATAAAGATGATACCAATAGAAATATCGAATACGAAATTTCAGAATAAGATGTAATTCTAAATTAAGATGCAAATTTAAGCAAGGAAAAAAGTATCTAAAAATCAACGCGAACGAGGAAATGATCAAATCTCTAAAGGAATTCGATCATCTTCACTGCTGAATTGGAAGATGCAGAACAGCAGAGGATGGAAGAGGCAACAAGTAACAATCCACAATATGGGTCAAAAGGGGTTAAACATTGACATCGATTATTCGGAAAGCCGATAATCCGATCCTTGGAAAGAATAGGGAATATTATGCAAACCATGTTCAAAAGCAGTGATATGGAGATAGTCCTGATATCGTGGAGGACATTCGAGGGACAAAGGGCGCCTTGCTGGGGCTTCCTCCTCCTCCGAGTGCTCCATGGCCTCTGCTTACCACTGCCTCCCAAACGATCGATCGCCCACCCCCCTGACGTCAGACGCTGCCGCATCACGACAAAACGGCTCCCGAAATACGCACAAAAATTCAGTACTCCCCCCACAAAGGGGATACAGAATATTACGATTAGGAAAAATTTCATGAAAAGAACTTCATGAATTGAAATTCTAAATTTGACTTTATTCTATTTTACCTTCATTTGACTCTAGTTCTGAATTTTTAGATTCCTTTTTTGACAGAGTACAACCGAATAGCAAAATTATATACAATTACAGAAAATTATAAACTAAATAGTAATCGATATAAATTTGAATTTATGAAAATTAACATTGCAAATAGAAAATGTCATTTTCTATAAAGACACAAAATCCAAAATTTTTTAAACAATTACACATCATGCATAGTCAATTCAATCAAATGACAATCTAAAGAACGGAGTTTCTCATCTACATTTGCTTCACAGCAGTAATAATCAGTACCAGAAATAGTATTCCAATTCCTAAAAGATAATTTGTTTTAATAATCAAAAAAGAAATTTTAAGTATTAAAAAAAAACCAATCCTTCATAAATTTCAAAAACTTTCATAAAGATACCACCAGCAAGAATTCATTATTGCCTTAATTTCTTCAAGCATTTCTTTCTCTCTCTCTCTCTCATTTTACATAACACCGAAATACGTCGACCATCATGATATATGCTGAAGACCGCACAATCCTATGTGTAGATTGGAAACTTCTCCAAGATTATGATATTTAGCCAAATTTATTCTCAAATCCTCAAAAAAATGCAACCTAGCCAGGGATAGTTGATAGATAATAGTTGCCTAATTAAAAAAAATGTTAAAAAAACAATCGAGGTTATCCAATATTAAAAACAATTTTAAGGATATTTTTAACAACTTTGACACTATAGCTTTTTAAACATTTTTATAATGCTAAAAATAATAAACTACTTTAGGCCAGCAAAGGTGTGCGCGCACACACACACACAAAAGTGGTTTTCCACACGTTTTTTAAAGCAAACAATGAAACCATTTAAGAACCACAATGACACAAAAAAGATTATTTAACCCAATATTTGCTCTCTATAAAAAATCAAGTGAAGAAAGAGAAATTTTGTATATGCCTTCTTTCTTGTACTTGCTTACTTACTGAAAGCACCCTTTCCTAATTTGTGGCAGAAACCATGGAAACCATAGAGGGACACTGTGCGTATATATATGTACCATTAGCTTTTTAAAGATTTATTAGCGGGCTGTATTCCCTTTCAAAAGCAAACATTTTATATTTAAAAACAAATACATACATAAAAATATCGATAAATTGAAGCAAAAATGTATTAACACCGTCATAACATGTTTATAGCGCTTAGATAATAAAGTGCAATCTTTGGTAACAGGCATTTTATATATTATCGTGTTTTGTAAGTTCACATTCAACTTCGCTAAATATTTAAGTGTGTATTATTTTTTTCTTTTGAAAAAATGCAATGGATATGAATTTTGACAATTTAGCAATATATTTGGGTAACAACGATTCAACGAAGGCCAACCAAATACAAATTCGAACCGGTTCAATACTTCCCATATACAACTTAACTAAAGAGTTTTTTTTTTAATCCATCCTATGCAATTTAGAAAACAGTACACAAAAAGCCATTCTAAGTACCCTCATATCATCACCCACCTCTAAAAAATTTGTAACAAATTCCTTAAGGTAATACAAATTCAAAAATCTAAAAATTTGGTTTGATTTGATTCGCTGAAATATGCTCTTCTTTTCTTTCATAAAAAAATAGTGTTTGCTAATTGTTTAATTATGACCAATAAATTGAGGGAAGAAGGAACGCTTGCGCCTAGATGGTACTTTTATAGATGATAACTAACAACAACAAAAATCATGAAACAGTTAGTTACACAGCAAAAAACGCTATATACAGAAATGTTGGAATTCATTGTTCGCATTTTAAAAAATATATATTAGTAATAAGACTGAAATAACCTGCGAGTACATTAAAGTTCCATCAATTTCATAAGCAATGTATATGAAGTAAAGACAAGATAAGTAGCAGAAATAGTTTGCTTATTAATAAGACAAATAGTGACAAGTGAAAAATTAAAACAGACAATGTAAAAAATCGTTCAATAAGAAAAGAATTCACTAAAATATTTATAAAAAATATTCAGCAGATACTAAATGCATTGTTCAATTAGTTTCAGATAATGACAAAAAGTTTAGAAATTAAAAATCGGGGCCTAAAATTTGTACGGGAAAAACCTAAATGGCAAAATGGTGAATAAAAGGGTGTATTGTTAACGCAACCATGCAACGAATCGTGCGAATCCCGCCACTTCCTACTAAAATATTGATCATTTGTAGAGAACTTCCGACGACCGTTAAATCCTGCTGGACGTGCGTGCATGCAACTTTAATGACCATAAAAGGCCAAAAGTATTTTTGAAAATGTTTCTGAAGAAAAAATGGGAATAATTTTAATTCGAGCAGTTTTCTATTATCCATAAACGGAAGATATTAAAAATTCGCGAACGAAATTTTAATGAGATATTTTATATCGAATACGAATGCCTTTATAGAATTTTCTATTGATTTTCTTTAGGTTTAATTACGCCCCGTTTTGGAGCTAAACGAAAGAGATATCGTTATTTTTCTGTGAACTTCATTATAGACGTAGAAAAAATTATGTAGTTTTTTTAAACACGGCAAATCAAATTCACTCTTAGATTGTAAAAAAATCAGTTAACACGTTACACCATTCAATTTCAACTGTTACTATCCATAACAATACATACACAGACGAACAACAATATTTCGATTTGCTGGAACAACAAAAATTTAATTCATTCTAAAATTCAAAACTAGATCTAAACCTGAATAGAGCAACGGAAAACAGCATTTTTTAAACATAAAAAAGACAAAAGTTTCTAATAAAAAAGTAAATAAACATGAATTATTTTAACAAATAAAGCTGTTGATCCAATTTGTTATACAGCAGTAAAATCTTAAGTGCGAATTAAGGGCCTTATTTGCTTATGATCAGTGAGAACATAAATTAGACACTATTTAATAATATAAATAATTTAAGGAGAAAATAAAAAAAAGCTCTGCAATTTTTAGTTTTGATTTCGAATGAAACAAAAAAAAATTAATGAATGATAATTCGACATTACGTCAAAGGAAATTTCAAGGGAATAGAAAAAAAAATCGAATTAATGAATATAAATAAGTTCAAATTAAACAAGTTTAATTATAAAGCAATTTAAAAATTCTATGTATTATAGTTACATAGAATATTAATTAGGTTAACCTCTATATTAGGTTATCTTATCTCCGGCACCATTAGAGACGGGCAGCATTTGAATATATTTTTTATTTCGTTAAAAAGCTAATATTTTAAAAATTAATGGACTAATTTTTAAGAAAAATTAACAATGTTACTCCTCGAAATAAATGATTTTTGATGTGAATAATTATGAATTCAATTTTTCTTTGAACAAATGGATTAATACGCGAAAAAATGTTTCAAAAGATGTGAAAGTATTCGAGTTTTAAAGTTCATGCCTTTTCATTTCATATCACTTAAATCCCGAAGACTTTTTGGTTACTTTTCTTTCTAGACATTTACTAAAATTCTGAAGTTTCATTCATTTCTAGAAAAAATTGCTAAAATCTAGAGAATCAAAATTTCTCATCCGCTCTTTTCCAAAACCATGAAAAGTAGGTGGGTCTACATTTCTTTAAGCTGGTTTGAAATGAAAAATACTTTTGATAACGGGTCATTTTTAACGAAAAGAATTACTAGAAATTGAAACATCTTCTTTTAAGGTGCCATTCGTAGTAATTCAAAGAGCCAAGGGTAAAATAACAATATACTCAAATATTTTACTGAAAGCAATGAGTTTGGATAAAATAATGGCAAAGTTTTGACAGTTTAAATGAACATTTAAACTACTTTTTAATGTAAAATACTGCAGAATAATCTTATTTTCTCTATTTAAGAAATTCTTTTATTTCAGACGCATCATTATGCAATTAATCTTTTTTTTCTGATGTTTTTATGATATACACAAAGTGTTGCAACTTGACTAGAAATTTTAGAAGAATCCATACAATCAATTCTAAAGTAAATGTGATTTAATCAGATAAAAGGGAAACCACTCAAAGAGTTAATATCAATACCGATTTCATATGTTGGGAAATAAATCGTAAAAATTAATGAAATTCATAAAAATTAATGAAACGTATGAAACAGTTCGACAAAAGATTATATTAAACCAAATATATATCGAATTATATGATATAAAATACATATTAGTAATTAGGGACAGAAAAAAAGTTCACACAATTTCTTTATACGAATAATATTTGATAACGCCAATATTAATATTTTATTAAGTTACAGTACAAGGTAGAATTTAGGTAGAGGTGCGCTATAAGTGTTCAATGAAAGAAGAATTTGGGTAATATATAATAATTTTACCAATTATAATATCAGTCATTTATAATAGTGCATGTTAAAAATAAACATTTCTAGGACAAATCATTTCATAAACAAGGTCAACTTCAGCTATAAATCCCAGAAATATTAATAATGGGTTAGGAAGGATATACTCCTACGTGAAAACAGGCTTGATAAATTTTCCTTACAGATTACATCAAAATTAAAGTGAAAATCGCTTTTAGATTAGAAAGAATAAGTTAGATCTCAAAGAAAGACAACCGAATCTGCGTTCTTCGTATAAATATCCATCACAGACGAATTTAGCTCTTGAATTCGAGATAGTTATTTCAAATTATTCAAAATTTTCAGTTAAACCATTTTTTTAATCCTTTCGATTTGAGTCGCAACATTAATTAAAATGAAATATATTTATTCTTATACAAGTATTCAAGTGAATTTCAGATTATGTGAAAAAAATCCTCAATGACCAACATTTATCAAAAGTTCTTTTCTTGCAACAACTAAATTTCCAAAACTTTTTTTTTTTCATTTTTTAAACATATTTTTGTTTAAAAATTTCTGAAGAAGGAAATAAAAAATAAAAGCAAAATGGGTCAAATTTAGTGGCAACGAGCTTTAATAAAAGATTATTATTAGACACCAACTGCAAAATTCGAAGTACTGGAAGAGAGCAATTACAAAATAAAAATAGAAATCAACTAAATCATTTGAAAAATATCCTGTATTCGCTAGAGCGAAATATTTGGCCATGTTTCAACTTTTTGCAGAGGAAGGAGTGAGCTCTTTTATCAGAATGTAAATTTCTTTATTTTTGTAAATGGTAAAAAAGAGTACATATACAAAATGACCGGAATTTACAGCTAACCTTTTCCTTTAAAAAAAAAATCCATAATTTCAGTTGAAACAACAATTATCAATACAAACAATCGTTGAATATAGTATATATTTTACAAATTTAAAACGGCAAAGTTAAGTCCCGATTTAAATTAAACTTTGCCTACCTATTAGAAATTGGATAATTTTTAATCTAAATTTTTTTTCTTTAATATAACTGAATACATGAAAAAAATTTGGAATGCATGACACAAATCACGATATAACTTGTTTTTCGGATTTTAAGTATACATAAGTACACTTGCGATTAGTTCACGTGTTAAAATATTTTATTCATACACATAAATTTATGTTTGCTAATCTATTATCAGGCAATTCTCTCTTCGCAGTAAATGAAAACACACACACACACAAATTGTCACAAGAAAACAGTGTAATACGATAATATTAAAAAGAATTTCTTCCTTGTCATTGGGAAATGCGCGAGGATAAATCAGCTGACAAAGCCTGATGAGAAAAAATAGTGTCTAATTTCATTAATGTTACAAAACAGAATACATGCAGAATAAGAAGTAATTTCCACGCGATAATGAAGTAAAGCTAATTTATCATGTTTCTTCTTAAACAAAGATATTTAAGACACACTGATACGCAATCATTTACAGCTGACACAAAGAAAAATAATCGTAAAATATCTCGTCATTGAAAAGCCTTACATACACACAAGAATACAAAAAAAACTAATTTTTTTAAAAATTCAAACATTGTAGTAACAAAATAATATGCTGCACCAATTATTAGCGAAATAAATAAAATATTTACAGATAAAGATGGATTCTACAGGGTGAGAGATACATTCCACATCGCGTTACATGAGACATGCATTGTCAGAAGAATTTATACAAGTTAAAACAACGCCTCTAAGTTGCAACTTCGTAATTTATCCAATTGTTGTTCTCGTGTTCAGCTTTACAACGGAAGGAGGGGTGCAGTAGCTTCTGAGGATATGGACCCCTGAGCACCCGAGGACATAAGCCTGATTTCTAGCTCACACACACTACAAACCCTTTTTAATGGCCGGACTTCATTAGTTCATCTACAGATCGTAATATAGATCTGGAACAGAGAATGATCCCCTCTGACCCAGTATTACTCTCGACATGAAGAACTTTGTGACCACAACAGATTTAACGTCCGCCAGCCACCACACGGAGAGTCTTCGGCTGGCGGATTCGAAGCCCAAGGGATGCGAATCCAACATCCTACCAGTCAGGCTATTCCGGCCCTGTAATATGTTAATGAGATGTTATTTTTAAATTCTCAACTTCAGTGCTCAATTATAATCAAACAACAGTTGCTTTGCTAAACAAAATAATAAAATTAATTACAAAATAAACTCGTAAAAATGTTCGATTTATCCAAAATATAATTCAGAACTGTTTATCAAAGGACTGCTTTCTTGTGTATCCTCTCATTCAGTTGAAGAAGGGAAAGAGGTGGACGGAGGAAGGGAGGGATGAGCAACCAATTCCTTCAAAAGATACTACAAGCCTAATTTTCAAATTTGTAAAAAATTTAATTTTTTTTTTTTTTTTTTTTTGAATTTGAAAACATAAGGACTATATTGAGTGTTCTCTCAATGAATTCTTACAAAAATTTAATAGAATACGATTAATTATAATTTATAAGAATACTAATCTGTGATCGTTTTCGTGCGGACGAACTAAGTAACAAAGTGGTGGGCTCACCATCTTCAAACCCAGAGTGGAGAGCGAATCACCTCTTTAGGTGCGTCATTAAATCATGTAGTGAAAGATAGTCACTTTTCGAGGACAAAGGTATAATAATTCATTAACACCTTTTGTTACACTCCACATGACAGTTACAACAAACATTTTTTTTAAATTTTAGCTTTGTTTAAAGTTTATTATTTTATTTTTATTTATCATAATAATCAAATGCTTTCCTCTATATCATCAGGGAATCATTATTTAGAAATGACAGCTATTGTCAAGATATACATACTAAAAAAAATAGTATATATCTGCAGTTTTGTTTTTATTTCAATAACGAAATATACATCATGAGCATATAAATTACAGTGAAAATATGTGAAACAAAATTCATAAGAAATTCTTGAAAGGGTGTCATAATGTGCATTTTCTAGGTTCGTACAATCCCTAAATCCGCCACTGGATGTACGAGAGAAAAAGCAGAAACAATATTTTCGGCGTCACATTACACGGAAGTGCGTTATATGAGTCCACAGTATTTCACTGAAGATGTCAGCTGATTCAGATTCGAATTGTAAAAAAAACAAAGAAGTTTTTTTCCATTACTTCTTTCCTCTCACAAACCTTACTCAACATTTTTTTAAGATGTCAATAACGAGACATCAGTTAAAACGACCCGAAATTTGATTTGAGTACATTTGAAGTTACTCGATTACGTTTGGTGAAGAGAGAAGAAAAATGAAACTTTAAAACCAGTGAAAAGCATATTATAATCATTACTAGGGTAAATAGTACATGTTTCTTCGGGGACTTTCTTTTCAAAGTGCTATTATTGTTGTATACATGTACTTTGTTTCTCATAATAAAATTTTCGCCTAAGATCGCCCTTTGACTGTCAACATTCCCATGTTGGCAGGGTTGGTATGAGCATTTCTCTGGAAAGCAATCTTTCCATTATAAATAAGCTTTATAATAACCCTCACAATACTAGACAAAATTTTGAAGAAATCCTTTTCCTTCACCAAACAAAATCCGATTCCTTCAAAAAATTTCTAATTTCAGGTCACCCTGGCTAACTATTTTTAATTTAAACAATTTTCACTTTAATTACGAATAGCCTGTATATAAATAACACAACAGAGAGCATAATAAAACATACAAGTAAAAATTCGCACATAGCTTTTGCGCTATAAAAATCCATATAACTGACATGATTTTCTTCAATATTGTTTAAAAATACTATAAAGGACAAGATAGGATTGAGTCAAAGTTCCATGACAATCAGCCACGGTTAATTCATTAATAAAAAAATGAAAATATCTCGATCTAGAGCAATGCCAAGTTTATCAAATGGCAATGCATGAATCCAATTTAAAATAACCACTTCGTAAATATTAACTAAATGTTTTAAAATTCCAATGCCTTCGAAAATGTAAATTTGAGAAAAATTAGTTTTTAGATATACTAATCTTATAATAATGAATTAAAAATTACTAATAAAAAAGCAGACAGCTACATAAAACCAGTTTATAGTGCAATAACAAAGCAGTTTTTAATATTTCCTTCGTTGCGTTTACCATTTTACCTTTTGAAAGGACATTCTTTTTCTAGTCATTGCACAATAAAATATTTTTAGGACTGAGATTGCTTAAGAAAAGTGATTCATTTAGCTTATTAGGTAAATTTAATGTATTAATTAATTTGGTTAATAAATAACTAAATAACAAATCAAGACATTTTATGTAAAATATGAAACTGAAGCATCTAGGCATCATCTGATCCAAAAATTTGTGAGAACTTACTCCAGCCTACATAATTTCACTAAAAAAATGGATGAATTTAGTAGTAAACATACTTCTGATTGCCTTAGAAAGGATTCAATTCTGCTGTAGTTTTCCAGTATAATCTCATTCATCCAAATTTTATATTTCGATTAAACATCTAGGAAAGGAGTAAATTATTTTGATTGAATAGCACTCTATTTTAAAATTATACGATACTTTACAGAGCACGTGGTAAAATGACGAGGACAGCGTCAATCCAAAAATACCACTCTACTCATTAAAAGATTCTGCCAATGCATTAGTTCTTATGATGAATATCGAGTAACCATCTTGAATTTTCCGAGGTAATGCTGTTTGATAAATGAAGTACTAAATATTCTCTAGTATATTACAAAGCTAAATAAAGGACTATTAAAATGTCCAGGGAACTGAAGAGAAAAACAGTTGTCATAACAATGCTGAATCTTAGTAAAATATGACAAGACAAAAAAAAAAACAATACAAGAAATTCAACTGTCCTTATAATTATCATTCAGTCGGCGTCGTATAATAATTCAAAACCCAACCGTGAAGCATATGTATTACGAATTATAAGTGTCGTAGGAATGCAACAGATACTAAAGAAAACATGAACGTCTACTTAATCAATGCATTTCAAATTTTCCAAAAACCTTTTTAAAGTTCAAAATTTTGGACATAGTTTTGCAGATGAGTGGATGATAAGAACATGAATTTGGAATTAACTTCATTTTAATTTTCAATGGGATTTCAGCCCACGGGAAGGACAGATGAAACTGCGTCAGTTCGTACCAGAACACAACAGAAAAGTGTGACAAATTTTTCCTTTAGTGTTTTTACTAAGAGATCCTGATAGGCACTTCTTTTACACGTGTTGATTTAGAAAAGAGAATCTTAAGTATCTTTGAAAGTATGGCATAGTCATTAGGGATTTTTAACTCTTCGTCAGGAACGTTAAAAGGATCAGGAAATCAGAAAGAAGTCGGGTATTAAGAAATAAAATTTCAGAATAAACTAGCACTGGCTACCTAAATAAAATTTTTAAAAGAAAATTAATTAGGATAGAAAGTAAATTATTAGAACAATTATTTAAATTATTAAATTAGGATAAAATAAAATATATAATGTAAATATCATTATAAATATATTTTTTCTTATATTTATCTAGATTTTATAACGCGTCTTTCTTTTACCATTTTCTAAAATGAATATTAGCAAAATTTGGCAATCATACACCAATAGTTTTATATGCTTTCATTATATTTGATTTGGGTTAAAATGGTCATTAGTGTACCCCCGAGTTTGTCGCCAATATGGCAACCTAACAGAAAGCTCTTGTAGTAACCCTAATGATGTTTTGTTTACTTCTTCCTGCAATGGTTGAGTCGTACATGAGCTTCAACTTTTATGAAAACTGTTAAATTAAAAATAATAAAATAATATCAATTAAGCATTTTATTTTTGATCTGTATTATAATTAAGATTTTTTGTATAGTTAATAAGAAGTTTCAATCAGATTTTTAATGCGAATATAAAATATTTATTCCTTTACTCATTTTAATTGTCAGTATGCGATTTCACAAAATCGTCTGATTTATTTCTTTACGAAGTCGTCTGCTGTCTTTCTTTAAAAACCGTCTGCAATAGAATTATTCGCATTTCTCGTTCTTTAAAATTTCCTATTAAATCCATTCTTTTTGGATTATTTTCTCAATCATTTATTATTTACTGTTCATGTTATCTGTGCATTTCTTATGTTCAATGTGCTAGCGAAGCTACTAGTTTCCCGCTCCCGTAGCTAGCGAAGCCGTAGGATGTTTTTTTAAGTTAAAAAATTCTGCCCAGATGCCTCCGGCAACTGTTGAAGGCACCGGGTCTGAAAAAAAAAAAGACAATGTTTATCGGTAAAAAAAAATCAATTATATTGCCAAAAGTCGTAGCCGTAACTACCCCATAGAAGTGTTTGTTTACTTTGCCCGCCATCTTTATTGGCAACTTGGCATCCTTGGCGCGGCAAGGGGCACACTAAGCGTAACCTTTACCTTGATTTGTTTCAAGTTTGCATATATGAATTGTAATTTATACTGATGTGCTTGTTTCTCTAATACTGGAACCTGATACACTAGTCCTGAAATTTCGTATAGTTAAATGTTCACAATAAAAATATTTTAATGAAAATATTTTAATATTTTCATTACGTAAATAACAGTTAATCGATTAATTCTAATAAATGATATATATGAGAGGTGCAGTCTACAGATAAATTTGGGAACAAATTGATCACAAGAACTTTTTTTTTAAAAAAGGAATTCTAAACAAAATTAAAAAGTTATGAGGCATTGAAAATAATACCATGATGAAATTAAACCACGATAAATATCATAAAAAATAATCCTAAAATATTCACTAAAAATTAAAAATATATTCTTAATGTGATTAAAATTTCAAACTACTTAAGAGTATTCTATCAGGGCCACACGTTCATGCAATTTTGTTTTGACCGTCATATTTTAGATAAAAACATTTTTTACCTTTTAAAAAATTCTTGTAACTAGAATATTTCGCAGTTCACTAATAAAAGGATGATTTTTCTTCAAAAAAAAAATCGATTTCCCAAAAGAGATACTAACTTTACCATAACGGCATAGCTACAAGGCTTCAGTTAAAAAATATATATATCGGAAGTCTTTACCTGATAAGAATGCTGTTATGATCCCCCCCAAATGATTTTTTTAAATCCAATTTTCCTGACTTTTAGATAATTTTAGATGTAGAAGTTTTAGGGTAATCAATCTGTATGATTCTAATAAACTTTTCTATAGAGCATATATTTAACAGATAATGAAAAAAAGAAGAAAAAGAAAAGAAAGGCTGCCTATACATGTAGAATGTCAACGAAGTTTCCAAATAAAGAGGTTTGTTTTTCAATCAAACGCTATTAAAAAAAATTATATTAAATTTTATCTAAAATCAAAACCGAAATACACATCACATCTAGTCTTAGCCACAAATGTATTTAATGAGAAATGCCCAACATTTCATAATGAAAATACACTTAACTTATTGGCTTTCTTAGGAAAACAATATTCTGAAAGAGTTCTCATTGGATTTAAGATAAATCTTAATGACAGCATATCAAATCAAACAGATTTTGTTGACTTTTTTTTCTTTTGAGAAAAGAGGGGAAAATACATATTTTTTTAATTAAAAATATTCAATTAAAATTTAGGAGAGAGAAGCTTTAACACAAAACTATTGCTTTTAAATTTCAAAAACTATATAAAAACCCATGTGAGAAGTTACGAGACCTGTTTTTAGCGCGATTTAGCAAGATAAACTTACAATCGAAATATCTTTTGAATAAGTCTGCTTGAAATGCACTTAAACTGTCATGAGCGATATCCCGCCAACGGATTCTCGCAATTTTGAACCCTGGTCCGATGAGGAGGACAACACATATGAACCTCTCTCTCTCCATACTTCCCTACATACCAATGGAAAGGTATTTAATCCTCGACAGCTTTAAATAGAACGAGGTACGTTCAAAGGGTTATATCTTTCTTGGGATCGGGTTTCGAAACCATAAATCTGCAGTCATGAAGTCGTGACAGTTACGAGGCCATCGTGGCTATTTATGCAGTCTGAGATACAGCTATCATTGTACATATAAATTAATATATGTGCATTTTATATACAAATCTTATGAAGTTATTTTAGAATATTTTTACTTATTCAAAGGAATTCTATACAATCCAGCACATAGCAAGTCACAGGACTGCAAGATTTTAAAAAGTTTATTTTAAAAAACCTTATGTCAATAGCACATTATACAGAAAATTATGATGTATATAATAAATAATACAAAATATAATTCAAATAAGAGCAGAGCTCATTTTTTACATTCCGATTCACTAACATGCGATTACAACACTCTCCCGTCACCTCCTTCAATACTCCCCATTCAGCTTAGCTAAAGTGCAGACTATAAGAGGAACTAGATTACTGATGATCTACTGTACTTTAGTAATTCAATATGGGATTTTAAAAAATGCTCTGAAAATTTTTAAGCCAAGCTTATTTTCAAAATTTTTTAATAAATTAGAAATATTTACTCGTTATCAGTCATGTTAAGGTGAATCAAAAGTATGTTTAATTTTTATTTGTGTTTCAATTGGTCTTGCTGCTAATATCCTTAATGTGTTTTAATTAATTCATCCAGTAAATAGTCAGTCTCTGTAGTGTACTTATTCTAAATAAATAAATAATTAAAGCTAATCATTTCCGCCTAGAGCATAAAAACTACACAAGTTCAATTATCAATTAAATGTACGTAAAATATAGTTTTTAAATATGATTATTGTAGAATTAACACGGAAGCTAATCTTAGATAATCTTAAATTAATCAATAATAAACACCAAAAGATAATGTCTGGTTTATGACCTGTGTTCGAGAAAAACTAGATAAAAATGCATTCTATAATAATGCAGGCAACCCTAATCAGCAGATAAGATTTCCGACTTTATCAGAAAATATCTTTACAAAACTGTGTTCAGTACTTAACTTGGTACACAATACAAATCAAATCAAAAACATTTGCCAGAAATGCTGCTCACCCCCACATGAAAGATGTCCTTTCCCACTCCAACCAAGTTCAACTCCTGGGGTCAAATATTTATTTATAAATAAAAAAGTACTTTTGGTAAAGGTGCATGTGAGAAGTGTTCTCGTTAAATTAGTTTTATTTTTCTTTATAATTAAATAATGTTCAATTTTAAGAAACTTTTTAAAGTTAGTTAAATGCCTGGTTAAGAATTCAACAGACAAGTTTACCACAACAAGGCAAAAAGCAGAAAAAGACACCGTATGAGTGAATTCAACATTTAATACATTTCAAAATGGAATTTCCCTAAATCTATTTCAAATGGAATTTCCCTAAAAATTTGACAAGCATTTTTTTTAGGATAAAGTTTCGCACGTGACACTACAGCACAGTGTTGGACCGTTAAAGTTAGAAATTAGATTCGAAATAGAGTGCGAAAGTCAGATGCCCTCAAAAGTTTTTTTTTAAAAAAATCAAAAGAATAAAAGCCAACGAATTCTTATCTCATAAGTTAAAAAAGAATTTTGAATTCAAGACTGTAGAAAATAATTTTTAAAAAGACGGATAAATGAATATATTTCATACTTAACATATACAAAAATCGATGAAACTTCGTAAATATGATATACAGTATTGCCCCTCTTTTATACATTTCAAAAGGCCAAAAGAATTATGGTATAAATTAGGTGAAAATTCAAATCGCGGGAAACCACTTACAATAATTATCACTAAAACAGTATAGGAGAGGGCCATGAAAAAGTACTGTAAATGACAGGAACATAAATGCGATGAAGTACTGAAAATCACCGCAAGTTACACATATGAAACTCTGAATTTGAAAAGCTAATATTTTTATTATAATTTTTAAAAAGTTCATGCCAGAAAATCTCTAAGTGAAATTGATTTAATTTCCACACAGACATTAAGTTTAACCCTTTGCACTCGTAGATCGAGTTTGGTTAATTTAATTTAGTGATATTAACATTCTGTCTGAAAGTAATACTAGGACTATTTGATGATGGACGTTTTCATTTTGAACTCGGTCAGATGAAGGGAAAACACCAGATCTGGTATACCCTCTCTAAACGTGTGAGGACGTTTGGCCCACGACGCCAAATTTAACATGCACTAGAACCGCATACACGCTGAATCTTTAGAGGAATCGATTTTAAAAATTGGAAACCTTGCCATTAGGCCACCCACCGAGGTCTCAGAAGTCGAGTGTGATTCAATGTCAATGGCATCGGCACCAGCTCATATCTCCAGTCATGCCCAAATTTCACCAAGGGCAATGCAATTTTCATCGTTCAAACTTGTCACAATATCTACTCAATTATATTTTATAATTTCATTAATTATACTTTAACAGCATTGAGACAGTAAATGAGCCTTTATAATCAATGAAAAATAATGCTTCTAATTTTTAAAAAAGTAAAAGATTAATAGATATTTTCAATTTATTTAAATCTGTATTATTTTGGTGATGACACAAAATAATTCATAGATATATAAATCTTAAAATAATTGAAAGGTAATATCTGAAAACTCTCATTTTAAACCTGATACGAAAATTATCCTATATATAACAGCAATCTGCTTGTTCAGACGACGATTATACAGATATAAGTGTCACTGATGAATAACTATTTATTGATTCCACAGATGCTGAAAAACTCTCTGCATATATTTTTCACGTCAAAAAGTAAATGACTTTGGACAACTATTACGAAGTCTTTTAACTTGAAATTCCAAACATACATATCAGATAAGCACAAATTTTAATTCAAGAATTAAATTTTAACTTAAATTACGTTTTGAAGTTACCCGAGGTATGTTTCAGACGCATGGTAATATTTTTGATAGCACTGGCATTTCTGCCGGCAAACTTTTTACAAACTTCCAAACCACGTGATCGTGAGGAAATCAGGAAACCCTGAACTTAATGGATTTAATCCTATCGTAGATCATCTATTTTTCTTTTGAATTTCTCTCATTTTTGTGCCCGTGTCTTATTACCCATTAAACAATAGCACTTAAGGAAATATATTTATTTATTTAAATTTTATGTTTACTTTTAAATTCTAAAGGTGGGTAGTTTACGTCCCTCGGAAACATTTACGTACATAAAAAGAATTCAACTTAATAATGATTATTTGCCGTGGAAAGATGAGATATGTTGCAATGCACAAGGGCACTTCATCTTCTATAGATATGTAGTGGGTCCTATTTTTTGGAGGCATTTGTGCTACACTTCCTATATCGTCTATAATTTAACCAATTTTGACATATGGTTAAGCACAAATCATTCGGTTCCATACTGGTTAAGCATACATCATCCGGAATGACACACCTTTTTGTTTAGTAGCTAGCAAGACAGCCTTTCACTATCCTTAAGATCCTCTTACCATTTGGAGTCTTTTGGTATATTTCTCTGATCGCTTTGATTAATCTCCCCATCATATCGTTGCATACAGATACAGATTTGGTGCAAGGTACTTCTCTTTTAATACGAATCTTTTTTAATTCGCTTTACGGACATCTTAATCGCTGAGTTATGTGCAGTAGTCAACAAAGTAATAGCTTTATTGTCCATCCACTTCATTGTAGCAACACCAATACATTTTATTAGTTAGGAACATCGATTCACTTCATTCCAGATTATGGGAATTATAGTTATAAAAGATTGAAATAAAAAAAAGGCACACCAATTTATGATAGCGGGATTTGTGCCTCCTGCAGGTATATTTCGTAAGATCGTTTAAGTATGAAGCAATCTTCCCACACACGTGATCTTTCCAATGCCCATGAAAAGAGTGTGCTAAGCACGGTGTCAATATGGTTGGACTGGGGAAGCCCGGTCTCACTAGGTCACCTAAGGTGGAGCGAACCGGCCCAGGTCGGAAATGAAGCCCATGAAAAGGTTAATATGTATTATGCTCAAGTGCATGACGGTCTTTTCATGAGAATCAGATCCTGACGCCCAAGCTCAACAAACAACCATTGCGGCGTCAAGACAAAGAAAATCAGAAAAAATGTTGAAGACGAAAGTTCTTTATCATTTAAAAAAAATGCAATGAAGTGAATAAACTGAGGACTGAGAAGAAAAATCAATCGACATTCGATTCGACCATACACCATTCTGGAAACGCCACAACACATTTTGAATTACTTGGTAATGTAATGAATAAATAGGAAAGTTTGAAAATATTTAATAGGTAAATATGCATGCTATTAGTTGCTTCCATTTTTCTCTTCAGTATTAAAATACCAAAAATACATCTACTATAACATTGTACTATTTCGTGTTTTTATCGAGTTCGAAACAAAAGTCTTACATGGGAAACAAGGCATGATAACATCAGAATGTAGGCAATGTATAAGCGTTGCAGACTTGAATTACCTTCATCTTTTGTCAGTGTGTATAAATATAATCAATGATTTATACATTTTTGTACGCAATATTTAAATGCATAAACAGTCTTACTATTTTTTTTGTTTTGAATCTTCTAGGCAAATGCAGGGGGAAAAACTTTATTTATACAGAGAGAAAAGTTTTGTTGAAGAATGCCAAGATTACAAACAATACCGATTTTTGTAGAAGTCAATTTGAAGGTGTATAATCATGCACAAAATGTATTCTCCCACTCTTGCGAAAAGAAGAATGTACTGTTTTTCGACAGTACGTTTTTTTCTTCCCTATGGCATCAAGTGGTTGGAACACTTAAAAAATTGAGGAGAATTCAATCCAGCAAAAGCGTAGACATATAGTAAGCCTACAAGTGTCAGAAAAAGAGATAGGCCATCTTTTAGATGGTTTGACACCGTTGAAAAAGATCCTAACCTGCTGGGAGCCAAAAACTGGAAATCCGAGTCATTGGATAGGCAGCGATGTCGTAAGCTGATTAGGACGGTCATGACCTATTCTAGGCTATAGCGCCTCTCTTCTAATGTTGGCGTATTCTTCTTTTTCACTGACATTAGAAGCAAGGTTGTAAACGTTTTTCTTTGGTAAAAATTTTGCTCTCGGCCTGAAATCTAAAGATAAATAAAAAATAATTAATAATTTAATTTAAAATGATGAACTAAGTCCCATATAAGTAAATATGAAAATAACGTCTCGACACATGCGTTAATTGATTTTTTATTCAATTTTATATTTTAGCATTTTTTAATCAGCTTTATAAATGAGGGTAAGGAAGTAGTGGCGTAGCGACGAGGGGGGGGGGGAGAAAGATACGTACGCTTGGTCCGAGCGGTAGTTTTAAGAAGCAAACATGGGTGATTTTATGCCACTTATAAAAATCAAATATGATTTTAAAAAAAGAAAATCATGCCTCTGGCAACATTTATTCTTAGGAAATAACTAGTAATGATTAGGGAGAAATAAGTCTATATTACTTCGGGTGCCTCTAGCCATCACTTCGCTATTGTAAGGAAGCTAAAAAAAATTATCGAACACATTAAAATTTATGTTTCAATTAAAAATTAGAAGTAACAGTTTAAGCTTTAATTCCCCCTGCATTAAGTTTTAAAAAATTTTTTAGTTTAAAATTCTTATTGTGTACTTATCAAGTAATTCTAAACTAATTGGATAGAATTACAGCAATGCCGAAATGCATCAGTCTGCAATATAGCAAAATTTACAGTATCCAAAATGATTTAGTGCATAAATCGCAATTGCTAATGCTACGTATCATATATACACACTGCAATAAATAGTCACTAACGACACAAACTATTGTAATTAAAGAGATGATTTATTTGATTAATTTTAACTTATAAACGCTTAATACAAACAATAAATACGGTATGCTGGTTGGATGGGGTACCTATACTTTTAAAACAAAAATATTTTATAATCAAGAACATTCATGCTTATTCGTGCACGTTACTTGCTGTTGCCAGAATCCACACTTATCTGTTTTCTTCAAAACAACAACAACAAAAAAAAAACGGTAGTAGCAACAACTTATTAAATCCTGAATGGAAAGATGCAAAGGAATACGGAATGCAAGAAAAGGGTTGTCTGATTTTTCTTAATCGTCATTAGAACCCATACAAGTTACAAAACAATGCTCATCAATAATACGAAATGGAATGAGAGGATTATGGCTGTCAAGCTGAAAAGTGAGCAGTCTTAAAAAAACTTTCTTTTTATAACCATTAAACTAACTAGACATTTAAAAGATAGAAACTAAGATACCTTTTTTTTTTTAAGTTATTATGGATAAAGTCGATATGTGTAAATTTACATTTTTATAGTGCCACATGTTTATTAATAAATATTTAAAGAAAAGATTGTGAAATGCGTTCTTATCGAACTAAAGAGAGTGAATGAAAGAAAAAAATTATTCTTCAAAAACTGGAAACTAAAATATTAATTCAAATTTTTAAAAATAAATAGGAAAATCAATATTAGCACGATATATTGACTCGATTAATTGCATTTTTTTATAAGTACAGGAATAAAAATTTATTTTGGCACGGAACTAAAACAAATAACGGAAAAACTTATAGAAAACCTTGAATGAGTATTCAGTTTCTTCAAGGGCAATTTTTTACTGCTATATTATAAACAGAAAGATCAAATGATGCAATTAACGAAAATGTTTAATCAGAGACGGTTGTTTATATCTCTCTCTTTACAACTCAGAAATATTGTGCTTTGCAATCAATTTAGAAAAAAGTGTAAACAGATAAGAATTGATGCTTTTGCGACGTTTTTCAATAAAAATTACAATAATTTGGTACAATATACAATATTTTATGAAGTGATAGAGCATAAAAAGAAATATTCAGCTAATTTCTTTCTCAAAGGATGTATAAAAATTAATAGGAATAATATATTTTAAAAGAAGTTATTAGAATCGAGAAGTAACAAGCGCAAATGTCCAATTACGAACACAAGAATGTTACTAAAGAGAATAAAATTTGGAACCGAAATATCAAATTTGTTCCTCAAGACATAAAAATACATTTCGTCAAAAGTTGACGTCCATCTTAATGATTAATAAAAAGTTTCTATATCAGCAAACTTTTACGCATAAAAAAAAAACAATACTAATGCTAGATGAAGGGGCAAAACAATGTAAAATTCATATTAATAATTTTACAAATGTTACATTAATGATTGATAAACATTTCTTTTAAGAAATATGGATAGTAAAGAAAATGAACTTTATATTTCAAGTCAGAATCGGTCTTGAGCAGCTAGCTACCATCCAAACTTCTAACACATCTAGTTTAGCTTAACTACATTTATTTCCCGTTTTAAAAGAGCATGGGGTTATTGTCTTCTAATTTTGAATAAAAATCTAAATTACGAGGAGAAAGGGAGAAGAAAAAATTACGAAAAAGGGAGAGTCTAGACGGTACCATGAGTTGCCATGACACACCAACCAAAGAAAATGGGGATCCGATTCATTTAATGTGCATCAGGCTTATTTACATGGCGATTCTTCGGTGAAATAAGGTTTCAAAACTGGAACCCTTAGATCTCAAAGTTAATTCCATACCATGATACGCAGAAGATAAATTATAGTTTAGATGTCTTTCTTGGAGTCTCTCAAACAAGTTGGTCGAGTAAGCAATAATGAACGAGTATATTTAGTATATATGACACATATATACTAAATGTGTGCTTAATAAAGATCCCATACCTCAAATAGCTAAGACTTCATCAAGTCTAAATTCGGCACTACGACCCGCCAGCATATGTATTGGAACCTCCATAAATTTCACATACATCAACTCGCCAGAAATAGCGAAACAAATCTTTGAGGCCGGGATGACAGTAAAAGCCATCTAATGAAATAATAATAGTAATAAATAAAAAGCAGCGCATGCTAAACAATAATTCTATAAAAATATCCATCCTTTTCGAATTTAATGTCTTCTTGAATAACCACAAAAAACGTATCGGCAAAACAACATATATTTGTTTTATAAAAAAATGCAATAAGAGAATAATCGATGTAATGTGAAGCACTTGAACCAAAAAAAAAAAAATCGGTTTTCTGAAATAAACGGCACAATATACAAAAACAGCATAGTTTATAATATACTCAGACAGAAAAAGCTGAATTCATAAAAAATGAATCAAGCCAAACCTAAACACCCAGAAATAAAATAATTAATTGAACAATAATATAAATTAATTTATACAAAAAGTACTCGAGATGTTAAATATATATTATAGAATTATAATTAAAAAATTAATCGAGCTGAAGAACAATAAATTGTCGAGTTTGTCGTATCTATATACCGTGTTTCAAATTATAAAATAGCAAATTCATCAATTAGCGCTTTAAAAAAAATATGTGATAGTAAATTGTGCGGAATGATGTTTCTTCGATGTCATATCTTAAGAAAAGCGTCATGTCTATATCTGATACTCGTAGCTCTTTAAACACATTTCAGGGCGACTTCAACGACATTTAGTCCATTCGTATTCTAATTTGGTTCTTCAAGTTCTTCTTTTTAAACAACTCTTTTCCTTTTAATCCTCATACTGAAATAGCCAAATAAAAAGTACATAAATCAAAGTGATTTTTTAATTAACCAAAAAAATTAGCATTCACTGTCACGGCGGTTTTATCGGTTTGTAATCTAAAACTACACGATTTGTACCTTTGCTCGAGTGTCAGGTGTCTGAATGCTCGATCTTGACAAACAAGTTTAGAAACGCCAAACAAATAATTGAACTTTCAAACGTAAGCAAACACTGCAGATTTTTTTTATTTTTATTTTTGATCTTTAATTACTTTAAAGCCAATATCAGATAACTGAATGAAAAGATAAAGACTAAGCAGTTATTTCGTAAATGTAACCATATTTTGCAGATATCTGAAAATAGTTTAGTCCCCCCTCCTCCCCTTCCCAAACTGAATCAAAAATGGAAAACGGAGTTTGTATCAACAAGTAACCTGTGATAACCTGGTGTAGACATCAACAGGTAAAATAAAATGATTACGCTTTTCAGTTTAAACATTTTTATCCTGATATCAACTATGGTTTTCTTTTACGGCATTTTCCTTAAAACAAACAAAAAAAGAAATATGACAGTCATTAAATGTACTTTTCAAAACCAAAACACTTCTTTACTCTCCACCTCAGAAACGCAAATTGCAACCAATACAATTACAGCCTAAACTTCTCGAAGCGACCATTACTCTGAAAGACCATTTTTTTGTTTGGCAAAAAATATTGGTTCATAGACATAATGTGAAACTCTAAAAAGCAGTCACTTGAATCGCTCGCAGCAGCATGGATCCTCACCGGTTCAACTATCAAAATTCATTCTGTCCGTAATGACCTTCCATTAAGACAAAGGGCAAGGGAAAAAATCAAAAGTACATAAATTCAAAAACAATATTGGAAATCAAATCGAAATTAATCCTATCATTAAAAAAAATGTTTAAAAAAAACCCGATCTTTGTTATTTACTGACAAGGTGGATGCAAGTGATAGTGCTCATTAAAAAACACAGTAAAAATTTATTTTCTTAACAATCGTAGTGTTTTTATAACTGAAAAATATCTACGCAAATTTTTCTGAATCGCAACTAGAATATATAAATTCCAAGTAATTATTATAGCAAAAAATCGTCAAGAATGTTACTTGAATAGTTCAAATAATTACTGAAAAAGATGCGATTTCAAAAGAAGCGAAATTTTTTTTAATTTCGGCACTATCAAACAGATGCGTTAAGAAAACTTTACTGGCGTTAATGGATTATAATTTCCAAAAAGGTGGAAACGCTTGATAGCGAACTGATGCTTCAACAAAAACAGTTCGAAAAAGACAGAAAAATTAATTTTTTTCCTGCTAACAAAGATGACTAAGTTTCAACTTCAAAATATATTTTTTAAATGGTAAAAATACTCAATCGCAATTATTTTACATTATTTTTCAATCCTTGAAAGTTACCAACGAATCGATCAGAAGTTGTATTTCAAAAATAAATTGCAGAAAATACCTTTTTTTACAGAATTTATTCTATTTTAAGGGCTTGTTTTTGATATTTATTATCTCCCCTTCCACCAAGACTGAAAACCGTTTTACAGAAGTCGCTTCAAATCTAATTATACAAGATTATGTTTTGAAAGAAAAAAAAATTATAACCGCTTAATTTGAAGAATTAGTATTAACAAAATAATAATAATAATAATGAGATAAGAAACAAACATCTGTTCACGATAATGCGCTCGAACAGATAAAAAAATATCTACTTCGGGAAAAATATTTGTCAGCAAAACACTATTTTGGGAAACTAAATTGGTAATGTTATATTGAAACAAAAATGTGTACAAAAATGACTACAATTCCTAAGATTTAAATAATTACATTATGTAAGTATTTTTAAGTAAAAACATAGAAACTATGTTCTGTAAGACGAAACATAACTAAATATAATTGAGCCAATCAGAACAGATTCACCGAGTAGGCGAGAGTTTGTAATCTAATGTAACAGATTTGTGCCTAGGCACTTAACAACCGACCAGTCTGCAAAAGAATAATAAGGAAAGGCAACGTATGACCTAGATCTTGAGTGACTGGTCATCACAATTACCATTAGTTAAATAAAATAACTGAATTTATAAGAAATCATGGCTTAAGAAAATTGCTTTTTAAAAAATTCATATTTCCTATCTACAATAGAAAAACTATCTCAAATAGTTTGTGAATCTCCCCCTATTTATTCTTCTGTATTAATGATATTTTTTTCATATCTGAATTTAAAAGGCTAATAGTGTTTTGGATAATTAAGAATAAACTGTGTTTTTAACTTTAACAAAGGTGAATTAAAATCTTTTTTTTTTAAACTTTTCCTCTCTCTCTTCCTTTTCAACCAATTGCTTTCCATTTAATTCATTTTTTAATCGCTATTTCAGAATATATTCATAACACAAAAATAAGAAGAAAAAAACTGATTTTCTTAGAAGCTAAATGGAAAAAGAAAATCAAAACTTTGTTTTTTTTTAATATTGAATTTACTGGTAAACTTAATATATTTTTTTACTCAGTCAAACAAGAACTGAGCAATTTAGTTCATACGCTTATGGGGGAAAAAAACAGATTTCTCAGATTTATAACAGAAACTCATCTATAAAAATTAAACAAAGCACTAAAGTACTTAAAGAATAAATAACTATCACATTTTATGACAAAAATTAAAATTGCTAAAGTTTTTTCTAAAATCAATTAATCAGTATCACAGGATTATTGATCAGGAAAGTTTAAACTATAAAAAAGTTTCATAACAGCGAATTAATTTCTGAACAATGGCAACCAACTTCCCCTATCCTCCTTAATAAAAGCATCTGAAAATTGAAAGATGAATAATTGTTTTAAAAAATCTCTTACATTAATGCACTGATGAAAGAAAAACTAGAATAACAACTTTTTCCCTAGGAAATTATCAGCTGATCTCAGAATTTTCAAAACTTTTATTTAAATTCCTTCTTAAGATGAAATTTTTTAAATTATACTGCATTTATTAGTTGGTGTGGTCTGTAATAGAGATCTGAAATTCTGTACCCTTGTTTATTCTTAAAATTTTTATTTTTTAGAATTTAATTTTCAATTAAATTAAATTTTAATTGATTATATGGGATACCATTTGGTAAAGAAATTGCATAAAGTAAAATATATAAATAAAAATTCCTGTTTAATGTATTAATAAAAAAATATATTTTTTATTTTTTAAAAATTAAATTATAAACAAATTTATTTCTTTATAGATAGATAATCCCTCTTTTGAAGAGTAATTACAATTATGAAAAACTACACTGACCAATGGAAATAACTTAAATTTAGTCACAATAATTCTTAAGTAAATGCAAGTGTTTAGGAGAATGAAAATTGCTCCATGTGCAAAGAACTATGACTAGCATTGAGTATTCTGCTTCAGAAACTATAAAAAGTCTTTATTAACATCTTCTACAGTCAATGCCTTCAGCTCTTTTACACTAAAACATTATTGTGCTATTTCTTATTATTTTAGCTATTATAATGTAAAAGATATTTGATGAAATACCATACGAGTACATTTTTCAATTTTCCACTTAGAAGTCCAACCATGAAATTCCCAAAGAAAACTTCTAAGCTCATCTTGAACTGCATTCCATACTTATTGAAGCATAACAAATACCCACAGGCATATAGTTATTAACCGTTTGAGTGCAGAAGAAAACTTACCTTTACGGCAAGTGAAGCACAATAGTGCTTTGCCGAACTCAAACAGTTAAATATAAAAATGTAATAAATTAAATACTTTAAATAAAATATAATATTAATTCAAATACATACTCAATTCAAAACAGATTAATAAATAATAAGAGAAATAAAAGATTAATGCAATTAAAAGTTATGAATTCCAGATTTAAAATGATGAGACACATTGATGAATTGTACAAGCATTAATTAACTTTGTTGCATTTATAATAAAAACTAAGAAAAGAGAAGAAGAAAATAAAACAAAATTAAAGAGTAAAGGATACAGCTGCCTCAAAATAAAACATAAATCTATCATAACTTACATATTCATTTATGATTTTGAGATAAATAGACATTCAATATATTATAGACGATTTATATTCAGGTAATGATGGATATATAACAGCAAAATTATGTAATCTAACTAATTTTCATGCAATTCTTCATAACTGAGCATTAAATTTTTCATTTTTGTTGCTGATAATTTTTTTATATGTAAAACAATTATTCTATATTTTTAAATTCATGAAACTCAGTGTTTACATTTAAATTATTTTTTTCAATTTAAATTTGAGGTAAATTTATACTTATGCAGTCTCCTTAATGTACATTCTTGCTTTTTATTCTAAAATTTTAAATGTCTGTAAGCAAATTAGGCAAAACTTTAATGAGAGAACTTTTGAGATTATTTTAGATTTAAAATTCCTTTTAAATAAATATTTATAATAAATATCTTTTCATTATACAAAAATAAGTTACCTTTTTTTTCAAACCATGCATAGTTATACAATGAAATTCTATTTCATACTAAACAACTTTAATTTTTAAAAAAAATTATACCGATTCCCCCCTACTTTTTCAATTGAATTTGAGCTTAATTTATCAAACCAAACCACCTTGCTTCTAATGGAAATATGTGCTTACAAAATGGAGCAGATTACTTTCTTCCAAAAGAAAATAAAGATGCTACTTACCAATTCCTATATTGGGGTACAGGGTTGCATCCACAGCAGTCGGTGAGATAGACATGGCAAACAGGAAAACTAGATCGAGGAAATTAGTTAAACATTTAAAACAAAGAAATCATTATTGGTCTTTTGCTATAATAATATCAAGCTTTAATGTTTGTTCTAGATTATTCAAGCAAAATTCAATTTCAAAAGTTTATTTCCAAGATTCAAAAGATCAGAACTACAAATCAAATTAAATGAAAATACAGAAGTTAAAATCAAATAAAGGGATCAACTGTTATGATGTCCAATTTGATACAAAAACTACTTCGAATTATATTTTGATAAAAATTACAATAGGTTGATACATAACCAAAAATCTCAGTTGCTTAATCTGATAAATAGATTTTGTTATCATTTTGGCCTTAAGTACCATTAGTACCTTAAGTTAATTTAATTATTATTTCCTTATTCTAACTAATATTTATAAATGAATCATTATAAATATTATATTACTAGAAAACATTTGAACATATAGTTACACATTCAACAGAATTCTTCAAATCAAAAATATCTTTTTTTTTATTGTTTTTATCCAGTTTATTTTTTAAAAAAATTACACTTATGCAGAATATTTTTTAAAAACTAAGAATAAACTGGTAACAAAATTTCACATTTGTACATATATTGCTTCATCTCATAAAATTAAATTTAAATATAGTTTCAAATATACTCTATTAATAAGATTCCATGGCATTAAAACAATTAAGTAAACATTTAACTGTAAATCTAACACAATAGCCTCTAAAACATTTTGCAACAGATAATATATTGCAAAATAATATCAAAGTTTTAATTTATTACAAAACATAATCTGATATTCATAACCCATAGTTCAAGAAATATGCATCAAGAAGTTGAATTCTTAGGCATAAAGAACCAATTGATGCTATTTAAATTACACAGGAATAAGTTAATTTGTACATTTTCCTTTATTACTCATTACACAACTTGTACAAATTTCAGGCATAATTTTTTTTTTTAAATTTTTAAGCTTATGTTGGTCAAATTATCTGACTTTATTTGAAAGTCATTTTTAAAAATTATGTAACAGAATTCAAGCCTCCATTAATTATAAATATTTTATTTTTTTAAAGAAAGAAACAGCTGATACGTAAAATAGTAGCATGAAGGTATTTTTAAATTTCATAACTCATAGTTAATCCTAACGTTTTCAAAATTGTATAAAATTTAGAAGAAACTTGGAAATAAAATAAAATTCTCAAGAGTAGCTATCAATTTAAAAAGAATATACATAAAAACTGTAAAATTGTTACAAACATTTATTCAAATACATAAAATGAAACCTTTCTCAATAGTTAAATTAGCACAGTTAACTCAAACACTCAATTTACTCAAATTTACATGAAAGCTTCAATGCAATAAAATATTCGTCAAATACATTCATAAAAAGTGAAAATAATAGTTTCTTTTAAATAATATGTTTATAACATTTCACTTTCCTATCTCAATATTCTAAAAACAGAAATAAAAAGAGAATTATTAAAAAAAATTCCTTTAGTAATATTTGATTGCCCCATATACACAACAGGCAAACATTTTAAAATATATAATTAAATGATTGCAGAGAAAAAAATTAACAATATAATCATGAAATTCAAAACAGAATAATTTAATTTAAAATTTGTCGGCTAGCATTTTTTACATAATGTTAATTAACTAAAGAAGAAATGAAGACGTCATTAAACAATGATAAGAGAGAAAACTAATTAATGTTAACCAGATATTACCGCAAGCATAGAATTTAGATGGGTGAATTGTTTTTCATCATCCAAACACCGCTTTTGGATAATAATTTGGTCATGTAAACACAACACATAGTTGGCATGGCAATGGGAAATTACGCATATCGATTAGCTAAAAAAAATTTAAAATTACAGAATTCTTAATATAGAATGAATAGAAAACTTACTTCAAAATCACTTAAGTCCTACTGAGACATACGAAAAAAGTTAGCGTAAATGAACTTTAAATCGTTTCAAACTGGATGCGGAAAGACCTACAACTATTTCGATTGATTCATACAGCGCTCGTGCCTAGATTACGGAGCAGAAAGTAATCGATGCCATCTGTTAAAAGTTCCCTCTTATTTTTCTTCTTTATTGCGCGCACATGCTCGGTTTATTACTCCTGGGATAATCGATGGATTAAAAAAAAAACGAATTTTACAAATCGAGATTAACATCTCGAGAAGGGTATACACGCAAGATTTTTTTAATTGAAAATATTATTCAATCCTTGAATATCACTTAGAGTGTACTGATGAGAACGATAGTAGATTTTAGACAAATTATTTACATTAGGAAAATGAATTATAAGCGATAAAATGTAACGGACAAAAGAATAGCAAGTAAAATAGATATAACAGTATAAAAACTCCCATTAAACAGCTTTTCACTAATATAATCCTCAGACTTATTTTACATATTTGTTAGATAGTATCATTATCATGACGATAATTTTATTGGTGATCTGTATAGGTTGATGAGTTTTATTTCAGCGTCCACAAATTTTAGTAGGAAAGTGCAACAGTATTTCAAAAAATTAAATAATAAACATGTATTTTTTTTAGTAAAAAATACTATTTTTTTTATTTTAATACATTGACTATCAATTAATAAAATAAGAAAGAAAAAATGTTTTCATGAATATAAACCCTGCTTTAAAATCGACTAGTTTTGTCATAGTATTATGCGACGGCACAGATGTACCACTCACTAAATTAAGTTTTAAAAGTTCACTCAATAGTTTATTTAGTTACCAACAGTTTAATATCAAACTCCCCTTTTTAAAGCAACACGCGGCTATTTTGGGACGAAACTCGTAACTTTGTACCGAGTGTTAAGTTCAGCTACCGCTACTGTTTAGCCATTTAATTAGTTTTAGCTTTTGTATTTAGTTTTATTCGTATGGCAACAGTTTTGATTGTTTGATTTTATAATTTTCGAATAAAGATGTTATGCCGTTTTTAACTATGAAGTCAGTTTCGATGATTTAAGGAAATGTATAGACAAAATGAGTATCATTTAATGTCATAACTAACAATTGGTGACCTCCGATCGTGATTAAGAGAAAAAGGTCATTACTTAATCTCACTAATATTTGATTGAATTCTAAGTTTTGGTTTCATAATGGATCATCTTGTTAAGAAGCGAGCTCCGCTAAGAGCATCATTCACTAAGACATATAAAAGTTTAATGTCTATGATTGATGATGAAAATACGAAAATAAATGATATTAAGATTAAATTAGCGTCTTTAGAAAGGATAAGCGCTGATTTAATAACTATTGATAATGAAATATTAGAACTTTCATTAAGTGCGGATGATAACGGAAAAAGTTATTCAGGTGAATTTGAAGCTGTGGAGGAATATAAAATGAAATTTGATGAAGCTCTAGTTTGCGCCAATTCCTTCATTGAAAGTAAATTACAACCAAATGTAAATATTTTTTGTAGTGAGAAATCGAAACTGAAACTTCCAAAAATTGAATTAATGAAATTTGGTGGAGAAGTTAAAGGCTGGTTATGTTTCTGGAGTCAGTTTAAACGAATACATGAGGATAAACAAATAGCATTAGAGGATAAGTTTCAGTACCTTATACAATGCATGTTGCCAGGAACAAGAGCAAAAGAAATTATTGATAGCTATCCACCAACGGCAGAAAATTATATAAAAGCAATTGAAAGTCTCAAAACAAGATTTGGACGTGAGGAACTATTAGTTGAATATTATGTGCGTGAGTTTTTAACTTTAGTGGTTAAAAATGCGACTAAATCTAAATTAAATATCACTCAATTGTACGATAAATTGGAGTCGCATCGAAGATCTTTAGAATCGATCGGCATGACATCTGACAAATATGCAGCTATGCTTTTTTCTCTTTTGGAATAGTGTATTCCAGAGGATATTTTGAGAGTTTGGTTAAGAAATTCTTCTGTAAATGAAGAAAATAAATCTTATAGTGCAAGATTAACTCAGCTATTAAACTTTCTTCGCACTGAGGTAGAGGGTGAAGAAAGAATCACTCTTGCAAAGACTGATATTAAACAAAGTGATACCTATAGAAAAATTCAAAAGGATCGGGAAGATAATATTATTCCAACTGCGAGCAACTTATTTTCGGGAACAAAAGAAACAAATATTAATAAATTGATAAGCTGTATATTCCTTGGAAAATCACATCAAAGTAAAGATTGTTTTAAAGCACAGAATTTAAGTCATGAAGAAAAAATGAAAATTTTTGAAGAAAAAAATTGCTGTTTTTCATGTTTAAAATTGAACCATAGAGCTAAAAATTGCAAAAGTAAAATTCAGTGTGTTTTTTGTGGAAGGGAGCATCACATTTGTTGTCCAGAATTTAAACAGAAATCAAAAGTTACTGTCGAGTGTAAACAAGAAAATGATGAAAGTAACACCCTTGCATCCATTTGTACAACAGGAAGAGTTTTGCTTCAAACTCTAGTGGTTTCCGCTCAGCACAAAGGAAAGAAACTTCATTTACGAGCTCTGATCGATACTGGATCTGAGCATTCCTATATTTTAAAATCAACAGCAGAAGCTTTAAGAATAAAATCTGAAGCTTGTAAAAAATTAACCCATGTAGTATTTGGAGGCAGGTCATCTGATATGAATCATAAATGTTATAACATCAATGTTGAGAATCTATATACTGGTTATAGCTGTAAAATTCCTGTTTTAGATCAGCCTACAATTTGTGGATCTATACATAGTGTACCGAAAGGGCCATGGTTATCAGAATTAGCTGAAAAGAGAATTCATATCACAGATGTTAATTGGGTGAACTCTAATATTGATCTTTTGATAGGTTCTGACTTTGCTGGAAATATCTATACTGGAAAAATGCATAAACTAGGAACAGGCATTTTTGCTATTGAGACTTTTCTCGGATGGGTTTTAATGAGAAAATTGCAAACCAATGAAGATGAAAATTCTATTGCTGCTGTAGTTAACCCCCTTTTAATTCATACTCAAGATATTAGAAACCTTTGGGAAATGGAAATAATTGGTATTAGAGATCCCTTTGAACAGCAATCTAGAAGTGAAATTGATAAGGCAGTAAATAATCATTTTAGGAAAAATTTGAGAAAAGATGACGAAGGAAGATATGAAGTGAAATTGCCGTGGATACAAGGCAAGAATATTCCTGATTATAGAGATATAGCCGAAAGAAGATTAGAAAGAGCTACATCAAAGTTAAAATTGGAAGGAAAATACGATGCTTATGATATGGTGTTCCAGGAGTGCTTAGAAGAGCAGATAATAGAAAAAGTACCACCTGAAGAACTATTTAAATCTGGTTGCTACTTGCCACATAGAGGAGTTTTCAAGGAAAATTCAACAACTAAAGTCAGACCAGTTTTCGACGCATCAAATAAAAGAAAAGGATTTCCTTCATTCAATGACTGATTAGAAAAATGACCTAACACCTTAGAGTTAATACCATCAATTTTAGTAAGATTTAGAGAAAAAAGGATTGGAATTATATCTGATATTAAAAAGGCTTTCTTACAAATAAGCATTGCTGAATAGAATAGGGATTATCTCCGATTTCTGTGGTGGAAGGATAATGAAAAGAAAGAAATTCAAGTTTTTAGGCATCGCAGAGTGGTTTTCGGAGTAACCTGCAGTCTGTTCATTTTTTGGAGCTATTATTCAATATCATCTAGAGAACGTAAATTTAGAACATAAAGAAATTGCAGAAAAATTATTGAAATCTTTTTATGTCGATAATTGCGTCGCTCATTGGACACAGAAAATGAAACCCGACAATTCATAGAAGTATCTACGCAGTTAATGGCAAATGCAAAATTTGAATTGAGAGGTTGGAAATACACCGACTTCGATAGCTCAATTTCGGAATCGGAAATTTCTGAAGTCTTAGGACTGCTGTGGCATCGTGGAACTGATACTTTATCTTGTGCAGTTGATTTAAGAATTGAAATAACTGAACCATTAACTAGAAGGAAGTTACTTTCAATTGCACAAAAGGTTTTCGATCCAATTGCTTTCAGTTGTCCAGTAACATTGTATCCAAAATTACTTCTTCAGGAAAGTTGGAAATCAAAACTCAGTTGGGATGATGAACTGCCAAACGAGGTAACAAAGAAATTTTTGAAGTGGTTTAATGGCCTTCCTCTTTTGAAATCGGTAGAAATTACACACTATATGTCCATAGATAACTGCGTATCGATTAGCCTTCATACTTTCTGTGATGCATCTAAATTGTCTTATGCGACAGCTATTTTCTTGAGGAGTGAAAATGAGAATCAAATTTCAGTGCAACTTGTGCTTGCTAAATCAAGAATCGCACCACTAAAAAGGATGTCAATTCCTAGGTTGGAATTAATGGCATGTACAATAGGCGCACGCCTTTCTGACCTAGTAAAAAGGGCATTAAATTTCCGAAACATTAAGGAATATTATTGGACAGACTCCTCTACAGCATTATATTGGATAAAACATGACGATGCATGGACAGTGTTTGTAAAAAATCGAATTAAAGAGATACAAAGTCTTACAAATTATAATGACTGGAAACATGTGCCAGGAATAAAGAATCCGGCTGATTTGCCATCTAGAGGTTGTAATGCCAAACAATTAGTTGAATCTCGTTGGTGGGAGGGACCATTATGGTTAAAGGAGAATGAACGGGATTGGCCAAAGTCAGAAAATGTGTTGACTGAAGAACCATTCGAAGAAAAGAATTATGTCACAACGATTTTATTAGAAAAGAGTTATGCTTCAGAAGAGCTTTCAGCTTATATCTCCACTTATCGCAAAATATTAAGAATGGTTTGTTGGATGTTGAGGTTTTACAACTACGCACGTAAAACAAAACAAGAGCGTCAAAGTGGTGAATTGGGAGTCCAAGAATTAGATGAAGCTGAAAAAATAATTATAAAAGTAGTTCAAAATGAATGTTTCCATGATGACTGTTTAAAAGAATTAAAGTCACTGTGTAGTTTTAGAGATAGTCATGGTTTACTTCGAGTAAAGACAAAATTGACAGAGAGGAAAGATCTAGAGAATTTTAAATATCCAATTTTATTACCAAGCAAACACAAATTGGTTAAATTACTAATCTTAGAATATCATTTGATTTTACATCATGCTGGACTTAACGCGCTTTTAACCAATATTCGAGAGCAGTATTGGATTATAAACGGTAGGAAAACAATAAGATCAGTTATTTCTAAATGCGTGATTTGCAAAAGACACAACGCGAAAGTAATGAAAACAGTTTCTGTGCCATTACCAGAAGACAGAATAAGAGATGTATCGATTTTTGAAGTCGTAGGAGTAGACTTAGCAGGTCCTCTTATTCTGAAAGGTGGAACGAAGGCTTGGTTTGTTTTGTATACATGTGCTGTATTCAGAGCCATACAACTAGAACTGCTAACTTCTTTGTCAACGAATTGCTTTCTATTGAGTTTACGAAGATTCATTGCAAGGCGTGGACGTCCTCACATAATTTATAGTGATAATGGTTTGAACTTCACTGGAGCTAACAATCATTTTAATGCTATAGATTAGAAAATGATTGAGGGCGAAGCATCTAATAAAAGAATTAGGTGGAAGTTCAGTCCTCCCTCAGCTTGCTGGTGGGGAGGTTTCTGGGAACGTTTAATCCGAAGTGTTAAGAAAACGTTAAGAAGAGTTTTGAAGAATGCATCCCTAACCTATGAAGAAACACTCAGTTTGCTTTGTGAATCTGAAGCTATAATAAATTCGAGACCGTTAACTTATATATCGGAAAATCCAGATGAGCTCAAACCAATTACTCCTGCAATGTTTCTACAAGAAATGACGGAAGTTGGCGTTCCAGATCTAGACCATATTGACAAGATGAACTTAACAAAAAGATTACGATATCAACAAAGGCTCCGGGATGAGTTGAGAAAATGGTTTAGAGCAGAATATCTTAGTAATCTCCTGCTCAAACACACGAATGAAAGGTCATCCTATGAATTGAAAGTAGGGGACATAGTTTTAATCGAAAATGAAGAAAAGAAACGAACATTTTGGCCTTTGGGACGAATAATCAAGCTATATTCCGGTAAAGACGATAATATTAGATTAGCTAAAGTAAAAACTTCGAATGGAGAATTTCTGAGACCGGTTCAGCGCTTGTACCCCCTGGAAATACAATCTGAAGAAAGCCCCGAAAACGTGGACGCTAAACAAGGAAATACCTCCGGAAATCTTCAAGAGATATTAGAAGAGAGAGTTTCTAGAAGTGGTCGTGCAATAAAGTTGCCTTCGAGATTTGAAGACTTTGAACATTAAAAGGAACTTAAAGAGTAAATTTTGATTTAATTGAATATTAGTTTTGATAAAATTCCTGTTATCAAAAGGTGGGAGTATGTTAAGTGCAGCTACCGCTACTGTTTAGCCATTTAATTAGTTTTAGCTTTTGTATTTAGTTTTATTCTTATGGCAACAGTTTTGATTGTTTGATTTTATAATTTTCGAATAAAGATGTTATACCGTTTTTAACTATGGAGTCAGTTTGGATGATTTAAGGAAATATATAGACAAAATGAGTATCATTTACTGCCATAACTAACACTGAGGTCAAATGACAAGGACAGCACCCAAGTTAGCGCCCTCCCCCTGTCCAAAATTCCACCCTACCCCACGGGGGCATTTAGGCCCGATGGATTTAGCATGCCCCTGGTGCGCTTATACGATAGTTATTGAGTGGATAGAGTTTCGAACATGAAATTATCTTGTTCCATAGCCGAGGCCTTATCACCAAAGTAGCATGACCCCTGTTCACTCAAAAAAAAACCACCTCAAATCATCCTTTCACCTAGTCACGCAAACGTCTTGTAATCGTTTCTTTGTTCTTTCCATCTTTTATTTTCTCGTACACGAAGTAAAGAGGAAGTATTGTTATCGGAAAATTCGAAATCGATAAATCATCACCTGTAAGATTTCCTTGAGTCTGCAAAATACATTTTTAGCATTATGTCTATCAGTGTATCTGTGAACACGATAACTCAAAACTACTTTAAGAGAGACAGTTGAAATGTGGTATGTGGAATTATGATCAAATTGGAATTTGATTGAAATCCACTCACAGGAAATCTGTCTTTCTAGCAGTTCCAGTACAAACGAATTCGATAATTATAAAGCGGAAAGAGCTTTGTCTAGCAAATTTAGTACACAAGATTACCATTTCAAATATAGATTTCAAATTTTAAACTAAATTCCTCAAACGTTTGACTGTCTGCCAATCTATACTTTCAAATGCATGTAAACGCAATGACTTAAATCGATAAAATGTCGCGTGTCACTTTATAACTGCGAAGATATTATTTTTTTTGGGGGGGGGTCAAATTTGATAACAATTAGAAAAAAGAAAAAAAAGGTTTCGAAAATACATATTCTCCTAGTGGATTCAGTAAAACTACTAGATTCACGCCAAGGATCGTCACTATTGTGCACCACTGCTATGCGATAGAAAGATAGACGACTTCACATTTTGCAGCCTCGCCTATGGTCCATCATTATGCTCGGTGGAAGACGGAAGATCTTCCAAGAAAGTATTCCTTGGAAAGTATTCTAGAAAGTTTGATGGAGAGCACTTCCACTTTTTTTCTATCTCATCAATAGTCTAAATAACATTGTAAGAACACTTTCATTGAATTTGTTTTTGTTTTTTTCTGAATCTTTTTAACGATTAAGAGTTTACTTCGTGCTCTATAAATTGAAATTATTATTGCTGTTTCACGTTCATTGAAAATAATCTTAAAATATTTCATTTTTTTTTCAATTTCAGGAAAAATCATATTTACTCACGCCATTCATGATGTGCAGTGACGAACTGGTTATGAAAATAGTAGTTTCCAAGCAGCAACAGCAAGAGAAAGGGTAATCACTCTCATACATACAAATATGTAAAGTTAAAATCGTAAAATTAATATAATTTATTCCCAATAAAAGTTATGTTGTATGTATTAGAATCACATTATACAAATACCATACATATTTAAGAGAATATGGAATATCAAGTATGAATACAAATTAATATTGTATTTTAATATAGTTTATAATCGATGTATAATGTACTGATACTTTGGAACTATATTGCTATTTTTAGATTTTTTTTATCGAGTATGTAAATAAAATACGATCTAACAAATTCAATATCTTTTAAAGAATACTTATTATCATTGAAAATTAACAACTCAAAAGGAGAGAAAAAAAATTAGATGCTGTTCACTGCTATAAGGGCAAGCCAACGTACTAGATGACTGCGGAAATTTATCAATAATTATTTCTGCATCCAAATCATGTAATAATTCTATTTTAATTGACGGCAATATTTATAATTTCAAGTTTTTCTCGACAATGTATTTCTGAATCTATTCTCAATGACCTTTCTTTGTGCATTTGAAAGAGTAATATATTGCAGACGACTTTATAGAGTTCATAAAGGTTGTTACATATTTTTATCATGAAACCTTTCTGGTGCTAAATTTTTAATATGAATGCTGTACAAGCGCTGACATTTATAAAGTTATTTCAGCTAGAATTATTAAGTTTTTCATCAGTATTTAAAATTGCAACAATTTAGTTTTCATGCTTTTTTTATACTTAAGAAATTTTTTGTAATGTATAAACAATTTTCAACAATGCCTATCAGTATCGTAATGAAAATCAAATCAATTTCAATCGTCCATCATATAGGTAATTCAAATTCTGCTCTTCTGTTTTAATTAAGAGTGAAAAATATCTTTTCAGTTCTTGCGATATAAACATTCTTTAGTTGAAATTAAATGTAATCCATTTTAATTTTTTATTAGTTTTTTATTTTAATTTTTTTTTCCATATAAATTTACTTTTAAAGTAGTTTTAAAATGTTATTTAGATAGATTTAGATTTTATGCGTTTTTCTTACAAGACAATCTTCTCTGGATATTGTGTTATTTATTTAATTGTTTTAGCGGTCTTTTATGACTTTTTAGTGCTCGAAATTGCTTATTTGATAAAAATTTTAATTAATTATTTTATCTTACTTCTTAATGATTTCCCGGCAAATTATTTTAAAACTTCAAATTTTGATAGACTTGCAACATGTACTATTTTTGAAGCCTTATACCATTTTGAGCTTTCAGCTATGCATTATCCGAATTTTCTATAATCTTACCACAAATTCAAACTAATCCAGTGTTTAACCCTTTACACTCGAGCGGCGCCGATACGGCGCCCGGCCGTATCGGAAAAGTAATTCGATGCATAATTATTCAAAATAAAAACGCTTGTTTATTGCTCCAAATTTGTGTGTGTGTGTGTGTGTTAAAATTGAATTTCTCCGTCTTTTTACCATTATGTAGGTATTTTCAATAATCAAAATTGAAAAATGAATAAATAAAACTTCAAAATGATGCACCGTCCTGAATGATGCCGAAGAAGAGCTATCGAGTGCAAAGGGTTAATACTACAAAAGCAATGTAAAAACAGAGAAACAAAAATTTCTGCTCACTTCTTCAAAAAAAATCTCCTGCAGTTTTTCTCTCTGCTCACTTATGACAAAAAATTCACATTTTTCTTCAGTTATTTGGGCCTAAATAAAATCCAGAAATATGTTCAATGAGGTTGAGGTCCAGACAACACCGTAAACATAATCAAATAAATGTCCCCAAATACATAAATTCTATAAAAAGAGTATGTTTCCAAATGTGGCTTTGGTCATCGAATGCAGTGGCGGTTTTCCGCACAGGCGGTAGCCTAGCCTCGTGTCTTCAAATCTATAGGGGCTTCGAAATCTATTTCGACGAATGTCGTAATGTCGAACCGATGGCAAATTTAACTGTTCACAATCTCCCTTTTGGTTCGAATTGCAGAATTTTCTCCTTTTACTTTTTCTTTCAAGAAAATTTTGGTAAAAAAGTAAATAGCTGATTAGGAAACGACTGAATGAAATGTTAGGGTGATGAAAATACTGATGGAAATAGTGAAAAAAAAAAAACAGATAATAAATAATTTCGAAAGGTGAAAGCTTAAAACTTTCCCTCCGTAGCCCTCTGTTTATAATAAAATTTATTATAATTCATTAAACATTTTTCTTATAACGACGTACATCAAGAGAAAATGTTCTCATAATCAAAAAAATTCGAACTCATCATTTAAGCAAATCGCAACATCTCAGACTTCTTTGTAATTTCACAGCTGTACAAGCTCTTATTTTTCTCACGAAATTAAGCCGCTGCGATTTTTAACTATTTTTTAAAACTTTATAAGTTCAGAATACTTTCTCGCGGCCATTCTTTCCTATTTCCTGACTTGAATTAGTGCTCTACAACGTGCTCACCAGGGTTTGAACAAATAATCTTGATATAAAAATTGAACTATTTCCTTGAAATTATGAAGAATAAAATTCCTTGAGAATTCCACGACTGTTGCTTTTAAGTATATATATATATATATATATTTATAACAAAATAAAAAAAATTCTTTAGTGTAGTAACATTTAAAAAAAGGGTATAGTATAGAAATTGTATCAGAAAAAGGTATATGTAGAAATTAGAATTAAAAGCTATAAAAGCATAAGGAATTACCTTTTAACTATATAAAGATATCACAAAATAAGCCTAAAGATAAAATTGGAAACTCAAATAAGCTTATCCATGCTATTTTTTTTTTCATCATTAGAATAGATTGAGTTGGGACCTCAAAATATTCCAACGTATGTGGCCTCATATAATCAAAATTCGCCATTGATCGAATGCGTCATTTTTCTGCCACCTTGTAAGGATATTAGCCGTCCGAAGAAGAATTTCCCTTACTTTAGAAAGGATAGTTAGCTTATCTACCAGTTTTATAATATAAAAATGCAACAGTAAAAAAATAATAAAAACACGTTGTTTAGTCACGCCTTGCAGTGACCATACATTTTTAGAAAAGAGTGGTAGCATTCCTTCCGTCTCGTAACAGGATAACAACAATCATAAAGAAGTTAAGAGGTCATTGGGATACATCCTAGCGGAGTTTGCGTGTTTGGTCCAAAGATAAATGTTTTACCTATTTTGTTGACTTAGGGTATAAAGACAAAGGAAATTCTAGAAAATCTCTGTTATAGCATGTTCTTCCCTATTTAGCTCTTTCTCAATTTCATTCACCATTCTAGGACCGCATATTTTCTTATGTGTAAGGGGGCTTATCTGTCATCTGGGAAGCTGGCCAGTCAACCATTGATGATGTGGACTGACTTTCAGTGGTGAAGGACGCATGCTGTCATTTTAGGCATCTGTTTTCAAAACTGTGTATTACATTCTTTTAAAGTTTACGGAATTGTTTGGTGAATTAGATTGAATTATTTGAAATAATGTCAAAATATCTAAAAATCAGAAAAAAAAATGATGCATTATTTGGAAAAGTTTACAAAACGAAATTACTAAATTGAATTCATCCATAATAAATCTGTAGTTATTGATACAAAAGAATAAATCAGCAGTATATAATTCTAAGATATACAACTTTTTCTATTATTATTATATTTACAATAGTGTGATCCTAGAATGTAAAATTCTGCAAAAAACATAGATTTTGTTTAAACAAATCAGTGCAATCCTTATTGTCTTGGAAAGTAGCAATTAAGTCTTTTGTAACATGTGAAAGCAACCTCTTCAGTCAATATTGTTTTGAATTACGTTTAAAGGAAACGTGTGCCACATTTGAGATAAAATTTGAATCTGGTCTAACAAGAAATAATTAAATTTTCTTTATTAGGACTAGAAATATGTAGTCAACATATAATCAGCGTACTGAGATTCAAAGCGTACAATTATGTCTTAGTTTTGCTAATGTAAAACTTGAGAAAATCACATAAATTTCCATTATATAAAATATACAAAAAAAAGGAAAGAAAACAAAATACAAAATAAATTAAGGGATTTTCCTTTTGAAAAATTAGTCAGTGGTAAGAATCCTCGGAAACCAGAGGCTTTGTGAGGTCGTAACATTTACAACTCACTCATGCGCAGACGTTACATTACATTATGTCATAAAATATCAAAACAATATTGTAGAACAACCATCCTGTGCTATATGAAAAATCTATCACTGGTAACATGACTGGATAACAAGATGGAAAGAAAGCATCAATTACAAATATAAAAAATATTGGAGCAGTTTTTGAGGTGTGCAAGTACGTTAAAGTTTCCTAAAACTGGAATTTTTGTTACATTTTAAAGTTTATTTTACGAAATAATTAATTTTTAATAGCACCGAAAAGTTGCCTTTTGGTATAGATCAAATAAATAAAAATTACAAAAAAAAAAAAAAAAAAGATTAGATCTTACGGTGACACAGACACAAAAATGTAATGAAAACACACTTTTTTTAAAGGCTTTTAGCTTCTCTTGACAATGAAATAAAAAGATTTAAATAGGCATTGTCATATGAATAGAAAAATAAAAATACTTTTACTATTGCATCTGCATGGCACTAATTCTTTAATGGAACGGTTGTTATCGAGGTAAGGCGGAGATTAGTCTATGTCCGGCGACAAGGACAGCTCTGGTTTCAAATCAGTCGCTTTGCCGAATTTAACTAAGTTGGCGTCTCCGCTCCGTCTGTTGTGTAATGAGGTCAATTTATGTGACACGCACCAAACAAATCGACTCTGTTCATTTTTCATTCGTTCTGCGCATGTCGGGATGTCTACCGATAATGTTGATGAAAGCATTGCAGTAGAATTTTACGCTAGCCGAATAATAATTAAAAACTTTTGATTTTTTTAAAAAATTATATTTTGAATTATTTTTTCCAAACTTTCATAGTGATGTAATTTTATTTCTTATATTAAAATTTAAATTAATATTTTCAATGCAATTATTGTTTTTTCCTAATTAATTGATACCACCTTTTTTCTATCCTTTCCAATACTTTTTTTTTTGCCCAAAAGATACATTTTGACAAAAGGCTATGGCAGTGTTTTTGAAAAATTACATATTTTCTTTCATTTTCTTTCTTTCTTTTTGTCTTTGAATGTTGAATTTTATGAATATAATTTAAAAAATAATTATTACTCTTAGATAAGTTAAGATTTTGAAGTTTACCAATAAAATTATTACATTTTTTCTTAAGTAATGATTTTTATCAATATTGAGACTTTGATATTTTCAGTTTGCTCAGAGGAAAAAACATGAAACTCAAATTTTTATATATTGAAAAAATTTTATTTACAATTTTAAATTATGAAATACAAAAGATATAGATACCATTTTTTTAATCTATGCAACCTATAATCCTTTATTTCTTCTTAATTAATTGAAATCATTAAAAGACAAACAAGTAAAATTATGTTTTCATAATTTTTATTTACACATAAAAAATATAGATAAAATACATATGATAATTATTTGAAGAAATCTGATCAAATGGATGCTTCAATGTTCTCGCCTGTTAAAAAAAACAATTTATCAACATTTCTTTTTCTAGACACTTTCAAAGAATTTAAATATAGTATGAGAAAAACGTCAAAGTAAATAATGAATCATCCTAGACATTGAACAACATTTTTTAAATCACCAATAAAAACATAATGTTGAGCAATATACTTTAAAAGCGGAACATTTCTGAAATGCATTTTAAAATTTTAAAGTTACATTGAAAAATATTATTTTGAGCGAATATAAAATAAAACATACAATGCAATGAATTTAAGAAACAAAAATAAGTTTATGATGTATACAAATATAAAAGTTAAATAGGATATAAAGAGGAGTTGGAAAAAACACTTCTGCTTTTATAGAGTTTTATAGACCTATATTTTTTTTAACAGAAATCACTGAGGCGCACAATAATATATAGCATGATATTATGATAACAATCAATTTAAGTTTAAATGAAGAAACTAATGACATTTCATTCTAACTATAGAAACAGTTTCTTGACATGAATTCACCATGAATCCATTTCAAATCAGCGAATGTATTTAGAAAACTAGTAAAAATGATTTCTTGTGCCATCCATTTGGGTCTTCAGTTATTAGATGTGATTACATAGCAATAAGAAAATATTATGAATTACCAAAAGGTAAAGAAAGCTTTAAGTTTCATATTAAAAAATAAAACCTCAAAATGCATATTATTATAATGTCAAAAACTAAAAAACAAATACAAAAAATTATTTGATATTAATTAATGGTCTTTGAAAGTTTTACAGCATGCAAATAATGTAAAATACTAAATTGATATTATATAAACATGTATAAAGGACAGCTCCTGCAAAATATTTGTACATTTTAATTCTTGAAATGGTTCTTTCTACTGTAACCTTATATGAGATATCATGCAGTTATCAATTCTTTTAGTAATATTACACGGAGTACAGTCCTTTAAAAATTTATTTTTAATTTATATCCTAATTTAAAAGAAAAAACTCTTGTTTAATTTCAAAACTTTTATCTACCATCACAACATCATTCGGTTCTAATACATCCATCAGATGGCTTTTAACAAAAAATCCTTGTTAGGTATACTATCACAGTATAAAGGTGAAATGAAGCTAACAGCTCCTGAAAGCATTATGACTATTATATCTTCTAAAATATTAATTTTTTTTAAAAACTGAAATTCATTTGCTGTTCTGTGGGATTGCTAGGTTTCTATGTAGGAAATTCAGTGTAGTCAATAATGTCTCTGGAGTCTTTATTTTCAAAACTAATCTGTTTTGACAGGGTTTCAATAACTAATGACTTAGGAGAAAATATGGGTAACAATTTCAAATTTCCATACAAAACATTTGTTACAAAATTAAAATAACTTGATACGGTGGAATCTGAAATTTCACATAAAATAGATAAAAATTCATTTGAAATTCCAGTCTTAAATTAAAAAAGGAACAGAACATATATATATATATATATATATATATATATATATATATAAAGAGAGAGAAACCTTTCTTTAGTGAAGCTTGTCAATGCCCTCAATTTAGAATTATAAACAATATCCTCAGAAATGTATCTTTCTCACAGAATTCTGAAGTTCTTGCAGATCATTTTGAAAATTGTTTATTATTTCAGAAAAAATAGCATAAATATTTCATTCGGTATTTTCCTTTCAATGATGATAATGAGCATATGAAGACAGGTTATCTTTTACACCAGTCACCTTTAGGAATTATCTAATTCGCTTGGGATAAAAGTTAAAGTTCATTTCAATTACATCGTACATACATATAACTTTGACTATGATTCCACTAAATTGTCAGTCATTAAAGCAATGTTATTTTAATTTTATTTCATATATGTCCATTGCGTACATAGATCTTTCTAATGGAGATCAATACGATGACAATATAGTGCTATGAAAAAAGAATATGTCCGACTGTTTTCTACATTTTGTGGTATAATAACTTCACTTTTTACTATCCATCTTATGCACTATACATATTTAAAGTAGATTCCTTCACTCTCGGCTTTCAACAATGGAAGTAAATCATGCGATTGTCCTGCACAATGTCGTTTTTTTTTTTTTTTTTTTAAGATAGAATACTACTTATTTTCGCACTGATTTTTTTAGAACTTTCTTTTTGCACATATGAAAGAAAATGTCGTCCAACGAAATGGGATACATTTTCAGATCTTTTAGAGATGAGAAAATTGTAAATATGAGGAACTTCTTCGATTTATTTCATTCCGAAACCTACATGATTTAATACACCTGGCGCTCTGTTTGAAGATTACGAAAGAGTTCCATATAACTTGATTTAATAAATGCCGAAAAATCTTCTAATAGTATTTTCGCTGTTGAGTTTTGATAACAGGGTAGTAGTATTAACATTGGTCCGATATATCCACCCCAGCCATAGAAGAATTATAAGATATTATCGCTTTAATCACGTCGGAATTTCCCTTCTTAGACTTTACTTTTATCATTATGGAAAGTACTTAGCATAATAAGTAGTTCTAGTCCTTCCATTTCATTACAAACAGTTTACCTTTTTGAAAACCAACGATTTCTTCTTTCTCTACAGGTAAGTGTTTAACATTTTCGGCGGCATTTATCACCGCGGTATTTTAAGTTCTTAATTTGCCACGACTTCCTGGTTCCTATACCCGTGGTTAAAATGAGATGAAATTTAATGTGGATGTTCTTTTGGTGACGCTTATCCTTAATTTCCATCAATTTTTTGTATTCCACATTTTAAAAATTAAGGGCTGATAGGGTTAATGATGTGGGTAAACCCTTTCGGTTGGATTGTAGAGTTGCACAAAGGTCTGTTTTGATTTGTATAATTAATTTTGCCGAGGTATAGTAGTTATCTATTTATAAATAGTATCCTTTTCATTTTAATTCGTGAAGAGGAGTCATCATGCGTTTTTTTGGAAAGACCATAATCATCGAGATCATAGTCATCGTGAAAGATGGTGCCTTTTCCTGAATATATGAAAGAGTTCCAAATGTAACCACTTTCAGATTCACAGAGTGGAAATAATTTTATTCCGAAACAAGCGCATTTATTTGGGATGTATTGTCTCTAACCCAAACGACTATAAGCTATTAGAAACTCGTACACAGATAATTACGGTTGAGGTACATAAATAGATTTGGATCTTTGTATTTGTATAGGCATATAGCGTAATTTAGCAATTACGCTATATGCCACCGAAGTTTTGGGCTCGGATGCAACTTTTCCTCGAAAGCGTCACTGTTTTCAAAAATGTAGGAATTTTATTAAGAGTCCCCATTTTATTTCGCTCATAATTTTTCCAAAAAATTGCAAAGATAGATTTGGTCTTTTCGGCCAAAATCCTCTCTCCACAAGCTTTTGAACTAGGCCTTGCAGCAGCAAAATCTCTTCATCTTTGGATTATTTATGTCATTCGGTTCAGAAGTTTAAGTTCCACATTCTCTTAATACGACTCAGCATATCTGCTCATTTATGTGCCTATATACAAAAAAAAAAAAAAAAATTCTTCATAAAAAATGACCGAAATAATCTAAGGGATCACCATAATCTCCATTAGTAATGAAAATAAATGAGAATTTAGGATGACTCGACTGAGGAAGAGAAGGATTAATTCGATATCAACATCTATAATCATAGAGAATTATCTTTGGATTCATTTTCGGAAAAGCAAAGGTTTACATCCGAGCTTTCTATTTGGATTAAACATTCTGTTTCAGAATCGTTATTTATTTTAAACCCAAGGCAAAAGCGCCCTTCTTAATGAGTTTGATTGTTCATGTAATATTTATTTAACTAATTTAAAGCAATTGGTGATATCTCCTTCAGTAAAATATTTATGAACTTCAATTATCACAGAACTGATTATCGTAGATTTATCTCCAAAATTTGTTTTCAAAAAAGTCATTCGCATTTTCAGAACTTCTGTATTCAAATATTTTCTAGCATTCAGAAAAACAGGATTATAAAAAAGAAATGTTGAAAGAAAACAAATCATACCCATCCTCAACACTTGATATTTTATCTTCAAAATTTATCTAAAAGATCTCCAAGAAATTAAAATTGGTTGGTAGGTTGATTTGCGTTTGATTAACCTGTCTAATGACAACAAGTGTTAATATGAAATAAAAACTGACAGAATTGGTCAAATGGCTGGGGATGGCAGAGTACCAAAAGGTTTCGGAAGTAATTTTAAATTTCCGCCATCTGACGTATTTAGTGAATATATAGAGAAGAAATGTGAATATTTTTAATATTTCTCTTAAAATTGGAAGGTGATAAGGGACAGGCGATCATTGGTGATATATTTATGATTATCTGGTCGAACATCTGGTTATTAGCAGATTTGAAGGTATTTCAGGCTTGTAACACAATCAGCAGACTTTTATATATATATTTAAAGTAAATGTTTACAATGGAAAAATGTCCAGATAAATAGAATTTCATACAACCTTAAATAAAATACTTTTTTAACCGAAATATGAAAATATTATAATACAAACTAGGAATTTAATAGCAACACATTTGGTATTAATGAACACTAATTTTAATTTTTAATTGAAAATATTTGATCTTAAACATGATATGTACATTAAAAAATTCAAGCTTTTTAGTAATTTGTTATACTGTTTGTAAAATTTGCATTACGAGTAATTATTTATATAATAGATTTAAAAAAATAAACAATTGTTTCTCACATTTTAGTTCAATATAGCATACTGGATATGGCTTAACCCCGTTTCAACCCATTTATTAAGCTTTTCTCTCATTTTATTAACTATGGTTAAAAAGGTAGAACAGGTACCCATGTTATGATTATATCTTTGACTTGAATCATTCGAGTCAAAAACTAATTGTAATTAACTTAGATAATTAATTATGATTATCTGAGATGTAATCTTATCTCAAATATTAGATGAAACTGGCTTAAGAATATCTGACCGTGCTGGCGATAACATGACATCACAACACATAAGCAACTAGTTAAGTTAAATGTATCATACAATTTTAGAAAAATGTAGATTTCTATTAATTTTTAAATACAATCTGTCAAAGGATTGATTATCAGGGAGTGTTTCAATAATCCTTTGTAATCACGTAGATAAAATTTGGTGATTTGTTTTGAAATCATTATTACAAATATGTTGAATTTTCGTTCCAACGTAGAAGGATTCAAAGATGTACAAAATTCATACTTGATTCTATTCAAATGTACTAAAAAATACGGACAACACTGTATTGCATAAGTATATGCACAGGAGAAAGTAGAGGTTAATACTATAATTAATCTTTACCTTAATTGCAAATCTTTAGATTGCTTTTAAATATAATAATAATCATAATATTGATAAAAATTGATTTCCAATTTGGACCTTACAACTTTTAAAGTGGATTCTGTATCAATTTGTGCAATTTATGATGTTTTGTTTCATAAGTAACACCCACACTAATAATAAAATCTGAGTAAAATAATATATAATCATTTATTTGATACGAGTAAATAACAGATTGTGATTTCATTGCATTACTATGAATGCTATATTTTTGAATATTCAAAAATAATTTATTGTACACGTACAATTGAAGCAAAATAGTGCATTTATCTGCATTAGAGTATTCTTAAAACATGTAATTAAATATAAGGGCTGCATTTCAAAAAATATTCATCAAAAACTCTCTCATTTATTTACTCAGATTTTATTCTCTAATGAAGTATGCTCATGAGCATATTAACAAAAAATATTGCTTCAAGGAACTTAAAATAAATACAGAATTTTTAAATTTCCTATTTATTTATTTAGAAATGTTTTATAGATCTACAATTTTATCCAAGAAATATATTTTCTTTGATAAACTAATGAAAAAAATATCTTAAGATAGTCTATGGTGCCAAGATGTTTACAATATTATCAGTCTCTTGATGTTCCTAACAAAATTATTCAAACATTTAATTTGATTTATTTTGCCATTTGTTTTCATCTACTTCAAGGTATATTAAGACTAAATATTAATAAATTTTTGAATAGAAATATATATATTTTTTTAAAAGGTTACTATTGTTTCTTTTAAGATTTTGAAAAACTTTATTTTATTCAGTTCATTAAAGAGCTTTAAAGAGAAATCACATCACACAAAAAAAGGACACAAAATTTCCTGTTTTTACACAATAAAAATATGAAAAGAGGAACAATATTTTTTTTATTAGATCCTTAGAAATTTCAACTGGTTTAAAAGGTAATATTCAGTTGATGCTGTTTACTTAGAGCATTGGAGCAATTACTTAGAGCAATAACTGAATTCAGAGATTAGTGTAAAACGTATAAATCTGCATTATAAAAATAGCAGAACTAAGAAAGAGAAACATATTTTATATATTAACTATATATCGATAGCAATTATTCAAATATATCCTTTCCAAGTTCCTAACGCTTCAATGCAATGTTTAGCTACAATTATGCATAAAATTGCATTATGAATAATTCAATAGAACTTTAAAACATTTCAATCAAATAATCCATATAAAAGAAATACAATTGAAACCCAATATAATTTTAATTTAAGTCCACAAAGAGCATTAAAGGATACACAATTAGGAAAATCAATTCCTGTTCCTCTTTTCTTTAACTAGTAGCTCTTTCCTCCGAAACACAGCATCATCACAATGCACTATGCCTAAAGGAATCTTCAGGGTCTCATCTCCTGTGATATCCTTAAATGGCTGTAAAACATTCATTGTATTGACCATCTTTCAATTCTTCAAAATGTTGAAACTTATAAGGGGAAATGAAATGCCTTAAAATGGAAGTGCACCAGGCCCTTTGACACACAACCATACCTTATAGTGGTACCCAAGACAGAGATTAAAATTTAAAAGCATATTTAAAATGATACTTAAGTTTTCATTACTTTAATATAAGAAATCATTTTCAGCAAAGATAATAGAAATATAAAATAATTATGATTTATATCTACAAAGATATTATGTCAATCTAAATTATCAACAATAATTATAAAATATAAATAAATTAACTAATATCATGCACAGATGTATTCCAGTTATTTATTGTAAAAGTTCAAATGATTAACTTAATTTCATTACGGTAATCTACTTGATTACACTAATCTTAAATATCAGAAAATTTAACTCACCAAAATTACTTAATAATTAATTAATTATTAGTAGTATATTTACAAAAAAATATCAATATTATTACAATTTCACCCATATGAAACATTTGAAACAGATGTTAATAAAAAAATATTTAAAAATTTAATGAAAAACACTTGGTAATGGATATCGTAAATGCAAGATTCAAAGATTTCATATATATAAACACTTGTAAATAAAAATAATAAACAAAATATTTAAAATATTTTTATAATAAATACTAATTCTGAAATAAGTAGTATAAAATGAATTTCAGTATTTGAAAACAAAATATTTGTATTTGAAAAATTAGGAGTGTTTTGACATTTTATTCATTTTTTGAGATAACACAGGATTGCTTGATTAAAAACAGAAGTGTAAAAAGTTTTCCCTAAGGTATTTATTAACATATATTGATTATCATGAGTTGTAAGGAAGTATTAAATACTTTGGATTATTAGTTTTTTTCTCCATTTACAACATTTGTATGCACACTAAAATATAAAAGTATTCTGATGCAATATATTACAGAAGACAGTTTAATTACAACCAGAGGTGCAGAAAAATTTTCCTCTGGCACATAGTGAAAAAAAAATTTGGCACAGGTAAACATCTTGAGAGAGAATGGAACTTCTGAGGAATGATGATTAAAAAAAATTGCAAACAATGAATGAATAATGAAGAGGGAAAAAAATGCAGGAGAGAAGAGGGTACTTGAATTGTGCGTGGCAGAGGATACTCCTTCAGAGATTATCTGCAAAAAATTTCATTACAGACATTTTAGAGAGAGTTTTAATCATTATATACACACACACACACACACACACACACACACACACACACACACACACA